>CM032231.1:130060000-130660000 GCA_019009955.1 Riptortus pedestris | reverse complement strand
TCGCCTAATATTCCACCCATCATAGCCTCTTAAATTTCATATCCTGTGAAATCTGCTCTATTTTTAGATATTCTCCCTCGTGTTAACAGATTTACCTTAAGGAAAATGAGGTCTGTTCAAAACTGTGTGTATATTCAGTACATACATGTATATATACATATGTATGTTAACGTTAACTATTTAATACATTCGATTAGTGCATTAAAGAGTTATAATTCTGTAAACGATACGCTTTTGTTGAAATTTTTATGTTTTAGGCATTTTAGGAGATTTCATCTATGGGAAATCGTCTATTGAAGTCGTACTCATTGTAAGATTTTCGAAAAATTTCTTCAAATGTCCATCCATCTTACTCAGGAGATGACAAAAATGAGGTCCGTTATATATATATATATATATATATATTTGTCTGTTAACGCTCTAGCGGTCGCAATTATTTTTTATCGTTACGAAACTCGATATTTAACCGTTTTATGTTAAAAGACAGATCGAGTTCGTTAATGGCTGAAATAAGACTAGAGGGAGGGGGGGAGGATGTAGAGGGGAGATTTTCGAAAATTCGAAATATCTCCGTAATTATGCATCGGATCGAAAAATTGTATAAAACCAATATTATTGAAAATTACATTTACTATAAATATTGTTATATACATTTATTCTCTATCTTGAATATTAACCGAGATATTTGTATTTTTATGAAGTCTGTGGGACGTGGTCGGGTATTGTTCGGATTAGTTCGGCCGTTTTCGTAACTGTACGGCTCTGGTGGAAGCTCCTTCTAACCTTACCTGTCGTTTCCAACCTTACCTTACCTTCGACACCGGATGCCGGGCAACCCACAACCCTAGTTCTATTTACCCCCATATCAACTCACAACACCCCCTTAAAATAGAACATCAGAGTGTTCAGTAGAAGGGGAACTGTCGGGACAACCACGGCAGGTCATTCTGTCTCCCAACCAACATCTGATTCCCCTCTGGATCTCCGGTAAAAAAACAAAAAAAAAAAAAAAAAAAAACCTTACCTTCGTTACTTTGTGAGATTTATACTTTCTGTTCATCCGCCCCCCCCCTCTTTAGTTCTTGGACTGCTAAAATTTGAGTTATTTAAAAATAAATTATTCTTACAATTCAGAAGCCGTTTCAATTGGGAATTTATTTTAATTAACTGAAAGATTTCTCATTACCGTTTGTATTTAATTACGGTGGTGTTGTGTTACCAGTATGCAGATTTCTCTATTGTAAAACTTCACATGGGAAATCTGCTTAGTTTACGCAGCCCCTGCGTGACGGACTTTTTTTGTTTATCATGAGAAGATCTATAAATTATTTTCTATGATAATTTTTGATCGTATGCATTGAATTATTACATAAATGCAGCTCTTAGCCTCTATTCTAGAATTACATAGTTAAATTGTTGGCCAAGATGGGTCTCCCCCACCAGTAGGTTAGCATTATTTGTTCAAACAGTCTCATCACTTGATTGTCTAACCGTTAGACTACTGCCCAGACAGGTTACCAGTGATAGTCACAGTGCCAGCCATTCAAGGCACTCACGGGAAATATTTCCATTTGTCTTTCGTGAAGGAGGAATTCTTCCCAATTGTATTATTTTAGCAGATTTCCCCTAAGGGAAAATAAGCTATTGAGGTTGTACTCATGACGGAATTTTCGAAATTTTTCTTCAAATGTCCATCGATCCTACCTAGTAGATGACGAAAATGAGGTCCGTTCAAAACTGTATATATATATATATATATATATATATATATATATATATATATATATATATATATATATCTATATATATATAAAATTGTAACCTCTGTCTGTACATTGATTTTTTTCGCGAAATTTCACGATAACTTTTCGTTTCACATGTCATAGACACCATAACTGCATTTTGTTTCTTTGGTGTCTGTTTGTTTGTTTATTTGTTTGTTTGTTTATTTGTTTGTTTGTTTGTTTGTTACCTTTTCACGCATAAACGGCTGAACCGAATTTTATGAAACTTGGTATGTTTATTACTACTAGCCCAACTTAGACTTTAGGCTATATTAATATTCTCTAAGACGAACAGGAGTGGGGGTTATAAGGGAGGCCTGAAATTAAAAATAGCGATATTTCGTTTCCTATTGGTTTTTTGGCAAATATGCACATAACAAAAGTTGTTTATTTTGTAATTTAGAGTAACTTTTGTTATATGCACTTTTGCCGTATACGGAAGTATAAATGAGTTATACGCTAAAAACTATAGCGGGAGTCCACAATTTTATTTGGCACAAAAGACTCAACCGAACTAAACCAAACTCGGTATGTGAATTAGTACACACGCCTTCCTTATAATAAGCCATACTAACACTTCTTGGGACGGGCAGGAGTGGGGGTTGTAAGGGAGGGCTGAAATTAAAAATAGCGATATGTCGTTTCCTATTGCTTTTTCAGCAAATATGCACATAACAAAAGTTGTTCACTTTGTTATTTAGAGTAACTTTTGTTATATACACTTTTGCCGTATACGGAAGTATAAATGAGTTATACGCTAAAAACTATAGCGGGAGTCCACAATTTTATTTGGCACAAAAGACTCAGCCGAACTAAACCAAACTCGGTATGTGTATTTGCACTAACGCCTTCCTTATAATAAGCCATACTATTTCTTGGGACGTGCAGGAGTGGGGGTTATAAGGGAGACCTGAAATTAAAAATAGTGATTTCCTATTGGGGTTTCGGCAAATATGCAATTAACAAAAGTTGTTTATTTTGTTATTTACAGAAATTTGTACAACACTTCTTTTCAATATGAACAACCAGGTACCTCAAATGAAAAAAATGTTTCAAATGTATGTCAATATTTTCTAATTAATAATTCAAATCTATGCATAATGCACAGGAAACGGGAAATATGACAATATGCAGGACAGTGAAGTCTTTCATAAAAAAATAATTTTATTATTAAAAAATCCACAGAAACGACGGGTGTTAACCCTAAACACTGGGACGGGCAAATGTCAAAATATTGTGCATAGTAAAGCCTTGCCAAAAATATACCATCACCATTCAGCCTCAAATGAATTCCCGAGCGTAGCCGGGTATCAATATATATATATATATATATATATATATATATATATATATATATATATATATATATATATTGTCTGTTACCGCTCTAGCGGTCGCAATTTTTGTTTTGATCGTTACCAAACTCGACATTTAGTCATTTTATGAAAAAAGAAAGATCAAGTTCGTTAACGGCTGAAATCGGACCAGTGGGAGGAGGGGGGGGGGGTTAAAGGAGAGGATTTTCTTAAATTCGAAATATCTCCGTTACTATACGTCGGATCGAAAAATTGTACAGAATCAATCTTATTGCAAATTAAATTTACTATAAATATTGTTTTATACAGTTATTCTCTATCTTGAATATTAACCGAGATATTTGCATTTTTATTAAATCTGGGCGGCTAACGGACGAGTGACATTCCCACCAAAAGCTATTTCAGCCGTTTCCTTAACTGCTTGGCTCTCGTGAAATTTCTTTATTGTAAAACTTCACGTAGGAAATCTGCTTAGTTTACGCAGCCCGGAGTTTTGGTCAATGTTGGTGAAATAAATCTTAGTTTATGCCGATATTTGGGGAATCTTTATTTTCTCTTCTTCAGGGCTGTAAAAATACATTACATACATTTATTCTCTATCTTGAATCGAGATATTTGCATTTTTATTAAGTGTAACGGACAAGCTATGGTCGCTACTGTTCGTTCCTAGCTAGTTCTGCCGTTTCCGTAGCTGTTCGGTACTCGTTAGAAGATTTCTCTATTGTATAACTTTACGCATGAAATCTGCTTAGTTTACGCAGCCCCTGCGTGACCGACTTTTTTTTAATTCACCTCCTACTCATGTTATCTTAACAATAAGCTGTTATGTAATGAACCAGTTTATTCCAAACTTAAATACAAATTATTGTTTTCAATGAACGTTTACTGTACGAAATACTTAAGTTATGACGTCACCAATTAAGATTTTACGTTCTTAACACGAAAATGCTTATTTGATCTATACTATTCACATAATTTAAACGTTTCATTCAACACTGAAGATGGGTCATTCGTTAATGGCCGAAATCAGAGTGGGAATAAGTATAGTGGTGGGGGGGGGGGGTTGGAGGGTGGTAATTCAAATTCAAAATCCCTCCATTATTCTGAGTCGGGCCGAAAAACGTTATAGATTCAATCTTGTTAAACAATTGATGCTCTCAATTCAAATATTAAGGAAGTTATGCCTTCAGTAAACCCCCTTTTCTACTCATTTTTACTGAGAATTAGAGAATATATGGTGAGAATAGAACCAATCTTATTGGAAATTAAATTTACTAAAAATATTGTTATATACATTTATTCTCTATCTTGAATATTTTAAAATTAATGTTTGCGTTTTAAAATAAATTTTATAATTTCCTATACATGTGCGCGTGTGAGTTGTGTTTGTGTATGTATGTATGTGTGTGTGTTTGTGTGTGGGTGTATGAGTTTTCGCTCACTCGAGCGTTTATTATGGAGGTACCGAGTTTTATGTAAATAGTCAACAGCAACAACTTATATTTTATGTAAACCTTAATTATTTTAAATTTCTTTAATTCATTTTATACACCAATTTTATTTTAATTATTGATTTATTTATTGAATATTTAAATATTTTATTAATGATTTCTCTATTGTCCAATATCAATAGTTTTGATTTACAGTTTTGCACTTAGCTTTGAATTTTGTCTTTATTTGTTCTCTTGTTCATTTATTTTTTTTTATTTTCTTTGTTGTGTTCAATATTGGTTTTTTAATTTCCGTTCTTGTTTTTTGAGTTCCATTTCCATTTTTGAATTCCAGTCTATTTTTTTTGTATTTATTTTTTTTTTTCCAGTTCTGTTTTTAGCTGCGTTTCTATTTCTTTCCCATTTTGTTTTGATATCATCTCTGTTTTTTCGTGCTTTCTCTCTGTTTTATGATCCTTTTATGTTTTGTGTTCCTTTTGTGTTCTGTGTTCCTTTTCTGGTTTGTGTTCCTTTTGCGTTTTGTACTCCTTATCTGTTTGGTTTTCTTTTTGTGTTTCGTGTTCCATTTTTGTTTTGTTTAAATTTGTTAATTTTTTTTGTATTGTTTTGTTTTTTAAGTTACGAATGCTTTTGTTTAGAGCAACATCGCCGAAGCTCCAATAAATAAATAAATATCTTGAATATTAACCAAGATATTTGCATTTTATAGTTTTCCGCTTCAGTAACCCCCCACTTCTACTTATGTAATATTAATATATTAAGCTGTGATATCATGAACCATTTCATTCCAAGGTTAATTACCAAATATTGTTTTCATTGTAGTTCTACTTTGAGAGATATATGCAAGTACGTTCGTGTGATCCTCCCTCACCCCTTTCTATCGTTCAATGATAAACAATTTTAGCAGATTTCCCTTGAGGGAAATCAGCTATTGAGGTCGTACTCATGACACGAGTTTCGAAAAATTTCTTCAAATGTCCATCGATCCTACCCAGGAGATGACGAAAATGAGGTCCGTTCAAAATTATATATATATATATATATATATATATATATATATATATATATATATATCTATATATATATCTGTTAACGCTCTAGCGGTCGCAATTTTTGTTTGATCGTTACGAAACTCGTTAATGGCTGAAATCGTACCAGAGAGAGGGAAGGGGTTTAGAGGGCGGATTTTCGAAAATACGAAATATCTCCGTTATTATGCATCGGATCGAAAAATTGTATAGAACTAATCTTGTTGCAAATTAAATTTACTATAAATATTGTTATATACACTTATTCTTTATCTTGAATATTAACCGAGATATTTGCATTTTTATGAAGTCTGTGGTCGGGTGTTTTTCGGGTTAGTTCGGCCGTTTTCGTAAGTCGGCTCTGGCGGAAGCTTCTAACCTAACCTGTAGTTTCTAACGTTATCTAACCTTCTTTACTTTGTGAGATTTATGCAAATACGTTCTGTTCATCCGCCCCCCCCCTTCTTTAGTTCTTGGACTACTAAAATTTGAGTTATTAAAATATAAATTATTCTTACAATTCAGAAGCCGTTTCAGTTGGGAGTTTATTAAAATTAACTGAAAGATTTCTCATTACCTTTTGTATTTACATTTACATTTTATTGTGGTGTTGTGTTACCAGTATGCAGATTTCTCTATTGCTAAACTTCACAGAGGAAATCTGCTTAGTTTACGCAGCCTCTGCGTGACGGACTTTTTTGGCTCATTAAAAATTACAGCATTAGCTATAATAGTTTCCAATAAAATCGATTTGTTATATTCAGATATATTTCATTAATTGTTTTTCTTTCCAGCCTAGAATATTTCTATTTATTCAGCTTTGCGAGGTTGGCTGGCCTGTTTGTTTACAATTTAGGCGGTTTCCGTTGGAAGGTTATTAAAATTGACTGAAAGATTTCTCATTATCGTTTGTATTTATTTACCTATTGTGCACAGTATTATCAGTATGTAGATTTCTCTATTGTAAAACTTCACGTGGGAAATATGCATAGTTTACGCAGCCCCTGCGTGACGGGCTTTTCTAGTGTTGAGGAAGAAGTAACTCGGGCATTTCCGGGCGGACGGCGGAGAAAGCCGAAGACAAAGCCTTTCATTGAGCCCGCTGAGTGAGAGCTGTCACCAAACGGCTGGGGAAATCACCCAATAAGGCCGCCATCAAGTGGGCTTTAATCTGTTTACGGCACGCCATACTCTCGGGCCCTCTCAGCATTGTATATCTAGTAAGGCCCGTCGGAATGTGCTGTGTTTCGAATAGCGCTGGGGATTTGCATTGGAATCCACGCCCAGATAGCCACGACACAAAAATGTCTCCAACTTTCTTCTTGTCGGTGAGTGTGAGTGTGTGTGTGTTCGGGGGTTATTTGCTGCTGGTAACCTACTTTTTAAAAGAGCCTAGAATTTTAAGTTGATTTATTCGCGTTTGAATAATCCTTATTTGGTCAAACATTTCCATAGAGCCAAATTGGTATAAATGTATATCTCATTCAGTTTCAACTGTATTTATTTCGTTTAAACATGTACTCAATGACTGGACAACCGACTGGCTACAAACTGATAAGCTCCTAGAAATCCTAGGCAACCCGACAAACAAAGTAAAAAAAGTCCGTCACGCAGGGGCTGCGTAAACTAAGCAGATTTCCCACGTGAAGTTTTACAATAGAGAAATTTGCCTAATAACAACTGTAGTAGTAAGAAACCTCTAAACCTAAAACATTATTTAGGGCGTAATAACCCAGTAGTTTCTAGCCCCAAAAAACAGTTAACCTAACCTCTAAACCTATTCACGAGGGACCAATAGTTATAGAAACGGCCGCCAGAGCTCTCGGCGGAAAGTCCGAACATAGCCTACTGGTGACCACACGCAGAATATAAATGCAAATATCTCGGTTAATATTCTAGATACAGAATAAATGTATAGAACAATATTTATAGTAAATTTAATTTGCAATAAGATTGGTTCTATACAATTTTTCGATCCGATGCTTAATAACGGAGATATTTTGAATTTTTGAAAATCCCCCCTCTAAACCCCCCTCCCACTGGTCCGATTTCAGCCGTTAACGAACTTGATCTTCCTTTTTACATAAAACGAATAAATACCGAGTTTGGTGACGATTAAACAAAAATTGCGACCACTAGAGTGTTAACAGACAAATATATATATGGCCAGCGGTACTCAACCATCAGCCAATGACGACGGTCTCCACCGAGAGGTATGACAAAATATATATATATATATATGTCTATATATATATATTATATATATATATATATATATATATATATATATATATATATAGTTTTGAACGGACCTCATTTTCGTCATCTCCTGGGTAGGATCGATGGACATTTGAAGAAATGTTTCGAAAATTCCGTCATGAGTACGACCTCAATAGCTGATTTCCCTTAAGGGAAATCTGCTAATAATTTAAACAACCCTATGTAGAAAATAGCAAATAAATTGGTAAATAATATAGTGATAAGAAAATTTCAGTTATTGGTTCGAATTTATTACGATGCGAAATTGCCAGTAAGTCTGTAGCGGATCCATTACTAGTAGCCTTATACGAACGAAAGTGCACTTGCAGGATGCAATTACAGCTCGGAGAAATAGTTCTGAGGACATCAAATGTGAGTCAGCACTTGACAATGGGGTTTTTAGTAGAATGACAGTAAGAAGTTGGGGGATATTAAAGTCGGAATAGGCCCCGGACGGCGGCCATTCCTGCATGATGTTAGTAGAAGCGACGAGCATGACAAGGCAACTCCAGCTGGCTGCCAAGTAAACAATTTAGACCAAGTTTAGCGTACCACCTCCGACGAGCTCAGCCAGCAATTCGAAAAGGGAAATCTCTCCCAACTTTCTCTATGCCATATTCTTTTCTACTCATTTAAAACAGGATTGGGGGGTCTTTCAAATGCCTCGTGAGTAAGGAAGAATCGTTTCGAGTAAAACAGTCAAATCAGGGTAAGTTCTAAAACTAAGGACGCTCTTTGTCCATGAAACCGAAGATCTGTCTGCGTAAACTAAGCAGATTCTCCCCACTGATCTCATCCCATCATATGTTCTCCATTTCTAAATAAAAAGCCCATCACGCAGGGACCACTCGCGTTATTATATGCCTACCGTACATACAGGTAACAGTGTGTATATTTATCTGTTGTAAACCTTCGCTTGGGAAATCTGCTGTGACGGACTTTTTATTAAGTGTGTGCGGATAACGGACGAGATTAGATGTGTGCGCGCGCGCGTGCGTGCGTGCGTGTGTGTGTGTGTGTGTGTGTGTGTGTGTGTGTGTGCGTGGGTGTAGTGAGAGAGCAATCAGTAATTCTAGAATGTCCGGGAAGAGTAGGTGAGAAGAAAATAAGATGTTTATGCTAATATTTGAAAACTATATTATCTTTTCTTCGCGGAAAGAATTACTTGCTCAGGCCTTTATTTACATCAGGAAAATACAAGATGTATGTTGAATTTAAACAATAATTCAACTCATCAAGTTTAGTCAAGGGTGAATTGTTTAAATTCCATTCGGAAATTAGTCTTTGCTCTTTGTAAACAAGTTACTTTGTATTTCATCAAAACAGTCTCTTTGGACAATTTTGTCCAAGGGCAGATTGTTTTCAGATTAAAGATTATATAATTCTGTTTAACGACAGTCATGCGGAATTATTATTCGTTGATGACAGTGCATATATGGAATAGAAAATTTCGCTAAGAAGAAGAAAAAATCTGCGTTAAAAAAGCAAATATTCCACGTGCGTCACGTATTTGCATTCATCTCAAGACGTAAAAGCCCAATGAGAACAATATTTCGTATTTAGGGTTCAAATAAAAATATATCATATATATCAAAATATATAAGCTTACTGTTAATATGACATGAATTATTATGGTTTATTATCTCATTGAATTTTTACTTTGTGAGATATATGGAAAAACGTTCTATAGATCCCCCCCCCCCGTCTTTTGTTCTTGGAATACTCAAATTTGAGAGATTGAGATAAAAATTATTCCGATTCATTATAAATTACAGTACTAGATATAGTGAATAGTTTTCAATGAAATTAACAGTTTGACTCCCCACAAAAATAAGTGAATTTGGTTGGAGGCCCATTACATTTTTCGTGTTATTTGACTTGAAATATGCATAAATATTTTAAAAAAACCAATGATATTTGTTGCAAATATAATGTGGGGGTTAAAAAAGGGAGGTAATAAAAATTACTCCTTTGGGCGTGACGGGCACCTAGGAAGGTATTTGCATCTTAGGTACCCATGCCAGAGAGCGTTAGCAAAATTTGAAATTTGGCGCGACGCCCGTGCGATACAACGCTCTCAGGCAGATGCGAGTCACACTAACTCGTGGAACGCGGTATGAACCGTTCCCGCCCTTTGGCGTGACGGGCATCCCCTCTTCGCCGCGCTTCACGCCCCGAGGCGGAATGGGCAGTCAAAATGTTAATGTGGTATATTCAGAAATATTTCAGTAATTGTTTTTCTTTCAGGTCAAGAATATTTCTATCTATCTGTTCAGCTCTAAGCGGTTGGCAGCCCTGTTTGTTTACAAGTCAGACGCTTTCCGTTGGGAAGTTATTAAAATTGACTGAAAGGTGGTGTATTCAAGGTGGTGGTAAGTTGTTACCAATATGTATATTTATCTATTGTAAACCTTCGCGTGGGAAATCTGCTTAGTTTACACATGCCCTGCGTGACGGACTATTTGGCAGATTTCCCTTAAGGGAAATCAGCTATCGAGATCGTACTCATGACGCGATTTTCGACATTTTTCTTCAATTGTCAATCGATCCTACATAGGAGAAGACGAAAATGAGGTCCGTTCAAAATTATATATATATATATATATATATATATATATATATATATATGTGTGTGTGTGTGTGTGTGTCTGTTACCGCTCTAGCGGTCGCAATTATTGTTTAATTATTAATGTGGTCCGGTCAAATATATATATATATATATATATATATATATATGTGTGTGTGTGTGTGTGTGTGTGTGTGTGTGTGTGTGTGTATCTGTTAACGCTTTATGTTCGCAATTTTTGTTTGATCGTTACCAAACTCGATATTTAATCGTTTTATGAATATAAAACCCTATGGGTTATAGGGGAGAATTTCGAAAATTCTTAATATCTCCGTTATTATCCGTCGGATCTAAAAATTGTATAGAACCAATCTTATTGCAAATGCAATGTTCTATAAATGTTGTTATATAAATTTATTCTCTAACATCAATATTAACTGAGATATTTGCATTTTTTAGTTTTCGGCCTTCAGTAAACCCCCACTCCTACTCATGTCTTATTAACAATAAGCTGTTATATTATGAAGCACTTTCTTTGAAGCATAAATACCAAATATGGTTCTAATTAAACTTTTACGTTTTGAGATAAATTAGATTACGTGACGCACGTGGGGAAACCTGCTTAGTTTACGCAGCCTCTGCGTGACGGACTTCTTAATATAGAGATGGATGGAAGAACATGGTTAATTATTAGAAGATATTATTCAAAACGGAGATTAAGAGTTTCATTAATTGTCGTTTTGCTGGAATGTGTGAGAATTTAATATCTTAATTATCCTAGTATTTGCATATTTAATTTACTTCCCTCCCGGGAGATATAATTGATAATGCACCTTTGTAATTTATCTTTGTGTTTATTACAGGAACTCTTCTGTTTATTACAAATTCCCATTAAATTCATGATGCCAAGAAATACTTTATGATCGCCAAAAACTGCAGCGAGAGAGAAACTAATGTGTCGCTATCTATGGGAATAGACTATAATACCATCTAGGGGTTGTTTTCCAAAGAGGACTCCCAAAGAGATATGTGGTATGCACTCCACTCCTAGCGAGATCCGGGACACCCACGGCTGCTTTCCTTCCGCTAAATATTCAGGAATCTATGAGGACTCACAGCTGACTCCGAAGGAGATTTCGTTCGTATTTTTTTTCCACTCAAAAGAAAAACCAGCACATAGTTCATTAAACGAACCGGTCACAAGTTGAAGAAACACCGAAAGTGGAAAGTGCTATATGTTTCGTTTATTGCCAATGAAAGTAAATCTTTTTCTTATTTTTTTTTTTTTTTTTTGGACAAAATTTTCTAATCGGATTGAGAAAAGGTTTTTAGCTTTCGCCAATTATCAAATCAAGTCGTGACCGAACTTTGGCTATACAAATCCGATACTTTCTATAAGGAAATTGGTACTGATTTAGGACATCTTGGAGTAAAGCATAGTGCTTCAGATTCCAGGCAACAACTTGAGGTACTCGAGATAAAACATGTTGTTATAGTTTCTAGATAACTGCGCACTCAAACTAAAACATGTTGTTATAGGTTCTAGATACATCTGCAGCATGTCCGAGTAAAAAAAGGAAATATCCCACGTGAAGTTTAACAATAGAGAAATCTACATTCTGGTAACAAACACACCACCTTGAATATTAAGTGAATAAATAATAATAATGAGAAATATTTCAGTTAATTTTAATAATCTGCCAAAGGAAATCGTCTGCATTGTAAACAAACAGTCAACCTCTGAGAGCTTAATAGATAGAAATATTCTTGACCGAAAATTAAAAAGTCCGTGACGCAGGGGCTGCGTAAACTAAGCAGATTTCCCACGTGCAGTTTTACAGTAGTAAAATCTGCCTAATAACAACTGTACTAGTAAGAAACCTCTAAACCTATTCACGAGGAACGTATAGTTAAGGAAACGGCCGCCAGAGCTCTCGGCGGAAAGTCCGAACATAGCTGAATCCTGGCGACAACACACAGAATACAAATGCATATATCTCGGTTAATATTCAAGATACAGAATAAATGTATAGAACAATATTTATAGTAAATTTAATTTGCAATAAGATTGGTTCTATACAATTTTTCGATCCGATGCATAATAACGGAGATATTTTGAATTTTTGAAAAACCCCCCTCCCACTGGTCCGATTACAGCTATTAACGAACTTGATCTTCCTTTTTACATAAAACGATTAAATACCGAGTTTGGTGATGATTAAACAAAAATTGCGGTCACTAGAGGGTTAACAGACAAATATATATATATATATATATATATATATATATATATATATATATATATATAATTTTGAACGGACCTCATTTTCGTCATCTCCTGGGTAGGATCGATGGACATTTGAAGAAATGTTTCGAAAATCGCGTCATGAGTACGACCTCAATAGCTGATTTCCCTTAAGGGAAATCTGCTAAAAAGTTACTGAAATATAACATATAAAATTTGTTAAAAACTATTTACTACAGCTAGTGTTGTAATTTACAATGAATCAGAATCATTTTTATCTCAAACACTCAAATTGTATTAACCCAAGAACAAAAGAAGGGGGGGGGGGTGTCAACGGAACGTAATTCCATATATCTCACAAAGTAAAAGTTTAATGAAAACAATGTAACACTTTATTAATAATATAACATGAGAAGGAGTGGAGGTCAAAAACTATAAAATCCAAATATCTCGGTTAATACTCAAGATAGAGAAAAAATAACAATATTTACAGCAAATTTAATTTGCAATAAGATTGGTTTTATATACTTTTTCGATCCGACGTATAGTAACGGAGATATGTCGACATAATTCGTATGTTGCTGGATGTGGGAGTGCAGATCTGGGAAACAGGTCTCAATAACACGAAGTCTTCCCACCAATTTATTTATTCACGCACAAGGCCTTTCGGCACTAACGTGCCATCATCAGGTGCTTCTGCTGTATAATTGACGTTAACGTCACGGCTCTACTCTAGAGTAGTGGCCCCAAAGCCGTGGCGTTAACGTCAATTATACAGCAGAAGCACCTGATGATGGCACGTTAGTGCCGAAAGGCCTTGTGCGTGAATAAATAAATTGGTGGGAAGACTTCTTGTTATTGAGACCTGTTTCCCAGAGATATGTCGAATTTTCGAATATCTCCCCTCTACCCCCCTCCTTCCCACTGGTCCGATTTTAGACATTAACGAACTTGATCTTTCTTTTTACATAAAACGATTAATTAATTAATATCTAGTTTGGTAACGATTAAACAAAAATTGCGAACTCTAGACGGTTAACAGAAATATATATATATATATATATATATATATATATATATATATATGTATTTGAACGGGCCTTATTTTCGTCATCTCCTGTGTATAATCGATGTACATTTGAAGAAATATTTCAAAAATTGAGTCGGTGTGGCTTCAATAGCAGATTTCTCTTATGGGAAATCTGCTAATAGTGTGACACATTCTGCACTATTAAGGCACTCCGGAGTAAAAAATATTGTTCTTGGTTATTGGTGACTTTCCCGCCGAAAGCTAGTTCGGCCGTTTCCTTGACTGCTCGGCGTTCGTGAAATTTCTCTATTGTAAAACTTCACGTGGGAAATCTGCTTAGTTCACGCAGTTCCTGCATGGAGGACTTTTTTTATTATTACTATCTACGAAGCAGTGCATCGTCCATAAATAACTAATAATTCAAACACTATTTATATACAAAGACATTTCTTTTTCCCATTATGTCCGCTGGAAACCGGGTATTCTGTGTGCTCACCAACTGAGCTAAAGGTACAAATTCCGGCTCGTGAGATAAACTCCATTCTTCGAGCCGAATTCTCCAGATATGACTCACCGAAATTTTTGAAAAGGAAGAAATAATTGGCAATTAACTTCTTAATGTAAGATCCTGCTCCGATAGTCGGCAACCTTCTAAAGAGTTATTGTGGAATTTTTTTTTGTCCGGTTAATGAAGAAGCCGGGCTCATCACTTTGGGAAATCACTTAACCAATCGGTTCGGAAAAACGATTTTGCTCCTGAAAATGATCTGAAATGTATTTATTTCCATTATATGTTAACATATCATACTAGAATACATAAAAATATTTTTATTTTCTATACAAAAATTACTACTATTATTCAATTAATTTCTTTAAATATTATTGAATAGCATTTATAGTTATATTATACATTCGTTATAAAACTGGCTTAAATTCCATTAATACATTTTATAAAATATATCAATTTAATAAATTTTTTTGAAAATACGACCGGTGGAAGGTCAACAAAAAAATTAAAATTTCAAATGTTGGTGGTAAAAGTCCACAAAATTTGACCATGCTGGTTTAGCAAGGGACATAAAAGTGAGGGAAAATAATAAATAATAAGGGAGGGATGTATGCAAATAAAGTGTTCAAAAATTTAAAAAAAAATTAATGGCAAATTTAGATGCAAAGCTTGATAAGGAGCTAAATAGCTAAAACGCGATTTAAATAGCGTCGGATTTAAATGAAACTAATGTTTTAAGGAAGAAAATAAGCTTTTACTCATTGACCCAGTATTGCTACATTTCAAACAATTTAAGAAGCGTGTCATCTATAGTTATGATATATATGTGTGTGTGTGCGTGTGTGTGTGTGTGTGTGTGTGTGTGTGTGTGTGGGTGCGTGTGTGCGTTCGTAACTTAAATATTGAGCGAGTTATTCGTTCTTTATTGTTTTTCGACTTCAGCAAACCCCCACTTATACTCATCTGGTTTTTAATTTGGAACAGAGAATATATGGTGAGATGACATATCTAGCACGTGGGAAATATGCTGTCTTTACGCATCCCCTGCGTGACGGATATATTCAAGTTCTGAAAACGAACAATTTGGAACTACTATATTCTCTCAAACGGTCCCTTAACATGTAAAAAAGAAATACACTATAATATTTGTAAATAAACAAGGCACGGTGAGGTCAATGCTCATAGAAAGCCACTCGTGACCTCAAGAGAACGAGAGTAGTAAAAGCCTAATGGTAGAGTGAGGTCACATATTAGGTGGTAAGGCCGTCTGTGTGACCTACTGACCTTCCTGGCTCCGTGTTTACTAGCTACCTGGAGAAATTGGACGAACTGATACTGGTATCTCGGAGGACTTCATCCTCTCATACAATGCCCGTCACGCAGGGGCTGCGTAAACTAAGCAGATTTCTTTCCTTCTAGTATGACATACGATGACCTCATCCATCTCTAAAAAAAGTCCGTCACGCAGGGGCTGCGTAAACTAAGCAGATTCCCCACATGAAGTTTTACAATAGATAATCCACATTCTGATAACACTTAACACCACCGTTAATAGCAAGTGAATAAATATAAACGGTAATGAGAAATCTTTCTATTTTAATAACCTCCTAATGGAAAGCGTCGGAATAGTAAAAAGTCAGTCATGCAGGGGCTGCGTAAACTAAGCATATTTCCCTAGTAAAGTTTAGTAATAGATAAATATACATACTGCTAACACAACACCGTGAATAAATATAAACTGAAATAAGAAATGTTTCATCCAATTTCAATAGCCTGCCGACAGGAAGCGTTAGGTTAGAAATACAAACAAACGGGTCCCGCCACACACCGGAAAGAAAAACAATTACTGAAATATAACACATTCATTTTATTGAGAACTATTTAGTATATCTAGTACTGTAATTAATAATGAGTCAGAATAATTGTTATCTCAATCAATAATATTTTAGTAGTCCAAAACTTTAAGATGGGGGGGGGAGTCACCAGTCATATTTGCATGTATTTCGT
The DNA here is from genome assembly GCA_019009955.1 of Riptortus pedestris. Taxonomy (NCBI): domain Eukaryota; kingdom Metazoa; phylum Arthropoda; class Insecta; order Hemiptera; family Alydidae; genus Riptortus; species Riptortus pedestris. The sequence continues at coordinate 130,643,806 of CM032231.1, read as the reverse complement.
ATAACAAAGGTCTCTTGAATACAATTTTTGGTATTTAAACTTCCAATAATGTGATTTATTATGTATCAGAGTATTGTTTACGTAACATGAGTAGAAGTGGCGGTTTGGTGAAAACTGAAAAAATGCAAATACCTCGGTTAATATTCAAGATTGGGAATACATGTATAGAACAATATTTATATTAAATTTAATTTGCAATAAGATTGATTCTATACAATTTTTCGATCCGACGCATAATAACGGAGATATTTTGAATTTTCAAAAAAAACCCTCTAAACCCCCCCTCCCACTGGTCCGATTTCAGCCATTAACGAACTTGATCTTCCTTTTTACATAAAACGATTAAATTCCGAGTTTGGTAACGATCAAACAAAAATTGCGACCGCTAGAGCGTTAACAGACAAATATATATATAGATATATATATATATATATATATATATATATATATATATAAAATTTGGAACGGACCTCATTTTCGTCATCTCCTGGGTAGGATCGATGGACATTTGAAGAAATTTTTCGAAACTCGCGTCATTAATAGCTGATTTCCCTTAAGGGAAATCTGCTAAAACTCCGTCACGCAGGGGCTGCGTAAACTAAGCAGATTTCCCAACAGCGCCAGGTATTTGCATTTATCTCAAAACGTAAAATGTTCAATGAGATTTCAATACTTGGTATTTAAGTTTTAAATAAAGTACTTCTTAACACAATAGAATATTGGTAATATGAGATGTGAGTGGGGCTTCACTGAAGACCGAAAACTAAAAAAAATGCAAATATCTCAGTTATAATCAAGATAATGAAAAAATGTGCATAACAACATTTATAGAAAATTGCATTTGCAATAACATTGGTTTTTACAAGTTTTCAATCCGACGCATAACAACGGAGATATTAAGAATTTTCAAATTCATCCCCCTCTAAACCCTCCCTCCACCTAGTCCGATTTCAGCCGTTGGCGAACTTGATCTTTCTTTTTACATAAAACGATTATATATCAATTTAAGTGACGATAAGACAAAAATTCCGAGCACTAGAGCGGCAACAGACAAATATAGTTTTGAACGGACCTCATTCTGTCATCTCCTGGGTACGATCGATGGATATTTGAAGGAAAATTTCGAAAATTGCGCCATGAGTACGACCTCAATAGCTGATTTCCCTGAACAGAAATCTGCTAAAAAACAGGTCTGCCAACCACTCAAACTGAGCAGTTAAATAGTAATATTCTTGACCGAAAATTAAAACAATTACTGAAATATAACATATTAATTTTATTGAAAACTATCTACTATATCTAGTACTGTAATTTATAATGAATCAGAATAATTTTTATCTCCAACACTCAAATTTTAAGAGTCCAAGGACAAAAAAACGGGATGGAAGGAGTCAACAGAACTTATTTACATATATCTCACAAAGTAGAAGTTCAATGAAAACAATATTTGGTATTTAACTTTCAAATGAAGTGGTTCATGATATGACCTCTTACTATTAATATGTCGTAAGATTGGGGCTTGAAAACTAAAAAATGCAAATATCTCGGTTAATATTCAAAATAGAGTTAAATGTATATAACAATATTTTAACAAAATAGGTTCAATAACATTTTTCGATCCGACTCATCACAACTCAGATATTTTAAATTTTTCAATCCCGACAAGAACGAAAAAGACTATATATATACTGGGTTTACTGAAGGCAGAAAAGAATAAATTATGATTAACTGGCTTAATTCTTGAGTTACGAAAAAATGAACGGAATTATATTTGTAGGGCAGTTTAACAAGATTGTTTCTGCAATATTTTACATTTTAACATTTAATTTATGCATTAAATTTTCTCTTTATTTCTCTAACATAACACAAATGTATTTGTGTCGTCCATTCAATTCATACCCGTAATTATGGCCGCCACGCAGGATTTCCCACGCGTTAATATTCAAGATACAGAATAACTGTATTTACCAATATTTATAGTATTAATATTTTAACAAAATCGGTTTTATAACATTCTTCGATCCGACTCATCACAAATCATATATTTTAAATATTCCAATCCCGACGAGAACGCCAAACCTTAATGACGTCATTGCACTACGATTCTATATTTGTATGTATCTCGCGCAGTAAACATTTATCGAAAAGAGTATTTGGTATTTAAGATTGAACTAAAGGGGTTCATGATATAACAGGTTTTCTAGCAGATTTCCCTTAGGGGAGATTAGCGATTTTCGAAAAATTTCCTCAAGTGTCCATCAATCCTACCCAGGAGATGACGAAAATGAGATCCGTTCATACCTATATATGTATGTCTGTTAACGCTCTAGATGTTAACATAATATTTGTTTAATCATTATCAAACTCGATATTTAAACGTTTTATGTAAAAATAAAACTGAAATTTTTTAATGGGAGAAATCGAAAAAATGGCCGGGGAGGGTAAAGATAGGGCAATTTCGAAAATTCAAAATATCTCCGATATTATACTTCGTATCGAACAATTTATAAGACCAATGTGACTGCTAATTTAATGTTCAATAAATGTTATTATATACATGTTTTTTCTATATTCAATATTAACCGAGATATTGGCATTTCATAGATTTCTGCCTCCAGTAAACCCCCACTTTCAGTTATCACAAGTTGTGAATAAGCTAATACATTACGAGACATCTCATTTCAAGCAGAAATACCACATATTTTGTTCAAGAAATCTTTTCTAGATGATATTCATGCAAATACTTTCTGATAACTCCCCCCCCCCACTCCGTCTTTTGTTCTTGAATTACTAAAATAAGAGTGATGGAGATAAGTCTGATTCATTATAAATTATTAACATATTTCAGCAATTGTTTTTTTTTCTCGATCAAAAAATTTCTATTTATGTATTCAGCACTGAGAAGTTGGCTGACATGTCTGTTTGCAATTCAGACGCAAATAACATCCTGTTGTGGAGGTTATTTGATCGAATCATTTATCATATCACTTGTATTTATTCACGGTCGCGCTAAGTTTTGTGAGTATGCAGACTTATCTATTGCAAAACTTCACGTGGGAAATTTGCGTATTTTACGCATCCCTTGCTTGAAGGACTGTTTTCTGTCGCGTGTCCCGACGTTCACTTAAGACATCCGAGTAAATTGTAAACGCTGTATTTTTATTTATTTTTTTCTTGTACTAACGGAAAAAGGATTCCTATTGAACAGTTACGATTGCTTGGGGCGACCGTTACAACTTGGAGGAAACAGCTACTAGCCGAAGTGGTTGTATGTCATGATCGGTTGTGGATGTTCGTAACTCATCGTTGGTCATCAGATGCAATCCATCTCCTGTATTATTATGTGCTATTCCCTGATCACCTCACATATTGTTATACGGAAAGAATCTGAAACTGTACTTTATCGAAGTGATATATTCATTCAATACGTTATGTCTATGTAGTAATGTATGGAGAACACATGACTTTCTTCTATTCCTATTAAATTCATCGTCACGCAGGAGCAGCGTAAACTAAGCGGGTTACCCACATTCTGGAATGATGCGGTACTGTTCTCATCTCACCATATATTTTCTAATTCTACGTAAAAATCTGTTGGGTACAAATAGGGAATACTGGATCCTGAAAACAATTACAAGGCTGAAGATCTTGCTAAATATTTGAGACCCGGAAAAATGTATAAAATAATTGAAAAGTATGATTAGTATAAGATGATTGATTCTATAACATTTTTTGATATGACTCGTAAAACAGGGATATTTTGAATATCCTCCCTCCTAACCTTACTATTTTAGGTCCGATTAATGTCATTAAGGAATTTTATGTTTAATTTTACATAAAACGTTTTAATAGCGGATCACGATCAAACAAAATTCACGACCACTATAGGGTTTAATCAAAATACCGCTCTCACACTCTCAGGGAAATTTATAACCTCCCTATTCAGAAACATACTTAGGACAATCATGTAAGTTTAAAAACATAACATCATTTCTCATCATATGCCTATTATAAAGCTGTAGTTTTTAGCGTATATCTCAGGTGAACTTCGATGTACGACAAACGTTAATTTACAAAAGTTACTCAAAATAACAAAATGAACACCTTCTGCTATGTGCATTCTTACCGAAAAACCAGCTGGAAACGAAACAAGGCGATATTTTTAATATAATACGTCCCTTAATACTCCTGGTCATCCCTATACATTTTTATATAGCCTTTAAAAATCATAGAAGAGTTAAATGCTAAAATCACATGTCGAGCCTAGTTTAGTTCCGTTTAAGTCATTATTTGCCCAATGAAAATTGTTGACTCCCTCTATGGTTTTTAGGGTATATCTCAATTTTCAATACAGTATTCTTCAGGGGTCACACTTATGGCACACCAAGTCTCAGCATATAATTGAAGAAAATAATCGATTTTAAGGGGGGTGACACGGGAAACTTGGGACACCCTGTAAATATATTTATATATATATATATATATATATATAATTATATATATATATACAACGATCTCATTTCCGTCAAGCAGAGGCATGATCGGTGAAGCACTTACAGAAATTTGGCAAAAAATGTGGATGTGTATAACCTTTACTAGCTGATTTACGAATATGACTTACAGTAATATCGTATTTTCAGATGGGATTACTAAAATGAATATATATATTACTCTAGCATAATAATTGAATAACTTTCATAGCATATGATCCTGCCATATTGATGCCCTCATGGTTATTAGCGAGACTCCATTTTATTCGACTTTAATTCATGTTTATCCTTAAAGCAAGTTTGTTATTAAATACCGCTCCTCGTCTTGAGAACCGGATTCAAAATGGCCCCCACTTTGAGAAATTAACACTTTCTTTTCTCTTCTCACTCACCCACTTAATAAACCTATTAAGCCGCTCTGAAGATATTTTGTAGACTATTTGTATGCAATATTTTCCCTTTTTTCAGTATATGACCAACCCCCCCCCACTCACTCCCGAAAGTTTAAAAATACAGGTTGCACAACTTTAATGTGGTATATAAAAGTTCTTTTAATTTACTTTCGTTTTCAATGGCTCGTTAATGGTTCATGTAATGAGGGCAATGCCTCGTCATTGAAACTGACATACCCCTCTCTTTCTCTACTAAATACACACACACATATATATATATATATATATATATATATATATATATATAAATATAATATATATAATATATATATAGATATATTAATATACTTACTAGCTCAGATACCCGGCTTCGCCCGGGAATTGATTTGAGGCTGAATGGTTGTGATGATTATTTTTTTGGCAAGGCTTTACTTTGCACAATATTTTGACATGCAACCGTCCCAGTGTTTAGGGTTAATACCCGTTGTTGGCATTTGTTAATAATAAAATTTAATTTTTTTATCTAAGTCTTCACTGTTCCTTATAAATTGTCATATTTTCTCGTCTCCTGTGCATTATCCATAGATTTCAGCTATTAAGGACAAATATATTAACATTGATTTGAATTAATTTTTCCAGCTGAGGTACCTGATAGTTTAAATAGGAATGAAATTTGTTGGAGCATAATCAATATTTCTACGCAAATTACTTGCTCCACACATTGTATTCCTGGAGAAATGTTATTAAAAAAAAAAGTTAATCTAAATAACAAAGTAAACAACTTTTGTTATGTGCATGTTTGTCGAAAAACAAATAGACAATGCAAAATTATCGCGAATTTTTATTTCAGGCCTCCCTTATGACCCCCTACTCCCGTTCTAAACCCTAAACATTTTAATATAGCGTAAAATCATGGAAGAATTAAATGCTAATTGACATACCGAGTTTTTGTTAAGTTCGGTTCAATCGTTCGCGAGCCCAATCAAATAGTATGACTCCCGCTTTTTTATAGTGGTATATCTCGTTATACATTGTTAAAAGACAAAAATGAATATCACAAAAAGTTACTCTAAATAACAAAATAAAAAACTTTTGTTATGTTCATATTTGCCGGAAAAACGAACACAAAACGAAATACCGCGATTTTAAATTCAGGCCTCCCTTACAAACCCCCACACCTCCCCGTCCCTAGAAATGTTGGTATGGCTTATTATAATGAAAGCGAATGTAAGGATGCTATATGGTCTCCCTTATAACCCCCACTGTTCGTCTCAGAGAATTTTAAATATAGCCTAAAGTCTAAAGTTGGTTTATAGTAATATACATACCAAGTTTCATAAAATTCGGTTTCAGGCGTTTATGCGTGAAAAGGTAACAAACAGACACCAAAACGAAACAAAATGCACTTATGGTGTCTATGACATGTAGAACGAAAAGTTATCGTGAAATTTCGCGACAAAAATCAATGTACAGACAGAGGTTACAATTTTAATATATATCTAGCTCAGATACCGACGGCTTCGCTCGGGAATTCCCTTTTGAGGCTTGAATGGTGATGGTATATTTTTGGTCAAGGCTTTACTTTGGACAATATTTTGACATTTACCCGTTCCAGTGTTAGGGTTAATACCCGTTGTTGGCATTTGTTAATAATAAAATTATTTTTTTTTTATGTAAGACTTCACTGTCCTGCATATGTCATATTTTCCGTCTCCCTCTCATTATGCATAGATTTGAATTATTAAGAAGAAAATATTGACATACATTTGAATTAATTTTTTTCAGGATGAGGTACATGGGTACTTCATATTGAAAAGAAGTGTTGAGCAAATTTCTCTAAATAACAAAAAACAACTTTTGTTAGTGCATATTTGCCGAAACCCCGAATAGGAAATCATTATTATAATTTCACGCCTCCCTTAAAACGCCCCACTCCTGCCCGTCCCTAAAAATGTTATTATGTCTTATTATAAGGAAAAATCGTTAGTACTAATTCACATACCTAGTTTTATTTAGTTCGGTTTGAGTCTTTTTTGGCAAATAATATTGTTGACTCCCGCTATAATTTTTTAGCGTACTAACGCATTTAAACTTCGGTATACGACAAAAGTGTATATAACAAAAGTTACTATAATAACGAAAATAAACAACTAATTGTTATGTGCATATTTGCTGAAAAAGCAATAGGAAATGAAAAATTGCTATTTTTAATTTCAGGCCTTCCTTATAAACCCCCACTCCTACCCGTCCCCAAGAAATGTTAGTATGGCTTATTATAATGAAGGCGTTAGTAATGAATTCACATACCGAGTTTGGTTTATTCTGTTGTGTCTTTTGTGCCAAATAAAATTGTGGACTCCCGCTATAGTTTTTAGCGTATAACCCATTTATACTTCGGAAAACGGCAAAAGTGCATATAACAAAAGTTACTCTAAATTACAAAATACAACAACTGTGTTATGTGCATATTTGCTGAAAAAGCAATAGGAAAACGAAATATCGCTATTTTTAATTTTCAGTCAGGCCCTCCCTTATAACCCTAACATCCCCACAGCCTGTTCGTTCTCAAGAGAAAAATAATATAGCCTAAAGTCTAAGTTGGGGTTAGTAGTAATATACATACCAAGTTTCATAAAAATTCGGTTCAGTCCGTTTATGCGTGAAAAGGGTAACAAACAAACAAACAAACAAATAAACAAACAAACAAACAGACACCAAAGAAACAAAATGCAGTTATGGGTTCTATGACATGTGAAACGAAAAGTTATCCTGAAATTTCGCGAAAAAAATCAATGTACAGACAGAGGTTACAATTTTATATATATATAGATATATATATATATATATATATATATATATATATATATATATAATATATATATTATTCTGCCTTCAGTAACCCCAGCGCCTTTTTACTCATCGGACATTTACGTATAAATAGAGAATATGTGTTCTTATTAGATCACAGGCGTCTTATACCAGCGCATGGCAAATCTGCTTAATCTTCGCACCACCTGTGTGACGGGCTTTTAGCAGATTCCCTTGAGAGAAATCAGCTACTGAGATCGTACTCGACAAGATTTAGGGAAAATGTCATGAAATGTCCTTCGATCCCCCTAGTAGATGATGAAAATGAGGCCTATTCAAAATTATATATATATTAAGGTCAGACGGGCCTCACCTTGTCTGTTAACGCTCTAGCGGTCCCAACTTCATATATAAGCGTTTCATACAAAACTAAAGATCAAGTTCGTTAATGTCTGTAATAGAACCAGATCTATGTGGAGCCTAGAGGGATGCATTTCAGTAATTCGAAATATCAAAGTTATTATACGTTGGATCGAAAACGTGTATAGAATCAATTTTTAGTATTATCTTTGTCTACCTTTCTTTAGTATTAACGGAGATATTTGCATTTTGTATTAGTTTTGAGCCTTTCGTGTACTCCACTCCTACTTATGTTATATCATGAACCACTCTATTTGAAGCTTAAATGCCAAATATTGTTCTTATTGAACTTTTACTTTGTGAGATGCATGTTAAATACGTTGTTTGACTACGTGGCCAATTAAGATTTTAGTTCGTTTAACGAACCTATTTATTTCTTCTATACCATACTCCATATTTAATTTTATCATTCCACACTGAAGATCATATTAGTTAATTGCTGAAATTAAGGGTGGAATAAGGAGGGGGGGGGGGGTAGTTAGAGGCGAGAATGTTGATAATTCAAAATGTCTCCGTTATTATGAGTGGTTAAAGGAGCAGTATTTTAAACTATTGGTGATCTACAATTGCTGTTCAATACATTTTTTCGTACCTCAACACTTTCTTGTTTTCAGCCTAAAGTAACCGGATTTCAGCCATTAAATAACTTCATATTTAGTTTTACATAAGATGTTAAATACCGAGTTTAGTAACGAGCAAACAAAAATTGCGACCGCTAGAGTGGTAACAGACAAATATGTGTATATATATACTAGCTCAGACCCCTGCTTCACCGGGGAGTTCATTTGAGGCTGAATGGTGATGGTATTTTTTGGCAAGGCTTTACTTTGAACAATATTTTTCACCGAACTAAATAAAACTCGGTACGTGTGTTACCACTAACGCCTTCATTATAACAAGCTATACCACATTTCTAGGAACGGGCAGGAGTGGGGGTTGTAAGAGAGGCCTGAAATTAAAAATATCAATATTTCGTTTGCTATTGGTTTTTCGGAAAATGTCCATATTACAAAAGCTGTTTATTGTGTTATTTTGAGTAACTTGTGTTATATTCACTTTTGTTTTATAACAAAGTATAAACGAGATATACACCAAAAACTAAAGTGGGAGCCAACTACATATTGTTGCGAAAATTAAATAGTTGAATAATCCTTCAGAGAGAGGGAGAGTCGCGTATTTGGAAAGTGTGACGTAGATCAAAGAGACCGATAGAATGTTCTAGGTCTGACCAGTACCTTCCAGCCAGACGTCGAATGAACTAGACAATTCCCCTTTGATGTATGCCGCCTCCCTATAAAAAGGAGCTCGGGCCAGCCGTGAGTCAGTTTATGCTCAGCAATCTTGTAGTTCACATCAGTGCTACAGTGCGACTTAGTACAGTGCGGTAAAGTGTTTTTATAAGAAGAACATTGTTGTGCCGTGACTGTAAGTAACAGTTTAGTGCCGTGTTTAAGACAGTGCAGTGCCGCGAAGTAAAGGACAGTGCAGTGCCGCGAAGTAGAAGACAGTGCAGTGCCGCGAAGTAAAGGACAGTGCAGTGCCGTCTTTCTGTGAATTTCAGTGAATTATTGGACTGTGACTCATTGAAGAACAGTAACGCTACCAGTGTATACTGTGAGTAGTAATTAAGAATAATCACCAAGTTTATTGTGCATTGTGAAATAAATTTTGCAGTGATAAAAACTGTGAAACTTGCGAGTATTTAATTTTGCAATCCAAAAGAACTCTTATTAAAAACGTTTATTACTGGTTTTGGTAATAAAAACGTAGCAATATTATATTGGGCACTAACGGTTGAACCGAATTTAATAAAACTCGGTATGTGAATTAGAATTAATTTTTCCAAGATTCTAAGCTATATTAAAATTCATCCATGGTTTGGAAGACAGAAGTCGCTTTCTACGACTATGAATTATACTGTTCATTACGTTATAAAAAACCTACATGCACAGGAGACGGGAAATATAATAATATTAGAAGAGTGAAGTCCTAAATAACAAATAATTTTATTATTAACAAATCCACAGCAACGACGGGTATATACCCTAAAAACTGAATCTTTAATCAGCCTTAAATGAATTTCCGGGCGAAGCCGGGTATCTTAGCTAGTAATTAAATTGTAAACGAGCCTCATGATCGTCATCGCCTGAGTAGGATTGATGGACGTTTGAGGAAAAGTTTTCGAAAATCTCGTCATGAGTACGACCTCAATAGCAGATTTCACTTAAGATCTGCTAAAATATGGAGTAGGTGAGCTGAACATGGTTTTTGTCCAAAACTCATCAACGCCGACTTGCCACTTGCTGGAAGGAATGTTGTAGCCCCAGCTTGAATTATTCATAGAGGAACGAGCCATTAAGTGGCTTATAGGCCTGTAATGGAGGCAGGGTCCGGTCTGGCACAGGCGGGTGGGCGACGGATCGAGGCCAGTGACGCACACAGATACTAGTTCTATGAAGTCCATGGAGATATATATATGAGCAGTTAGCTACCTCCCTGTTTCCTAGGAAAGGAGGCCTGGGGAGGGACCGGGTTTGTTTACAACTCACACCCATTCATATCTGGGTCAGTTCTATCATTTGTAATTTGCTCTGACGCCCGGAATTTGTGGGAGATACACTTAGCCCATTTAAGTTGTAGAATAAGCTTATTACAATATGTATATTAGTTGGCGTAGCCAGCTGGCACTTCCAGAGAAGATTTTTCAAATATCGCATCAAGTATATAACTATATACATTAAATAAAGTCCGTCTCGCTGCGTAACTAATCAGATTTCCCACGTGCTAGTTTGACACTCTAATGAACAAGAAAGTTCACTCGATTAATATTTATTAATTGAAGAACTGAGTTATTGAAGAACATCAATCGTTTAACAAGACTTGCCCCATAACATTTTTCAATCCGACTCGAAGTCGGATAAATTTTGAATTTTCAAATTCTTCCTCTATAAATATCGAGTATGGTAGTGGTGGTGGTAGATCAGATGAGCATTTTCGAGACGAGAAGGCAAAGGCAAACTGATTACGTCATCACAACGAATTTGCATGTATATCGCATAGTAAAGGTCTCATGAAGACAAATTTTTGTATTAAAGCTTGGAATAAAGAAATCCAAATTAAACAGGTTGTCGTTATTATGACATGTGTAGGAGAGGGAGTCTCCTTAAGGCAGAAGACTTAAAATTTGTATTATCTTGGTTAATATTCAAAATATGAATATTAGTTAATTTATATTATATTTATTTAGAATATTTATTATATTCTATATTAATTGTAATTAAATTTACTATAAGATTGTTTCTATATAATATTTCGACCCGACGTAAATAATGATGGTACTTAGAAAAATTCTCCCTCTCTAATAACCCCCCCCCCCGTCCGGTTTCAGTCGTTAGTTAATTTTGTATGAAACGCTTATGTATCAAGTTATACGAAAAGGTACGCCGATGTTGTCATCTCTTATTAGATGTTCTAATATGAAAATCTGAATACAAAAAAAATACATATAAATCTCTTAGTATACAAATCTAAATATATAATACACAAAAAATATAATACACTTTTTTGCTTGACTCAAAATAATGGACATATTTAGTTTTTAGCAGATTTTCTTTAAGGGAAATCAGTTACTAATGATGTAATCATGACGCGATTTTCAAAAAAATGTCCTCAAATGTCCGTCGATCCTTTTTATGAGATGACGAAAATGAGGTCCATTCAAACCTATATGAATATATATATATTTGTCTGTTACCGCTCTAGCGCTCATAATTTCAGTTGGACTATTTGACAGATGTACGTCCAAATAGTTAGTGTGATGACATCACCAATTACGATTTTATTGACCTATCACTTCTACTCATCGATTTTTATTTTATTTTTTATTTTTTTTGTTTTTGTAAATAGAGAATATATGCTAAGATTTTATTAGTAGTGTGACATTCTAATATGTGAGAAATCTGATTAGTTTACGCAGCCCCTGCGTGACGGGCTCTAACCCCCTCCTTGTCCCATCGTGGTCCCATTAGGGCACGAAAGAAATTATGCTAGAATTACGATATAATTCAATTTAATTACATTACCCGACAAGCCGATTCGTACAAACCTCACTCGAAAACTAGTCAAGATGTATCCTGGGTAGATCAAAATGGTCAATTCTGTTAAAATCAAGAAACCGATATTTTGTTTGTATTCAAATACCTCCTGTCCTTCGACATGGAAGTTAAATATTATGTCACTTAAAATATTAAACACTAAAAGAAAAGAGATCTAATGTTCTAAAAATCCTATATAATAAACAATTTAACATATAACTAAGCCATGGATATAGATGAGTTTTTAATTGCTAATACAAATCTCTGAATTGGTTATTCATAATCAAAAAGCGAGTTCGATTCCTTCTGTCTAATAGGAATTTATTTAGTGACTAACTCATTAAATAGAATCCTTAGTCCCACCCTTGCTAGAAATCTTTTTTGTAAACTGTAGATAATAATACTATTTCCATTGCCACTGAAATAAATGTTTCATAAAGAGGACTTACATACTTTCAAAAACATCAATCAATTTATTATGAAATCCCAAAGAAAAGCTGTGTTTATCCTAACAGATTTAATCTCTGACCTGATTAGCTTGACCAAATATGTTTTACATGTGTTTGTGTTGGATGTGGATGAGAACCTCGTAATTGTTTGAATTTAATAAAGCTTTGAACACTCCAATTCAGCCAAATTGCAGACCACGTATTGCCCTGTTTTATTTATCGTTTTGAAACCGGAATCTGGAAACTAGGTTTGAGTTAGGAAAACGATTAAACCTATACTTAATATAATATAATTTTAGATAATTTCTTATTAAGAAAAACTTCTTAGGCCTAAGTCTGCGATGAAGATTACTTTCTCTTTGAAGGGCCTAAATGGCAATAGACAATTCATTCAAAAATCATTTTTGAAAATAAACTTTGATTTGGGTGGTCCCAAACATAAAATTGATATTCTAAGTTGTTATTCTGGTAGGAAGTAATAAAACAAAATGAATAATTCCACCGTTGCTATTAGGAATTCAAAAGTGTATATAGATCTTTATTTTATCATAAGTCCTCCCGAGGTACACGGTAAATTATTTAGGACTCAATATAAAAAGGCCGTCACGTAGGGGCTGCGTAAACTAAGCAGATTTCCCACGTGAAGTTTTACTCTCATCCGATTTCATAAAAATGCAAATATCTCGGTTAATATTCAAGATAGAGAAAAAAATGTATACAACAATATTTATAGTAAATGTGATTTTCAATAAGATTGGTTCTTTAGAATGTTTCGATCGGACGTATAGTAACGGACATATTTCGAATTTTCGAAAACCCCACCCACTTGCCCGACTTCAGCAATTAACGAACTCGATCTTTCTTTTTACATGATACGATTAAATATCGAGTTTCTTAACGATCAAACAAAAATTGCGAACGCTAGAGCGGTAACAGACAAATATATATATATATATATATATATATATATATATATATATATATATATATATATATATATATATATATATATATACAGTTTTGAACGGACCTCATTTTCGTCATCGGTAGGATCGATGGACATTTGAAGAAAAATTCGAAAATTCCGTCATGAGTACAACCTCAATAGCTGATTTCCCTTAAGGGAAATCTGCTAAAAACCCAATTAAAGAAAAATAACTACTCCAAATGATGCAGATGAGGAGAGTTTTGTGCGTTTGGCAGTACTTATAAATGCGAACAGTTCTTTTCAATGATGAAAGTTAATAAATCAAAACATCATACAAGGCTGACGATAATTTATAAAATTCATTACGTCTTTGTGTTTGCGGAATTAATCCAAACATGGATTACTTTCCCAAATTCAAGCTCTAGTGTCTCATTGATTTCGGTGTCGCTATTTAGCTTGCGTTGTTTGTAATAATTCCAAATTTTACGATTTAATTATAATGTAGTACCTATTAGCAGATTTCCCTTAAGGGAAATCAGCTATTGAGGTTGTACTCATGACGGAATTTTCGACATTTTTCTTCAAATGTCCATCGATCCTACTTAGTAGATGACGAAAATGAGGTCCGTTCAAAACTGTATATATATATCTATATATATATATATATATATATATATATATATATATATATATATATATATATATATTTGTCTGTTACCGCTCTAGCGGTCGCAATTTTTGTTAGATCGTTACGAAACTCGAAATTTAGTCGTTTTATGTAAAAAGAAAGATCAAGTTCGTTAACGGCTGAAATCGGACCAGTGGGAGGGGGAGGTTTAGAGGGGAGGATTTTCGAAAAATCGAAATATCTCCGTTACTGTACGTCGGATCGAAAAGTTGTATAGAATCAATCTTATTGCAAATTACATTTACTATAAATATTGTTCTATACATATTTTTCGTATAATGAGTATTAACCGAGATATTTGTATTTTTTGTAATGAGTTCCGCTTTCAGTAAACCCCCACTCCTACTAGGGGCATATTAATAATAAGCTTATATCTCATGAACTACCTCATTATTAGGTTAAATACAAAATATTTTTTTCAACAAAGCTTTATTTTACGAGATACAAACAAATACGTTCTGTTGACCCCCCCCCTTTTTTTTTTTTTTTTTTTTTGTTGGTCTAAAAAAATCTGAGTGATTGAGATATAAATTATTTTGATTCATTTCAAATTACTCCACTAACTATAGTAAATAGTTTCCAATAAAATTAATATTTTATATTCAGATATATTTCTTTAATTGTTTGTTTTTCCGGTCTATCTATCGATACTGCGCTACAAGGTTGGCTAACCTGTTTGTTTACAATCCAGCCGTATTACGTTGTAGGGATTATTAACTTATATTGTAAATTCGCTGAAAGATTTCTCATTACCGTTTGTAATTATTCATTAATATTCACGGAAGTATATTTACATATATTTATAAATATTCACTAATATTTAGTATATTCACCTGTATGTTTATTTATCTATTGTAAACCTTCGCTGGCAAACCTGCTTGTTCCTTAATCATGTGAAAATCTCATAAGTCTGAATCGTATTTTGCCACCCCCCTTTCTATTTTCTTCCCGGATTCCTAAATTTGGAATGGTTGTGATTAAAATTATTTTGGTTTATTATTGATTACAGTACTAGATATAATAAATAGTTATGAATAAAATTTATAACTTATATTCAAATATATTTCCGTAATTGCTTTTATTTCCGGTAAAAGCTGGCTAACCTGATTGTTTACAACTCAGACTGTTTGCTATCAGGAAGGTTCTTACCATTTGACTTGCCCTTTATTTGTTTACTTAATATTCACAGTAGTATTAAATCTTACAAATAATGGATATTCTGTGGTACTATTTAGTGTTGGTGTAATAAGTGTTCAGAGCGCTGCTATCATTAACGATTGAATTGTTTTTAATTTAATCTCGGAGCCTAACGGACGAGAGTTACTTTCCCACCAAAAGCTAGTTGGGCCGTTTCTTTGACTGACTCTGCTCTCGTGAAATTTGTCTATTGTAAAACTTCACGTGGGAAATCTGCTTAGTTTACGCAGCCCCTGCGTGACGGACTTTTTTTTTCATTTCATTTTGTTATTTTAATAATTTGTTCTATAATTTCATGTCTGATATCTATCGTTAAACATTATGAACACTACTTTAAAATGCACTACATTTAAAAGCGGCCTTCGAACGTATTTGCACACTAAAGTTTGGCCCGCAACATGTCAAAGGTTGCCCACACCTGGTGTAGACTAAACATATTTCCCAGGTGATGTACACACTACTGATCTGACACTGATGAAATTTAATCTGGTCATGATTTGTTTATTGGCTCAGGTGCTCCAAATGAAAATCGCATTAGGTAGGGTGCGGTTTTACAGAAGACATAAAGAGTAAACAAAAGTCCGTCACGCAGGGGCTGCGTAAACTAAGCAGATTTCCCACGTGAAGTTTTACAATAGAGAAATCTGCCTAATAACAACTGTAGTAGTAAGAAACCTCTAAACCTAAAAAACATTATTTAGGGCGTAATAACCCAGTAGTTTCTAGCCCAAAAAACAGTTAACCTAACCTCTAAACCTATTCCCGAGGGACGATAGTTATGGAAATGGCCTCCAGAGCTCTCGTCGGAAACTCAGAACATAGCCTATTGGTGACCACGCACAGAATACAAATGCAAATATCTCGGTTAATATTCAAGATAGAGAATTAATGTATAGAACAATATTTATAGTAAATTTAATTTGCAATAAGATTGGTTCTATACAATCTTTTGATCAGACGTATAGTAACGGAGATATTTCGAATTTTCGAAAATCCTCCCCTCTAAAACCCCCCTCCCACTGGTCCGATTTCAGCCGTTAACGAACTTGATCTTTCTTTTTACATAAAACGCTTAAATATGAAGTTTGGTAAGGATCAAACAAAAATTGCGACCGTTAGAGCGGTAACAGACAAATATAAATATATATATATATATATATATATATATATATATATATATATATATATATATATATATATATATATATATATATATAGATATATATATACAGTTTTGAACGGACCTCATTTTCGTCATCTACTAGGTAGGATCGATGGACATTTGAAGAAAAATGTCGAAAATTCCGTCATGAGTACAACCTCAATAGCTGATTTCCCTTAAGGGAAATCTGCTAAAAAATAAAATGTATAGATTAATGCGTATGCAACAACTAAGCACAATAGAACATATTAAATCTGACTCATAATAACAGAGATATTTGTAAATTTTGATATTACACTTCGCTTCGAAAATTCGTAATATCTATGTTATTTTACGTCGGATCAAAAAATTCAATTCAACCAATTTTATTGCATACTAGCTCAGATACCCGGCTTCGCCTGGGAATTGATTTGAGGCTGGATGGTGATGGTATTTTTTTGGTAAGGCTTTACTTTGCGCACGATTTTGACATTTACCCGTCTCAGTGTTTAGGATTTATACCCGTTGTTAGCCTTTGTTCATAATAAAATTAATTTTTTATGTATGTCTTCACTGTCCTCCATATTGTCATATTTCCGTCTCCTGTGCATTAAGAATAGATTTCAGTTTTTAAGGACTAAATATTAACGTAGATTTAAATTATTTTTTTCAAATGAGGTACCTCATAAATCAAATTAGAATAAATTGTTGAGCATATCAATATTTCTAGGCAAATTACTTGCACCACACATTGTTCCTGGATAAATGCATAAAACAAAAGTAAATCTAAATAACAAAGTAAACAACTTTTGTTATGTGCATGTTTGTCGAAAAACAGATAGACAATGAAATATCACGAATTTTTATTTCAGGCCTCCCTTATAACCCCCACTCCCGTTATAACCTAAAAATGTTAATATGGCTTATAATCATGCAAGAATTAATGCTAATTGGCATACCGAGTTTTATTAAGTTCGGTTCAATCGTTAGCACCCAATAAAATAGTTGACTCCCGCTACAGTTATTAGCGTATTACGCATTTATACTTCGGTATTCGACGAATGTTTAAATAACAAAAGTTACTCTAAATAACAAAATAAACAACTTTTGTTATGTGCATATTTGCCGAAAAACCAATTGGAAACGAAATATCGCTATTTTTAATTTCAGACCTCCCTTATAACCCCCACTCCTGTTCGTCTCAGAGAATATTAGTATAGCCTAAAGTCTAAGTTGGGCTAGTAGTAATATACATACCAAGTTTCATAAAATTCGGTTCAGCCGTTTATGCGTGAAAAGGTAACAAACAAACAAATAAACAAACACACACCAAAGAAACAAAATGCAGTTATGGTGTCTATGCCATGTGAAACGAAAAGTTATCGTGAAATTTCGAGAAATAAATCAATGTACAGACAGAGGTTACAATTTTATATATATATATATATATATATATATATATATATATATATATATATATATATATATAGATTGAACATCCTATAAATGTTGTTGTATACATGTTTTCTCTATCTAGAATATTAACCGAGATATTTGCATTTTTTTTTAATTTTCAGCCTTCAGTAAACATCCACTCTTACGACGTCATCAATACTCAAACTCCTGATATGATCTATACCAGATAATCGATACTTAACCATTTCAAACAGCGCATTGTCATTTACTGCTCAAACCGGATCATGACTAAGAGAGAGGATTGAAAATGCAAAACTTTACCTTTGTTTTGAGTCGTTCTAAAAAAATGTTATAATCTTGTTAACACGTTAAGGACGGCACGGGGTCAATTGGCCCCGTACGTAACTGTCTCCCAGGACGGGTCGGTTTTGAAGATAAATGTTCAAAAAATACTTTGACGGTTTTTACTTTGTACTAGTAAATATAATTAAAAATAGTACGTTTATGCATTTCAAATCCAAAAAGTACGTCGTATATCATTGAAAAAATGCACTGGGCTTTATGACCCTGTGTCGGCCTGGAGAGTGGTATTTGGGCTCTAGTCCGGCACGGGCTCATATAGCCCCGTGTTATTTCCCGTGCTTTTCCTGTGAACCGCTTGTTCTGTTATTTACAAAGGCTTTTGTAAATGACAGAACGCGTCCCTCCCCTTTCACTTTACTTTTTGCTGTCGTTTCGAAACATTAATCTGTATAATGAGCAAATCACGTGGCCGACAATTAGTGGATTTAGCTTTATTAAAAAAGTTAAGAAAAACATTGTCTTCTAAAGAACCAGACAAAAAAGTTATAACGTATTGTGAAGAGTGCAACATGAAGTCACTTTGTCTACAATGATTCAACAACTGCCATAAATCTATGTCCTAACCATTGTGATAATGAAGAATTGTTAATTACAAAATAATTATTTGTTTATTCATATTTTTTCTTTATTATGTTTATTTTACAATTATTTGCTTAAACTCCTAGTTCCTTGTTTGTTTTTCTCGTTTTGTAATTTTATCTTTATAAACTAATAAATTTTGATTCTAATGTGTCGTAATTTAAGTTTAATTCATATTCACCCATTTTAAAGTATAACAAAAATTAAAATTCTTTGTTGATCAACAAAACTATCACACAAAGGAGAAAACCAGTTCCCAACAAGGTGAAAAATGTAAGGTAAATATTCATTTCTAAGTCACGTAACAAAAAAATTGATGAACACACGGCCTGCGACTGCCATATATTTTTTGATGTCCAAAGAGTAAAAACATGTTTGAATATAGCGATTTAGTTCATTTTTCGAGTTGTAGTAGTGCATTAAAAGAGACGTAAGTACGGGGTCTTTTGACCCCGTGCCGTCCTTGTGGATAGTTGCACCACGGGGTCAATCGACCCCGTGCCGTCCTTGTGGATAGACCACATTTTTGAAGTCCGTCCTGAACGTGTTAAACTATTAATGCTCTACAATTGTTCTATACATTTTTTCATAGCTCGAATTATTTTGCATTTATCATAGGGAATTATTTGAACATTTGTTGTCATTATCCTCCAGTAAACCCCAACTCATTGGATTTTTACTAAGAAATAAAGAATTTATAGTAAGAACATTTCAATAGTGTGCCAGTTTACCTATTCCCGGCGTGACGAATTTCAAATATATATATATATATATTCAATTTTAACGGAACTTATTTTCTCCATATCCTAGGCAGGATCGGTAGCATTTAAACAGTTTTCGAAAATCCTCTCAATAGCGCACGACCCCAATAGCGGATTTCCATTAGGGGAAATCTGCTTAAAAAAAATGGGCTAACCTATAAGGAACTGTTGGGAGGTGTGACGATTCCAAAGAAGAAAGTGATTTTGCGAAGGACTGCTAACATATGTGAGAGTTGACCGGGACCGGCTGATTAACAGCCTACCTCGGTGTGTGGCTTCCATATTAGACCTACTTCCTCTCCCTGCTAATTGCTATGTATTCCTGGTCAATCGCTCATTCATCGCTTGTATTCAGTCGTTCAGGAAGGGTTACTTCTACTGAATGAGTCCTAAAGGAGAAAACAGCCTGTTTAACACTGGAAGGTTAACTCGATTTCCGACAAAAAGTACTCAAATAGCAATCGACCTTGAGAACAAAACGACGCAGGGGTTGCGCAAACTCACATGATTTCCCGTGTGCTGGAATCGCACATTGGCACACATCCTACCGTTATTCCCTATTTCTCTAATAGTAAGAAACCCATGTAAACAGAATTTGAAATCTTTCTTAGTTTAGCCCGAACAATCCACAAGCGAGTCTTTGCCTCTTCCACCAGAGACCGCCATGTGTTCCTACTCAGTGCTGCCACCATCCAATTCCTTACTCCGATGGTCCTTATATCACTTGTACATCTGGGTCTCCCAACTCTACGCCGGTCGATTAATTGTTCCATTAGTATTTTCTTCGGTATTGACTTACCAGGCATCCGTGCGATCCGTCTTGATGATTGCCGCTATATCAGGCTCTTTATATATAGATTTCTCCATTTCTACGCCTGCTCTGTTGAACACTGTGACTGATGTCTGAATTCCTCTAATTTTCATGAATCTTCCCGACCACTTTCTTTGGACTTGAACAAAGCACTCGATCATGTTCTCCTTGGCGAGCGGAACAATTTTAGTGCATTTTAAACTTGTTAAGTTCCACGAGAGCCTTGTAAAATTCATCCAAATCAATGCTATCAAACGCTGACCTAAATTCAGCAGATGATGCGTCTTGAATCCATTTCCTCTACGTTTTTCCAGAATTTGACGAAGACTGAAAATCTGCTCCGTTCTTGACTTTCCACGCATGAGTCTACACCGGTACTTTCCAATTTCCCCCTCTCCAATTGGGAGGAGGCGCTAGAACAGTATATTTGGCAGTATTTTGTAGGCACTTGAGAGGAAGAATATTTCCCTATAGTTACCACACTTGAGTATATATCATGCACTGTTGAATCCCACACAGTGAAGGAATTTGATCAGTTCGGTAGCTCCTTGTTTGAATGAACGGCTTGTTCAGGCCATCGATACCTGGGGATTTAGTTATACTGTTAATTAGTATAGTAAAAAACAGACTAATAAAAGTGGTGATGTACTGAGGCTAAAACATAAAAAATACATATAACCCACTTAACATTCAAGATAAGAAAAAATATATATATATATATATATATATATATATATATTTGACAACACTTGTAGAAAATTGGAATTCCAACCATATTGGTTATATAAACTCATAGTAACGGAGACATTTCGAATATTCAGTGATGGATTTACGCCTAGGCCCGTGAGGCCTGGGCCTAGGGCGGCATAATTTGAAGGGTGGCAAAAGTTTTCAAATGCCAAAATTTCAGAGGTAAAAAAAAAAAAATGAAATACAATCATTTTCAAAAATTGGTTCAGATTAGTTCTTATAAAAAATGTTCTATAGAATATATTATAATTCATTAATTTACTTCTCAATCTGTATGGGTAAGATGGTAATTTTTTAATAGATTAATTATAGTCTTTGTCGAGTAATGTTCTTTACTTTCTGTTCCTTTAGTGAGATTAACCTCACGTGTATAACGCGTTTTGAAATTACTAAATCTTAATAACTTCTCAACTTGTTTTTAGTGTGAAATAATAATAATATTGTCTATTGAAGCTCAAATAGTCCAAGAAATTAATTATGACGATATAATCGACGTTTTTGCGCGAATTAAAGCCAGGGAAAAAAAATTTCAAATTGATTCATATTAAAAAAAATATTTATTATTTATCTGTCTGAAGTTTATAACTTATTTATCTGTAATGTTTATTGGTTATATTAAAAAAATTATGTTTGGGTCTTTTTTACTTAACACATGCCAGTGATTTAACTCATTATTATATCAATAACAGTGAAGATTTTTTGTTAACAATTGTTTATTTAAATATAACCAAGGTTTCTAGTAAACATGAATATAACCATAAATGAAATTAATAACATTTTTCATTGTGGAGGCCAATAGTTTCTCATTGATTCCAATATACATTCAAAAATGTCCCTATTTTCATATCTTCTCCTATATATAAATTCACAAAGATATGAATCAAACAAAGTTCTTCTATGATATATCCATAGCACAAATTTCTCTGAGCATATTCTTCCAATCTGTTATTGTTTTTTTAGATATATTCAATTCCTTCTTACAAAATTTTGTAGTTGCGTATCCATTTGCCCATGCGTATATGAATAGTAAACATTTCCTTAATGAAATTTTACAATGTTTAAACCATGTACCATTAAGCGCAGCAACGTATTGCCTACAACTTCTCATATTGCATTGATAAAATGGCGATCTAGTTTTGCTGAAATAAATCTTCATATAATGTCCTTTTTTACACTTTCTCTTTCTGTGAAGTACTCCATACTTCTGTAAATATTGAAAAGCTTTTTCTTCGGAATAGATCAACTTATTAAGTTTTAAAAGATTCATAATAAAAAATAAACACTCCCTAAACTTTTAACCTGAAAGTATACTGAAGATAAATGATCACATGGTAGTAGGCGTATCTATTATCAAATGATATGTTATCGTGATCACCTTTTACTTAGAAAATTAACTGGCATGTATTAAGTAAAAAAGACCCTTATGTTTCAATAAATATAGTGATTTTAAAATAAAAAATTGGATCAAAATTAATGAAATTAATTTAATTAATAAATGAACTTTATTATCAAAAAGGACGGCGCATTGAACGGGGCCTAAGGCGGCAGCAAGCCTAAATCCTAGCCTGTGAATATTCAATTATTACCTCTCCAAACCATTCCTCTCGCGAGGGCTGATTTTATCCATTATCTTAGTGATCGTTACATCTCTGTGAAACGGTGAAATATCGAGTATAGTATAGACCACGTAAACATTTTCGAGTAGAGAACATTATATCGTACTTGATGACGTCATCATATAAGGTATTTTTTCTATCGCAAAAAGTAAGCGTTCATTGGAAACAATATTTAGTATTTAACCTTGGAATGAAGTGGTTCGTGATATAACAGCTTATTGTTAATATGACATGAGCAGAAAAGGGGGTTTACTGAAGGCTGAAAACTGAAAAATGCAAATATCCCGTCTAAAGATATACACGGGAGAGAAAAAAATGAACATTGCAACTTTTATAGGTAATAAAATTTGCAATGAGATTGTTTTTATCCATTTTTCGTAGCGACCATCGAACTTGATCTTTAGTTTTGCTTACGTCTC
This sequence comes from Riptortus pedestris, assembly GCA_019009955.1. Taxonomy (NCBI): domain Eukaryota; kingdom Metazoa; phylum Arthropoda; class Insecta; order Hemiptera; family Alydidae; genus Riptortus; species Riptortus pedestris. Next base: position 130,620,484 of record CM032231.1, on the reverse strand, counting down.
GCATTTCGTAACGATGAAACTAAAATTACGAACGCTAGAGGTAAAGTAAGTAAATTTATTCAGCAAATTGCATTAAAATTATTTCAGGAATACATAATAATGTACGAAGTGCTACTCTGAATATAGCATTGACACGAGTGACGTATGATAAAGTAGATAATAAAACATTCTTCTTTATGAGCATTTAAAATAAGATTATAATTAAAATCTGTGATGATATTACTTAATATTGATATTGAATAAAAATAATAGTAACAGTAGTAATGTTTCCTTTACATAGGATCATAAAATAACATCTGGAAATTAAACTCAAAACTAAGTAGCCTGCGATATCTTCCAGAGCTCTTCAGATATTCATACAAACTAATGCAATCTCTTCAGTTCAGACTGGCTATTACTTGATCCCTGCTGAGAGTAATTCGACCAAATGCTGCAAGGCAGAACTGCCGGAGAATGGTAGGAAGAGCGAGGAAGTGATAGGTGTCTTCGAGTTCCTGGAGGTTGCAACAGTTGACGGTGTCATGTCTAATCCAAGGTTTCTTGTTGAAGTTGGGAGTATCTGTCCAGGTTCTGGCTATTGCTCTCATATAGTGGAGATTGTTAACTTAGTATATTCTAATGCTTGGAAATGAAATAAGAGTGCTTTGTATAAATCATCGGCAAGATTTCTCTTAAATTTCATCTATGTTATCGTACCAGAATATATTTTTCTTTATAACTTTTAATGCCAGTTTCTTTGTTAGGCTGTCATCACTTGAGTTCAATACATTAACTATGTATTTCAAGTATAGTGAAACGGTAAATATGATTAAAGGTGCTTCTCCTGTCTCCAGACAGAGTGCATAATTAGACGTATGTTGGGAAAGACCAAACAATCTCTTAATAAAATATCTTGGCAATTCTTTGATTTACTTGTACTTCATTCCTCCCAAACCAGCCCACCATGACATATTATGGTCCTTATTACTGAGTGAAACAGTTGGAACTTTGTTGATAATGGGATGTCATTTTTCTGGACGAATGTACGCCACGTGACATTTAGTGCATATTCGGTGGATATTGCTTTACAACTTGCTTATTAATGATTGGTTAATGTTATGCTAGGAGTCAAGATGATGCCAAGATTCTTTGTATTCAGGCACTATTTCTATTTTTCTACCTTCAAAATACCATACATCATTCCACCGTTCCTAAATACCAGTATCTTCGAATTTTGGAGGTTGGCCGATAGTGTTCAAACCTAGCAGAAAGAGCCTGTTGATTATTAGGCTCAGGAGGACAATGTCATCCTTGTACATTAAACAAGAGATGGGACTATTATCTATTGTAATTCCAGTTCGAATATATTGGGGTAGATCACTAACGCATAAAATGAATGCTAGCTGTAACAGAAAAAAAGACCGACACGCAGGAGCTGCGTAAACTAAGCAGATTTCCCACGTGAAGTTTTACAATAGAGAAATTTCACGAGAGCCGAGCAGTTAATGAAACGGCTAAACTAGTTTTTGGCGGGAAATTCAAAAATCCGTTATCGGCCCAAATTTAATAAAAATATCTCGGTTAATATTCAAGATAGGGAATAAATGTTTATAACAATATTTATAGTACATTTCAATTGCAATATGATTGGTTCTATACAAATTTTTGATCCGACGCATAGTAACGGAGATATTTCGAATTTCCGAAAATTCCCCCCTTAAAACCCCCTCCCACTGGTCCGATTTCAGCCGTTAACGAACTTGATCTTTCTTTTTGCATAAAACGACTAAATATCGAGTTTGGTAACGATCAAACAAAAATGCGACCGCTAGAGCGGGAGCAGACATAAAGATATATATATATACTAGCTCAGATACCCGGCTTCGCCGGGGAATTCATTTGCTGGCTGGATGGTGATGGTATTTTTTTGGCAAGGCTTCATTTGCACAATATTTTGACATTTACCCGTCCCAGTGTTTAGGGTTAATATCCGTCTCAATTTCTGTGAGATTTGTTAATAGATTTAAAATTATGTAAAGTCAGCCTTTCCTTATAACCCCCAACTCCAGCCCGTTCCTAGAAATCGATGGTATGGCTTGATGTTTACATATGAAGGCGTTAGTCCTAATACACTGCAACGAGTTTTAATTTTGTTCGAGTAGAGTCTTCAGTGCCAAATAAAATTGTGGACTCCCGCTTTAGTTTATAGCGTATAACTCATTTTTGCTTCCGTATACGGCAATAAGTGGATATAACAAATGTTACTCTAAATACAAAAATAAAACAACTTTTGTTATGTGATATTTGCTAAAAAAGCAATAGGAAACGAAATATCGCTATTTTTATTTCAGGCCCTCCTTTACCCACTCCTGTTCGTCTTAGAGAAGATTATTATAGCCTAAAGTCTAAGTGGGCTAGTAGTTAATATTACATACCAAGTTTCATAGAGTGTAGGTCGGTTCAGCCGTTTATGCGTGAAAAGTAACAAACAAACAAGAACAAATAACTACAAACAAACAATCAAACAAAAATAAACAAACAAAAAGACACGAAAGAAAACAAAATGCAGTTTTGGTGTCTAGGACATGGTGAAACGAAAATCTATCGTGAAATTTTCGCAAAAAATCAAATGTACAGGGACAGAGGTTACATTTTATATATATTATATGATAATTATATATGTATAGATATATATTTATAGAGAGAGAGAGAGAGAAAACGAGAGAGAGAGAGGTGAGATACAGTTTTGAACGGACCTCATTTTCGGCATCTATCTAGGTAGGATCCGCATGGACATTTGAAGAAAATTTCGCCAAATTCCGTTATGAGGAACTCAATGCTGATTCCCTTATAGGGAAATCTGCCTAAGAAAGCTCACCGCAAACTTCCGTTATGAAGTACAACCTCAATAGCTGATTTCCCTTAAGGGAAATCTGCTAAAATCTACATATATATATATAAATTGGTAAATTTATAGATAACGTTTGCGGGCGTCCAATTCCACGTTTACAGCCGCTGCAAACACTGTATAGTAACTAAAGAGAATTTCTTGATAAAAAGCACGTTGGAATGTGGTTCGGATTCCATTAATTTGTGCGCGCGGGTGGAAACGAATATAATCTCGAAGTCAGATCAACTTGTAAGCCGAGCAAGTTGACATACATATATAACACATTTCAGAGCTTAATTTAAACATTAAAATATTTAATCAGCATAAAAGCGGATTAGCCGATATAAATCGAGATTAGAGTGTCGGAAGCCAGTTAAAAGCTAGCCGAAACGAGGTGGAAAGTATAATACGAATGATATACAGCTGGAGTCCTCCATTTCTCTGTTGGAACTGAAATAGAACCGCGGGCATGTAACTGTATTAACCCCATTCTCTAGAGATATAATCTTCGTTGGACAAGTTCCTAGTCTATTAACTAAGAGAGAGGGAGAGAGAAAAAGAGAGAGAGTGGCAGGTGGGAGGAAGACAGATAGATCCTTTAAGACACGTTACAAGACCAATGACCCTCTCTTATAGAATAATACAAGCTTATAACAATACTACTAACAAATTAGCTCTAAAGACTATTTACAAATGAGGCTTAGTTATTATTAATCATATACAAATTTTAAAAAAATACTTAAAACGTCAGTCACGCAGCAGCTGTGTAAACAAAGTAGATTTCCCACATGATGGTATGGCGCACTATTAATCTCATCTTACCATACATCTATGTCTAGGTAAAACCCGGTGAATAGAAGCGGGGGCTTACAGATGGCTGAAAAATAAAATACGAATAACTCTCTTAATATATGAGTTACGAATAAATGTATAGAGAAACAAATATAGAGCATCAATATGACAGTATCCCGACCGACTCATGATATAGGAGATATTTTCAAAATTTGAATCTGCTTAGTCTTACCACGAGGGATTACTATTAAATATTACTCCAAGGGTTATCATTTTTCACCCCTTGCAATAATTTGGTCATTTAATTTTATTGAAAGTCCGGGCAGTTTACATATTTTTAATAACTTTAGGGTGCCAAGCAGGAACCAATTTTTAGTAGATTTACCTGAAGGGAAATGAGCTATTGAGGTTGTACTCATGACGCGATTTTCGAAATTTTTCTTCAAATGTCCATCGATCCAACCCAAGAGGTGACGAAAATGAGGTCCGTTCAAAACTGTATGTATGTATATATATGTTACCGCTCTAGCGATCGCAATTATTATTTAATCATTACGAAACTCGATATTTAGTCATTTCATGTAAAAAGAAAGTTTATCTAATGTTCGGTTAACGGGCTTGAAATGCAGGACCGTGTGCGAGGGGGGTTGGATTTAGAGGGTAAGAGAGATATTTCAAAAAATCCCAATTACTATGCAATCGGGTTTGAACAATTGTATAGAACCAATATTATTAAAAACTTAAATGTAACTATAATTATTGTCATTAATAACCTTTATCGCTCTAGGCCAATGACACTTACTCCATAAACGCACATATTTATGGGGCATTGGTCAGGAGACAGCACGTCCACTAAACACACCCTACTTCTAGCAATACAGCATAAGTAGCACATAAGCTAACTTACACTACGCCGAGTGAGATATTAAACCTCATAAAGTGCATCGCCGGGACACAGTCTTAACAATCATCAAATACATTGTAATTCAATGAGACCTTTATAGACTATACAGCAGATACAACGCAAATATGTTTTTCTCGGTCGGAGAGACCCAGCAGCCCAGCTATTAAGCTCATCCTATCGAACACACTACAAAGCTTCGTCTTAAGTGCTCTTTCGATTACGTAAAAAGGAGGGGAAGTGAGATACATTATTTAAAATAGATCTATTACTGACTCATTAGACGTCATATATTTAATTACAGTACTAGATATAGGTAAATAGTCTAATTCTCATATGAATTAATATAGTATTATATTCTAGTTATATGTCAAAAGTTGGGGGAGGACGGGGGGCTGGGCCTAAGCGGGCTCTGGCGCAAACACTCTCCGGAAGAAAATGGTGGAGGTTATAGGTAGTTCTGGATCTTATAGTGCGTGGTGGGGGGAAAGTGGCACTGCTGATGGTTAAGTGGAGTGATTGAGAACTGGATTTGGGGTAATGGGTTTTTTTATGGGGGGGGAGGGAGGGGGGGGAGGAGAGGGGGGGGGGAGGAGTGGGGGGGGGGGGATATTATTTGAGAAGGGTGGGTGATGTTATGTAATAGTATAGGAGGGTAGGAAGGAGGGGGGGTGGGTATATGAGTTGTAGTTATAATTGTTGAAATTGTATGAGTGTATATTTATTGTGTTGTGTTAATGAAGTTGAGGAGGTTTGATGGAGGGTGGGTAGAGAGAGAGGGGAGGGTTGATTATTGTGTAGCACATTTTAATGCTAAGGCAGAGTATCTAGTGGGGTCTTGAGGATGAAGTACAATGGTAGGTTCGATGTGGAATTATGGATGAGGGAGGAAAGTGTATGGAAGAAGTTCCGGTATTGTGATTTTTAAATAGTAAGATTTTATACTGAAGTGGTTATGTTTGGCCATTTGTTGGGTAGATATGAGTGTGTAGAAGCGTAGGGAGATAAGATTTAGTTGTGTAATGGTATTTTTGAGTTGGTTTAGGTTTGGAGTGATGGATTTTATTTTGAAATAATTTTTTGTGGTAGTGAGAGTTGTAGGGAGTGGGGGTGTTGTGGTTGGTGGTGTTTAGGTTTGTGAGTGATGTTGGGGGTGGAGTGGGGGGGTGGTGTTGTGTGGTGTATAATAGTTTATGTTTGTTTGGGTGTTTGTTTTTTTTTTTTTTTGTGTTTGTTGTTGAGGTTAGGATGGGGAGATTGAGGATGAAGAGTTTGGAGGTGGGGTGGTGGTTAGGTGAGTTGGAGGAAAATTTTAGTGTGTGTATTAGGATGAGTAGATCTATTAGGTTTTTAGTGGTGGAAGAATGTGGTAAGCGATTATAGTTTGTTTTGTAAGTTGTTTTAACCCAGTCATGATATTTATAGGTTAGAGATAGTGGGTTTATTTTGGATGAGAGTTTTTGATATATGTGGGGGAGTGTTGATTGGGGTTATATTGATGTATGGTGAGGTTATAATGAAACCAAACCAATGGTCTTAAAAGTTCACTACAACAAAATGACAAAGAGTTTGATATGTAATATTTTGTAAAATGGTGGGGAGGTTTTACCACGACTTATTGATAAACATAAAACAATTTAACAACTATTGGTTGTATATGGTTTTTTAGTGTACAAAAAATGAAGATATATCAAATTACGAATTCTCCCCTCCTCCCCCCCCCCACCATTCTGATTTAAATATATAAATATAATTTTGAACGGCCCTCATTTTCGTCATCTACTAGGTAGGATCGATGGACATTTGACGAAAATTTTCAAAACCGCTTCATGAGTGCGACCTCAATAGCTGATCAAAATGCTAAAACGAATGCTTATCTGTAAAGTGTATAAGCACAGTCCTGCCAAGAGGAAAATACTTGTTTGGAAATAATTATCAAAATCACATACTGAACGTCACAACATGTTGCACAATCATGTATCATGGTCCAAAAAACCGCTACGAATTAAAAAGTCCGTCAACGCAGGGCTGCGTTAACTAGAGCAGATTGTCTCGCATTGTGAAGTGTTTACAAATATAGAGAAATTTCACGAGAGTCGAGCACTTAAGGAAACCGCACAACTACCAATTAGCGGGAAACTCACCCGGCCGTTAGACCGCCCAGATGTTAAAATAATAATGCAAATATCTCTGTTAATATATTCAAGATAGAGAGGAATAAATGTAATAATAACATTATTTATAGTAAATTTAATGTTGCAATAAGAAAATTGATTCTGTACTAATGTTTTTCGACCCTGACGTTATAGGATACGGAGTATATTTCGAACTATCGAAAATCCTCCCTTGCTAAACCCCCTCTCGCCAATGGTTCCGATGTCAGCCCGTTAACGACCATGATCTTTCTTTTTACAATAAAACGACTAAATATCGAGTTTGGTAACGAATCAAAGACAAAAATTGGCGACCGCTAGGGCGTTTATCAGATATACATAATATATCATATATATATACAGTATTGAACGGACGTCATTTTCGTCATCTCCTGGGTAGGATCGATGGACATTTGAAGAAAAATTTCGAAAATTCCGTCATGAGTACAACCTCAATAGCTGATTTCCCTTAAGGGAAATCTGCTAAAAAGAAAATATAAATTCTTGTAGCCATATTTAGTTGAAAGTTAGAGCTATTTAATAGGTTATTCAGAACACAGTTTTGTGGCTCCTTACAATTTATTTTTAAAAACGCTTAGCACTTTCAGGAATATGCATTCTATCATCAGAGCGTAGGACGTGCTTAGAGATCTGCTGCTAGATGGAAGTCTGCCGATGCAATGCAATGTGTTCTCAATAACCTGTTCATCACACTCACCACTAGCAGAGAATAAATAAAATCACGTAGGGGCTGCGTTAACTAAGCAGATTTCTCACGTATTTACGTTTATCTCTAAACGCAAATGTTCAATGAGAACAAAATGTGGTACTTAGGCTTCAAATAAAGTGCTTCATAATATAATATGACAATATGCTTATTGGTAATATTACATGAGTACGAGTGCGATGTCACGATTTCACTGAATACCTTCATACAACAACAATGTTTTTTCACTGCCTTGATTATTAACCAAGATATTTGCATTTTATAGTTTTCGGCCTCGAGTAAAGGCCCACTCCTACTCGTGTCATATTAACAATAAGCTGTTATATCGTGAAGCACGTTATTTGAAGGTTAAATAGCAAATATTGTTATTAACTTTTATAGACTAGTAATAATCTGTTGTTTTTTATTTGTTTCAGAGCTCAGTTGGAAGTAAGGTCTGATGGACTCCTCTACAAGCTGGCCGCTGCCCGACCTTCTCTATATTTCTAGAATCGTCCGTCACGCAGGGGCTGCGTAAACTAAGCAGATTTCCCACATAAAATTATGCAATAGAGAAGTCCCCATACGAGTGCCGAACAGTTACGCAAACGGCCGAACATGCTTTCGGCGGAAACGAATAGAAGCGACCAAAGCTCGTCCGTTACACTTAATAAGAATGCAAATATCTCGGTTAGTGTTCAAGATTGAGAATAAATGTATATAACAATATTTATAGTAAATTTAATTTGCAATAAGACTAATTCTATGCGATTTTTCGATCGGACGTATAGTAACGGAGATATTTCGAATTGTCGAAAATCATCCCCCTAACCCCCGACCCCCCACCCCCACCTAACTTTGTCCGATTTCAGCCTTAATCCGAAGTTGATTCTGTCTCTTTATATATAAAACGTTTAAATAACGACTTTGGTAACGATTAAACAAAAGTTGCGACCGCTAGGATATAATATATATATATATATATATATATTATATATATATAATATTACATATATAAATATATATATATATATATATAATATATATAGTATATAGATAGATAGATAGTTTTGAATGGACCTCATTTTCATCATCTCCTTGGTAGGACGCGTCATGAGTATGACCTCAATAACTGATTTCCCTTGCCGAAAATCTGCTAATCCTAAAAACTAAAAAAAAAGCCAAATATATCCATAATAATAAATATAGTGAAAAAAAGATGCATACAATAACATTTATAGAAATTTTCGATCCGAAGCATAATAACGAAGATATTAAGAATTTTCGAAATTTCTCCTCTCTAAACTGTCCCTCCAACTAGTAGGATTTCAGACAATAATCCAGCCATTGATCAATAGTTTTACATAAAACATTAAAATATCAACTTTGGTAAAGATCGAACAATTAAATTACGACCGCTACAGCGTTAAGAGACATATATATATATATATATATATATATATATATATATATATATATATATATATATATACAACACAAAACAGGCTGCCCACCTTCTGGAGGGTTCTCCTCAGGGGCAGCCTCCTTATCTGTCTAACTTAGTAATATTAAAAAATATATATTTTGTTTGTATTATTTTTTTAAAAATTTATATACAGGTGTGTGTATAAATATACAGCTTTGGATGGACTTAATTTCCGTTATCTCCTGGGTAGAATTACAGACGCGTCATGAGTACGACCTCAATAGTCGTGATTTCCCTTGCCGAAATCTGCTAATTATCCTAAAAACTAAAAAAAAAGCCAAATATATCCATAATAATAAATATAGGAAAAAAAGGATGCATACATAACATTTATAGAAATTTTTCGATTCGCGAAGCATAATAACGAAGATATTAAGAATTTTCGAAACTCCCCCTCTCTACACCGACCCTCCCACTGGTAGGATTTCAGACAATAATCCCGCCAGAGATCTATAGTTTTACATAAAACATTTACATACCAACTTTGGTAACGATCAAACACTTAAATTACGACCGCTGCTGTGTTAAGTGAAATATATATATATATATATATATATATATATATATATATATATATATATATATATATACACAAAACAAGCTGCCCTCCTTCTGGAGGGTTTTCCCCAGGGACAGCTAGCCACTAATCTGACTAACTGTGTAATATTAAAAAATATCTCTTTTTTTATTATTTTTTTTAAAATTTATATACAGGTGTGTGTATAAATATACAGCTTTGGATGGACTTAATTTCCGTTATCTCCTGGGTATGACAGTTGGATATTTGAGGAAATTTTTCGAAAATCTGGTAATGAGTACGACCTCAACTGTTTCTTTCCCAGCTCTAAGGAAATCTACTAGAATGAGCTATTTAATTTTTCTATTTCAGTTATTTCTATTAAGCTAGACACGGTATTACCTGTAGAAAGTCGCCTCATGAAATTGAAAACTTGATTTTCCTAAATTAAATCTGCCCAAATTATTGACATTATTTTTATATAGATGAATCTTTCTGCATAGATATTAACATATATTCAAAACATTTTACCGAATAACTACTGTTATTATATTATATTATTTTTTTAATTTAATTTTAATAACTATCACCACAAAGCGGCTGTCTCGTTAGAATAAAAATTATAATCTTCTTCTAAACAATATTAATGGAAAAAGTCCGAGAAAAAATAACCTCAGTCGAATTAATGAATGAATATTTTGTCTCGACTTTTGTTTATTACAACTTTTTAATTTATTGCTCAAGAGCAAGCGGCATTCCCTGATAAGGCCTAATATATGCAAATATTTTCCAATGAGCGTTTATACACCTAAATCAATACGTAATGTTTAATACAAATTATTCCATAAAAATGAATTATTCTCATTTCCGATTATTAATATCGTTGTAATTGATATAAATCTGTCTTAAGATAACCGTGATGCGTTTCGAAGGGCATAAATAAAACTGCTACTCGCGAGTAGTCGTTTTAAGAAAAGTGCGTTGCAACATTTGACAGAATTCATGATAATACGCGTCAAAATTTAGTAAAAGAACCCGCTTCTACGAATTCCGACATTTGATGTCAAACATTTAAGTTGTGAATTCTTCTTGGGAATGTATCATGAAAGTATGTCCGGCAGGAGGAACTCAAAGGCGGGAGGAGGAGGGAAGGAAATGAAAATTCTCTTTATTACGAGCCTAATCGAGAAATTGTATATAACCAACCTTGTTGCAAGATTGCATTGATTTACACCACACGCACTTTCGTATACTCACATTTAATTAACTCAACAAAATGATTGATTCCATTTCATTGGTTCCAAAAATGTACATTGTAATGTGTGAACATAATTTATAGACCTTTTTACCATAAAGAAAGAAGGTTCCACACACAATTTTTGTATCTCTATTATTTAGGGAGAAATTCACCCCTTTCCCCTTTTTTGTGTACGTTACTGATCAAAACGGGAGGCGCACAACAAGATTTAACACCAATCCGAAATATGGAATTTTAATCCTCTAAAGCTATCCGTAGATAAATACTTGTCTGTTACCGCTCTACTACTACTAACCCAACTTAGACGTTAGGCTATATTAATATCCTCTGAGACGAACAGGAGTGGGGGTTATAAGGGAAGCCTGAAATTAAAAATAGCGATATCTCGTTTCCTATTGGTTTTTCGGCAAATATGAACACAACAAAAGTTGTTTATTATGTTATTTAGACTAACTTCTGTTATATACACTTTTTTTCATATACTGAATTATAAACGAGATATATGCTAAAACCTATAGCGGAAGTGAACAATTTTATTTAGGACAAAAGACCCAACCGAAATGAATAAAACTCGGGCACTAACGCTTTCATTATAACCAACCATACCAACATTTCTAGGGACGGGCAGGAGTGGGGTTGTAAGGGAGGCCTGAATTTAAAATAGCGGTATTTCGTTTTATATTCGTTTTTCGGCAAATATGAACATAACAAAAGTTGTTTATTTTGTTATTTAGAGTAACTTTTGTAATATGCATTTTTGTATTTTAACAAAGTATAAACGAGATATACAATATAAACTAAAGCGGGAGTCATCTATTATTTTGGACGCTAAAGATTGAACCGAACTTAACAAAACTCGGTATGTCTATTAGCATTAATTTTTCCATGATTATAAGCTATATTAAAATGTTTAGGTTAGAACGGGAGTGGGGGTTATAAGGGAGGCCTGAAATAAAAATTCGCGATATTTCATTGTCAATTTGTTTTTCGACAAACATGAATAACAAAAGTTGTTTACTTTATTATTTAGATTAACTTTTGTTTTATACATTTCTCCAGGAACAATGTTTTTCCTGGAGCAAGTAATTTGCGTAGAAATATTCATATGCTTAACAATTCATTCCAATTTGAACTATTAGGTACCTCATCTGGAAAAATTAATTCAAATCAAAGTAAATATTTTGTCCTTAATAATTCAAATCTATGCATAATGCACAGGAGACGGGAAATATGACAATATGGAGGACAGTTAAAAAATTAATTTTATTATTAACATACCCGTATGCCCACAACGGGTATAACCCCTAAACGCTGGGATGGGTAAATGTCAAAATAGTGTGCAAAATAAAGCCTTGCCAAAAAAATACCATCACCATTCAGCCTCAAATCAATCCCCGGGCGAAGCCGGGTATCTGAGCTAGTCTATAAATATTGTTATATACATTTATCCTGTATCTTGAATATTATCCGTGATATTTGTAGTTTTTAGTTTTCTATCTTTAGTATCCCCCACTCCTATTCATGACAGAATAGCAAAACAGAATAAACCACTTTATTCTATGCTTAAATACCAAATATTGTTTTCAAGAGTCTTTTATTATGCGTGATACATGCAAAATCGTTGAATGATACTCGTAACATCAAGTAGTATTAATTATTTACATTCTTGTTTAAAAAATGTTTATTTGGCATATACCTTACTCCACAATTAACAGTTACAGTCAATGGTGTAGACCAGGGGTCTCCAAACTACGGCCCGAGGGCCACATCCGGCCCGCGGACAGATTTTATCCGGCCCGCGGAGAGCTAGCATACTTGAAAACTCCTTTTACAGAACATATTTTTTATAGCAAATTAAATTTAGTTTACTGAAGTATTCTAATTTTATGTTGAATAATTATAAATATGGCATCTACATTGATATGGTCATGGGCTAACTACTCATAACATTGTTGTAGGCTTATTGTTATTGCTTTTGTGATAAAAAACACAGAATTGTAATGAGTAAAGACATGTATAATATGCAGAAAATTTAACTTCAGTATATAATAACTAACAAATTATTGAAATGAATCCAACTAAAATTTTATACATTTTAAATAAAAACATAACTTATAACAAGCATAATGACATATGAAATACTAATGAGATTTATGTAATTGAGATTTTCCACTGACAATAGTTTGTAATTGTGGACTAATTTTACTTGTACCAATTATTAAAAGAGATTTAAGATGCTCATCAGTTAATTTAGATATGTAAACATTTTTTGTGTATTTATGGTTTTGGCCCTCGGAACTTACTGGAGTTATCAGTATGGCCCTAAGGCTGGAAAGTTTGGAGACCCCTGGTGTAGACCATATATTTTATTAGCAGAAAACATATATGGAATGCTGGGGGTATAGAATGGGGGCGGATTCGAAATTTCAAATCCGTTATTATGAGTGGGATCGTAAAATATTATAGAACCAATCTTCATAAACTATTGATGATCTACTATTTTTGTTCACGCATTTTTTGCTAACTTATATACTAATGGAGTTACTCATGCTGACTTGTTTTCAGCCCCCCCCCTCACTTCTACTCATCAGTTTTTTATATAGAAATGGAAAATACGTATACGAGATGAGATCAGTAGTGTGTTATACCAGCGAGTGGGAAATTGATAAGTTTACGAATCCCCTGCGAAACGAATGTTTTGAGTAGTATTAAGTTTTAGTAGCACAGGAACACCCTGCTGAAACCTCCAATATTTTTATAAAAGCCCGTCACGCGGGGGCTGCGTAAACTAAGCAGATTTCCCACGTGAAGTTTTACAATAGAGAAATCTGCCTAATAACAACAGTAGTAGTAAGGAAACTCTAAACCTATTCACGAGGGACGAACAGTTACGGAAACGGCCGCCCTAGCTCTCGGCGGAAAGTCCGGAACATAGCCGACTCCGGCCGACCACACACACACAATACAAATGCTCAAATATCTCGGTTAATATTCAAGATTAAGAATAAATGTATAAATTATTATTTATAGTAAATTTAACTTGCAATAAGATTGATTCTATACAATTTTTCGGTCCGATGCATAATAACGGAGATATTTCGAATTTTCGAAAATCCCCCCTCTAAACCCCCCCTCCCTCTAGTCCGATTTCACCCATTAACGAACTAGATCTGTCTTTTTACATGAAACGGTTAAATATCGAGTTTGGTAATGATCAAACAAAAATTGCGCCCGCTAGAGCGTTAACAGACAAATATATATATATATATATATATATATATTTATAATTTTGAACGGACGTCATTTTCGTCATCTCCTGGGTAGGATCGATGGATATTTGAAGAAATTTTTCGAAACTCACGTCATAAATACGGCCTCAATAGCTGATTTCCCCTAAGGGAAATCTGATAAAAAAAATATGATGTGGACATCATATGACTTCTTTGTATTTCCACTAAACAAAACTGGCAAGTACTAATTTCTGATTTCTTAGAAATTCAATAACATAATAAATTCTTATCGAATGAATTAAAGGTTCTTGGCTGTAGTTTTTGTATTATTCTGAAAATAATTTGTATATCAGGATCCTGGAAGTTTCCAGCTCAGTTCCAACCCTCAAAATTAGGGGGTCCCCTTCTCTTATTCGTCGATCAGACTTGCTAATGTCCACTTGCCCTTGATCGAAAATCAATTCGGTAAGATATAGAAGAATCAGTAGAGAGAAAGGGAGAAAGACGGGTAGTTTTGTGAGTGTGTGTGGAAGAGAGAGATTGAGAGAGAGAGAGAGAGGAGAGAGAAAGAGAGCGAGAGAGAGAGAGAGAGAGAGAGAGAGAGATGACGGAGAGACGAGAGAGAGTGAGAGATGAGAAGAGAGACGAGAGAGGGGATGAGATGAGTAGAGAGAGAGAGAGAGAAGAGAGATGGAGAGAGAGAGTGTGAGATAGAGGTGAGAGAGAGAGAGAGAGAGAGAGAGAGAGAAGGAGAGAGAGAGGACGAAGAGGAGGGAGAGAGAGAGAGAGAGAAGGAGAGAGAGAGAGAGAGAGAGAGATGAGAGAGAGAGAGGAGAGAGAGAGGGAGGAGAGAGAGGGGAGAGAGAGAGGAGAGAGAGGAGAGAGGTGAGAGAGAGAGAGAGAGAGAGAGGGAGAGAGGAGATAGGAGAGAGGAGAGAGGAGGGGCGGAGGAGAGGAGGAGAGAGAGAGAGAGGAGGAGAGGAGAGAGAGAGAAGGAGGGGAGAAGGGAGGAGAGAGGGAGGGAGAGAGAGAGAGAGAAGGGGAGGAGAGAGAAGAGAGAGAGAGAGAGAGGAGAGGAGAGAGTGGGAGAGAGAGGAGGGGAGAGAGAGGAGGGAGAGGAGAGGGAGGGGAGAGAGAGGGGAGAGAGGGGAGAGAGAGAGGGGGAGAGGGGGAGAGAGAGAGGAGAGAGAGGGAGGGGAGGGGAGGGGGAGAGAGAGAGAGGAGAGGAGAGGGAGAGGAGGGAGAGGGGAGGGGAGAGGGGAGGGAGAGAGAGAGAGAGAGAGAGAGAGAGAGAGGGGTGAGAGAGAGAGAGAGAGAGAGAGAGAGAGAGAGAGAGAGAGAGAGAGAGGGGAGAGAGAGAGAGAGAGAGGAGAGAGAGAGAGAGAGATAGATGAGAGAGAGAGGAGAAAGAGAGAGAGACTAGACAGAGAGACATCAACGAGACAGAGATGGGAGAGAAAGAGAGAGATAGATAGAGAGAGAGAGAGAGAGAGAGAGAGAGAGAGAGAGAGAGAGAGATGACCGTACGTGAGATAAGTCCGGAGTCTTACAGGGATCTGCACTCGGCCCAACTCATTATGCCATTTCCAATTAGGCCGCCACTCTGCTCAGCCTGTAGATATCTCTCCTAGCGTTCTGGGCCACTCTATTTAAATACCTTCCATTGTACTGTTACAACTCAAGGACTTCTGGGAAAAGTTTAGTAAAGGACGACCCACATACATACTGGTAAAACAACAATAATGTCCGTGAGTAAATACAAACGGAATTGAGAAATGTTTCATCTCCATGGAGAACCTGACGAACGCTAGCTTTTGGCGGGAAATTCAAAGAATCGTTATCGGCCCGCCTCACACCGGAAAGAAAAACAATTATTGAAATATTTTAGAATGTAACATATTAATTTCATTGAGAACTATTCACTATATCTAGTACTGTAATTAATAATGAGTTAGAATAATTGTTATCTCAATCAATCAAATTTTTGTAGTCCAAAACCTTAAGACGAGGCGGGGGGAGGGGGGGAGTCACCAAGACATATTTCCATGTTTCTCCATTAATAAAGGTCTCTTGAATACAATTTTTGGCATTTAAACTTCGAATAATGTGATTTATTATGAAGCGAAGTGGCGGTTTGCTGATGGCTGAAAACTGAAAAATGCAAATATCTCGGTTAATATTCAAGATAGAGAATAAATATATATAACAATATTTATAGTAAATTTAATTTGCAATAAGATTGATTCTGTACAATTTTCCGAGCTGACGTATAATAACGGAGATATTTCGAAATTTCGAAAATCTCCCATCTAAACCCCCCCTCCCACTGGATCCAATTTTCCAGCCGTTAACGAAACTTTGATCTTTTTTTTTACATAAAAACGACTAAAATTCGAGTTTGGTAAACGATTCAACTAAAAATTGCGACCGCTAGAGCGGTAACAGACAAATGAATACTATATACGAGTATATATATACAGTTTTGAATCGTGACCTCAGTTTCGTATTCTACTAGGTAGGATCGATGGACATTTGAACGAAGAATTCGTAAATTCCGTCATGGAGTACAAACCTCATTAGCTGATTTTCCTTAAGGGAAATCTACTAATAAGTCCGTCACGCAGGGTAGGTAGTCTGTTATAACATACGTGATCTCATTCCATCACACATTCTCTATTTCTGTGGGGGAAAAAAAAACCGATGTTTAGAAGGGGGGAAGGAAGGTACTGAAGGCTGTAATCAAGAAAGTACGAATAACTCGCTTAATACTTGAGTTACAAAAAAATACATCGATCCACAACTGTAGAGTATCAATAGTTTAAAAAGATTGGTTCTATAAAAGTTTACGACCCCACTCACAATAACGGAAATATTTTAAATTTTCTATATTGAATTCCTCTCTCCTCTATACCCCCTCCCTTTCCAGGTCCAATTTCAGCCAACAACAAATATGACCTATAGTGTTGACATGATATAAATCAAATAAACATTTTCGAGAAAAGAACGTAAATTTTTAGTTCATGACGTCATCACACAAAGCATGTGCATTTATAAAATGTCACTTGAAAAAGAAATTGGTATTTAAGTTTGGAACAAACCGTTTCATGAATCAACACGTTAATATGACGTGAGAAGGAATGAGGGTTTACTGAAGCCTGAAAACTAAAAAATCCTAATATCTCGGTTCATATTCGCGTATAAGAAAATATGTATATAAAACCATTGATAGGGGATTCAATTTGTAATAAGATGAGTTCTATACATATTATCGATCCGACGTATAATAACAAAGATATTTCGATTTTCAATATTACCCTTCTAATTTTACCCACCCGATTTTACACATTAACGTACTAGATCTTTACTTTTAATCGAAACCTTTTATATCGAGTCTGGTAACGATAAGATAAAGTCCGTCACGCAAGGGCTGCGTAAACTAAACAGATTTCCCAAGTGATTTCACAATAGAGAAATCTGCCTAATAATAACAGTAGTTGTAAGGAATCTCTAAACCTATCACGAGATGTCAAACATAATACAACAACTGCAGTACAATTATTATATTATGGTTCAACAAACAAAGACAATATACAACAGATATACAAAACATAAGGCTGTGACCCTGCTCTGTAAACAAAACAAGGGAGGTTACTATAACCCTAGTCCTAAGTGCAATAGTCATGTGTAATAGTGTTTAGGTATTTTTAGTCTTGGTAAGTAATAATAGAAAAAAACACCCTTATACAATAATATGTAATGAGAATGAGCAATATTATAAAGTAGTACCTTGAGGGAAATCTGCTAAAAATTGTGACCGCTAGAGCGTTAACAGACAAATATATTTATATAATTTTGAACGTACATCATAATCGTCATGAACTAGGTAGAATCAGTAGGCATTACTCGATTTAGTACATCGGAAGGTTTTCTAACATGCGTCATGAGTTCACCCTCAATAGCAGATTTCCGTCAAAGGGAATGTGCTATTAGATAGGGCTAAGAGGGTAATAATTTCTTTGAGTACGGAGCGGCCTATGGAAACTTCCACTGAGGGAGTCGTTCCCGATTGAGGTAAACGGATGTAGAGGGAGGCTTGCATGTCACCAGTCCTTTCACTGCTCCCAGCAAGGAGATACCTGCTACTGTTGCTGCTGCTGGCTACCTAACTAGAACCTCTCTCAAAGGCATAACCTCTCGCATCCTCCCATCCCTAGGCTCGAGTTTTTAGCAGATTTCCCTTGAGGGAAATCAGCTATTGAGGTCGTACTCATGACTCAATTTTCGAAAATTTTCTTCAAATGTCCATCGATCCTACCCAGGAGATGACGAAAATGAGGTCCGTTCAAAATTATATATATATATATATATATATATATATATATATATATATATAATGTCTGTTAACACTCTAGCGGTCGCAATTTTTATTTGATCGTTACCAAACTCGATATTTAAACGTTTTATGCAAAAAGACATATCAAGCTCGTTAATGGCTGAAATCGGACCAGTGGGAGGGGGGATTTTCGAAAATTCGAAATATCTCCATTACCATACGTCAGATCACAAAAGTGTATAGAGCCAATCTTATTGTAAATTAAATTTACTATATGTATTGTTCTATACATTTATTCTCTTTCTTGAATATTGGCATTTTTATTAAATTTGGGCCGATAACGTAGGACGGAATTTCCCACCAAAAGCTAGTTCGGCCCTTTGCCTTAACTGTTCGGGTCTAGTATGGAGATTTCTCTATTGTATAACTTCACGTGGGAAATCTGCTAAGTTTACGTAGCCCCTGAGTGACGGACTTTTCCACGTCCGTCACGTACTATTTGCATTTATCTCAAAACGTCAAAGTTCAGTGAGAACAATAGTTTGTATTTAGGCTTCATAATAACAGCTTATTGCTAATATGACATGAGTAGGAGTAGGGTTTACTGAAGACCGAAAACTAAAAAATTCTAATATCTTGTTTAATAATCTAGATATTGAAAAAAATGTATATAACAACATTTATAGAACTTTACACTTGACATAAAATTGATTCTATACAATTTTTGATCCGAGTTTAATGATGGAAATAAATCTTCCCCCTCCCACAGGTGGGATTTTAGCCGTTACGAATTTGATTTGATTTATAAATAAAACGTTTAAATATCGAGTTTCGTAACAATCAGACAAAAATTACGACCACTTGAGCGCTAACAGAATATATATATATATATATATATATAAACATTTTGAATGGGTCTCATTTTCGTTATCATCTTGGTAGGATCGATGGATATTTGAAATGTTTTTAAGAATCCCATCATGAGTGCAACTTCAATAGCTGATTTCCCTCGAGGGAAATCTGCTGAAATTCCAGGGCTACGTTAAATTAGCAGATTTTCGAAAGAAGTGGTGCATAAACATTGGAGAGAAACATTATTTTATTAAGATTGGTTCTGTAACATTGTTCGATTCGACTCATAATAACGGAGATATTTTGAATTTTCATTGAAGTTTCTCCAAGTTGAATGAAGTCAACAGGTTGTTATTTCAGTAGATGGGGAATCTGGTTGGTTAACATAACGCCTGCCTGACGGACTTTTTCCGGAAAATTTCTTCAAATGTGCATCGATCGTACCCAGAAGACGAAAATGAAGTCCATTCAAAATTTTATATATATATATATATATATATATATATATATATATATATATATATATATTTGTGTGTGTGTGTGTGTGTGTGTGTGTGTCTTTTACCACTCTAGCAATCGCAATTATGATTTAATCATTTCTAAACTCTATATTTAGTCATTTCATGTAAAATAAAATATCGGCTGAAAACGGACCAGTGCGAGGGGGGGGGGTCTGAGGTTTTATAGTTTTCGGCTTTCAGTAAACTCCCACTCCTCCTCATTTCATATTAATAATGAGCTCTCATATCATGAACTACTTCATTGTGACTTTTTGATGAACCTCCTTTTTTGTTTTTGGCTTACGAAAATTTGAGTGATTAAGAAAAACATTATTCTGAAATTGAAAATGAAAATGCTAAATTTAGATATATTTCATTAATTGTTTTTTTCCGGTCTAGAATATTTCTCTCTATCTATAAAGTTCTGAGAGGTTAGCTGACCTGTTTGTTTACAATTTAGACGCTTTCTGTTGAATAGATTATTAACTTGTAAATTGACTGAAATATATCTCATTACCAGTTTACATTTATTCACTTAATATTCACAAAGGTGTTACCAGTATGTAGATTTGTCTATTGTAAACTTCCACGTGGAAAATTTGCTTAGTTTAGGCAGTCCCTGTGTGACGGAATTTTTATATTTTATTTCCTGTAAGAAATATTAAACTGAATATATATTAATATCAAACTTCAAGTCGGACTGCCCCTGCGTTTAGAGGTTTCGAGGATGGTTCGGGAGCCAGTCCAGTTTGGGCTTGAGAGAGGGACTGCCTGGAACCTATTGCCTGGAGCCTATATGGGAGATGACGTAGTGAACCTGGAGAATCCCCTGCCACACCTCCCTCCTTCAATTTAAGGTCAGATACCTCAATGAAAGTAGTAACCTCCGCTAGGCTGAATTGTTTCGTCAGCTATCTCCACTCTACTAGCACCGGCTCTACTTTCTCATCTATCTCCATGTAAACTCATAAATAATGTTTTTTTTTTTTCCCTCAAAAACTCATCATGAGTACAACCTCAATAGCCGTGTTCCCTTAAGGGAAATATACTAAGATGACGTATTTTCAAATAGTCTTCATGTCTAGTGTTATTATTTATTTAATTTAAATGAGTTCCGCAATACAGGCGATTTACTCATTATTAAAGTGTCATTAAAAAGTGAAATGAAAAAAAAAAAAAAAAAAAACGGAAAAAGAGTGAACTTTAGCAAATGATTTTTGAAGCATAGAAGGTGATATGAAGCAAACGATATTGAGATATGGACACACCATCATGTGGTAATGAACATATATATAAATGAAGAAGATGTAAACGTATAGAGGCAGGGGGGAGGGGAGGGGGGAGGAAGAAGAAAAATTAAATAATATAAAAAAAAATGAGGGAAAAAAAGGGATAACAAAAAAATAATAAATAAAAAAAAAACGAATGATAAATACAATAGAAAATAAATGAGGATATCAAAGTTTGAGTACACCCTGCTAGGTATAGGAAATAAGTGAAGGCAGTGGTGTGGGTAGCATATAAGTTGTAGGGGGGGATTATAGTGTGTAATTGATATGTTGTATAATTGTTCACTTCTAAGTAAATTCTTTGTCTTTTAGATGTTTCCATGGACTGAGTCTATGTAATCACTGGTTGATCAAGGTCAAAAGTTTCCTATTATAAGTCATGTGGAATATGTCTAAATTGTCTCTACGTCGTACGAGGTGCAGGGTAAATATGTGCCGCTGTACAGGGTAAAATTTCGCTGCAATTGGTCTTACATAATCAGTGTGTCCTTGTTGAGTTTGGAATAAAGTGGAACCGTGGCGAGTCACAGAGAGGAATGGCCAATGAGAGAAGTAGGAGGGTCAGCACAGACTTCCATCTATTCGGTGCTGTTCCTGCTTAATTGCCTGGGTGCCATATTAACTGCGTTTGTTTTATGAGTCTTAGTTAATGTTCGTTTGTCGTTCTCCCCTAAGAATTTGCTGCCACTGGCTGTTGTACGTTGCCGATATGCATGCGGCTAGAAGGTCGTACTTGGCTGGGTTATTCTGTACAGTTTATTTAGTCAATGTATCGTGGTTTTTCTACAAGGGACGACTTGAACTAAGTCTGACGGTTTGTGTTGTGTTCTGGGCCTTTCCTTAACGGTTGTCTGTATGTCCCATGGGTAACCATAAAAAGGGACTAATGTGTATGTTACTAGAGGTTTAGAGTCGGTTTTTGTAGATAGACTAGTAATTGCTTTACCAAAAATTGTGATAGCCTAAGGATTTGTCTACTCGTGTAAATGTTGTTGCCATCGTGTATCTGTCCCTTACAGAGTAGAGCTTAATGAATCCTGGTGCACAGTACTATTTCAGTTTTGGCAGCTTTTTGGACTTTGGACAGAGGCTAATAGGATGGCCTTGCAGCTCAAGCTGTGAAAGGCGCTAGGATACAGGCGTGGCCGTCAATTTTAGTTGGTGATTATTGAACCCCGAACAGCAGCAGGAACCTATGCACCACTTGCTGTCTATAAGATGCCATCAGTATAAGCAAAAGACACTATTAGCTTTGTCACCCAATACTGACCTAAAATACCTCTGTTAATTATTATACCTTGACCTAAACTGTTATAATATACCTTTGTAGAATGCTCCCACATCCCACAGGTGGCTGTCATAAAAGATGCCATAGTCCAAATTAAACTGGAGACAAATGCTCACAAAACAAGAAAATTATTCTTCTTTTTCTTGACCCAATATTATTTATATATTTTTCATAATTTATGGCATGGGTCTCCAATAAAAAACATTTTTTTATGTGCAAATTTTATTGAAAGAAAAAAATATTTAAATTATTTATTAACGCTCACTTTTTGTAACTAAGGCTAATTAGGACGCGTTATCTACAGGTTACCACCCTTTTCTAGCAGGGGTGGTACTAAGGATTTTATTTAATGAATTCCGTCACTAAATAAATTACTTTGCCCAGTGCAGGAATCGAACTCTCCACTCTATGTTTACCACGTGAGATTAATGTCAAGGCTTTAACTCACATGACTAACCTAAGCCCCTCATAAAACAACAGCATAGGTTATATTACTGTCTCTAATACTCCATCAAGACTATAGCCGTCTCAGTGCTCCTTGGATTTCCACACTTCATGGTTGCAAAAATACTTTCTAAGGGTATGCGGATCTCGTTCGAAAAATTTGTAAGATGTTTTTTCTTGTATGGGATTGAAAATCTAGAAATACTTTTTATACCTATTCAGTCTCCAGAGTTGATAGAAAAAAACGCCCTCGTTCCTTCACTATTCTCTTTTATTTCGTTAAGGGGTGTGACAGAGCGCTTTTCAGAGCATAACGCTCACATCATCAAGCCCTGCTCTATTCACAATGAACTGTGACAGAGAGACCAAGGATTTCCCGTTTGTGGGACTCTACATTTTTATACATGTGAGAGTGTGGTATTAAAGGGATTTGTCAAGGTTTTGAGCTGAGGGGAATAACGTGTTACTAAGCGCTATAGAGGACCTATGTTAGAGGGAGAGGGTAGGTGCTCTCTGGCATTTCTAGTACTTTCTTATTTTTTACGTTACAAAAAAGGATATTTCTGTAACATTACTATTTTTATTTATTTTTTTTGGTCTAAAAATATTTATGTTTTTGTTCTAAATTATATGCATCAATTTTAATGAAATAACTCAAAATGTTTGTAACTTTTCCTTGAATTATTCTGTTAAAAGCTACTAGTGGCATTGAAAATCTATCTGCTTCCCTCTTGATTATTTTCTTCTCTTTCAGTTCCTTGGCTTCTTCGAGATTTATTCCTGGGCGACTGCGTTTTCCTGCTTTTCGAGAAAGTTTTCAACAAATGTCCATCGATCCAACCTAGGAGATGACGAAAATGATATCCGTTCAAAACTGTATATATATATATATATATATATATATCATGCATAGATATATAGTTATATATATATATATATGATATAAAGATGGTGTGGGGTCGCAATTTTTTGGGTTCAATCGTCAGACCTACCTGCGGTATTATAATAGTATTTATGAAAAAGAAACTAATGCATCAAGTTCGTTAACGGCTGACATCGGACCAGTAAGAAGGGGGGTTTAGAGTGGGGGATTTCGAAAATCCTAAATATCTCCGTTACTATACGTCGGATCGAAACATTGTATAGAACCAATCTTATTGCAAATTAAATTTACTATAAATATTGTCATACACAATTAGTTTCTATCTTGAATATCAACCGAGATATTTGCATTATATTAAATGTGGGCGGATAACGGACGAGTAAATAGTTTTCAATAAAATTAATGTTATATTCTGACATATCTGAGTAATTGCTTTTCTTTCGGGTGAGAAGTTGGCATACCAGTTTGTTTACATTTCAGACGCTTCCCGCCAGGAGAGGAACGATTTCATATTACCATTTGTATTTATTCACTTAATATTCAAGGTGTTGTTTCATTACCAGTATGTAGATTTATCTATTGTTAAACTTCACGAGGAAAATATGCATAGTTTACGCAGCCCCTGCGTGATTTACTTTTCAGTATTGAATGACTCGTACAAGATCGAGTATTCATTTCCGTCATCTCCTTGTTATGGTGGATGGACTTTTGAAGGCATTTTTGGAAATTCTCAACCTCAGGCCAACCTCAGTTGCTGATTTCCTTTTAGGAAAATCTGCTAACAGTGTTAGAACTTCATAGTACTTTTCAAAAATATTTCTCATTCCCTCAGTCCAATCTAATTGGTTCTGGTAGTTCGAATGGAATCAGCTGATGCAGATCAGGCCGGAGATCACAGCAATTAAGAGACACCGACCATCATCCCTTGAATAGCAACTAGCTTAATCTTGACAATCTCCACGGGTCTCGAACACGTAGCATTCTTATTAGCTGCACTCTCGGCCAGTCTCTCTCCTTCTCTGACATTTTCACATCCGTGCTCCTTTTAGCAAATTCCCCTTAATGGCGAACAGCTATTGAGATTGTACACATGACGCCGTTTTCGCTAAAGTTTCTCAAATGTCCGTCGATCCTACCTAGCAGATGGCAAAAAAAAATAAGACCAATTTTTATATCAAAAACAGCGAAAACGTATAATATTTAACACTTGAACGTTTTTCATAGTATTCAATTTGTGTACAAAAAGGGAAATACATTATTTTTAACTTCGTGAAGACACGTTTTCAGGAATGTCTCGATCTCTGTGGTGGTAAACATATGTTCGTTGTTAAGGTTATGTTAAACAGATGTTCGCTTATCTTTTATTCTTCAGTTAATAAATGTTGCTCGTTGAGACAGCACGTGTTGTTCTTTATTCTACATGGTGTCAGGTGTAAACTGATAAGGGTGATGGCGGTTTCACCAGAGATGTTGAAGGACATTTTGTCCTCTGTTTGCTGTCTACACATGAGGCTTGTATGCGAGGGCCCGGCAATTCTTACCAGGTAAAAACTCCAGATATATTTGATGTACAGGATCCGTCAGTCATGGAGTGCCTGGATCAATCGCGGTTTGCCATGTTCCGTTCGCGTCGTCTGGTCTATCTGCTTAAATCGCAAGATCAACAGATTAGAATGTTGCTTTACTGTATGTGGCCCGACGCTGAGGCGAACTGCTGTACCTCTATGGGGATGAATATCGAAGCTAGGACTTCATATGATGCTGTTGTGAAGCAGTTTAATGAATATTTTAAAACTAAGAAAATTATTATTTATCATAGGGCAATTTTCCTAAAAAGAAAACAATTTGTTGATGGAAAGGGTAGATGAGTTTATTAATGACCTCCATAAAAATGTTCGGAGAGATGCGATTGGGCTTGCAGTGATTGTGAGAGTCGAAAATATCATGAGGATATGATACTGCTTAAGCTAGTTACTGGTATTCGGGATCAGCATCTGTTCGAAACATCATCAGATTCAGGAATGTCTTACCCCTAACAAAAGCCAAAGAGATGGTTAGGCAGTCAGAAGCAATAAATTCTCAAAAAGAATTGTTTAAAAGAGATTCTGGGGAGGTTATTGTATCTAGGAGAGAAAATAGATAGTCTATAGACGGTGTTTATCTAAATAATTTTTGCAAGTTTACTTCCAGTTGTGTTCGATGTGGGTCTTTTATGTATAATTCTTTTGTAAATTGTCCTGCACTTGGCAAAATATGTTTTCGATGTGGCCTTAAGAACCACTTTAAACTTTTCTGTGGCTCAAAACGTGATGTAATAGAAATAGAATCAGCTGTTCAAATTAACCCAAGATCATTGCCTTAGCTCTATTACGGATGGGAAGAAAGCGTTGCTAGGGGCAATTCGAGTTTGACCCTTTTACTATCCAGCTGTTGGTTAACTGGTCGCCCATTTTGTAACGCTTATTTAAAATAGATTACAGGTTGCAGATTGTCAGTTGTATAGGTTACAAGAAGTGCAGAACGCCTTGGATTAGAAATGAGGCCCACAAAAATTCGTTTGAATGGTCCTGATAATACTAAGCTGAAAGTAGTAGGGGTTTCGAAGGTTAAGCTTGAAACAGGGGGAATGTCGCATTCAGAGGACTTGTTTGTTTTAAACTGCCAGAATGAGCCACTTTTTAGGAAGAGGTGGTATAATCGCATTCTCCTTGTGCCAAATAAATGAAGTTTCTTTAGACATAAGAAAAAAAATTCCCCAAATTATTTAATGGATTAGGAAGCTTTGGTGAACCTTAATATATTAAATTAAAGAAAAATGCAACGCCCGTTGCAGTTGTAACCCCTCGCAGAATTCCTGTAAGCTTAAGGACCAAAGTCAAAGACGAACTTGATCGTATGGTAAAGAACGGTGTTATTTCTCCGATTACGGAAGCAAACTGAATGGTGCTCTCCTATGGTGGTAGTGCCAAAGAAATCAGGCGATGGTCGGATTTGTGTGGATTTCACTGCTCTTAATCAATTCGTGGAAAGAGAGCGTTTAGTTTTACCCTCTGTTGAGGAAACATTGGCTCAGATTTCTGGCGCCAGGTACTTTTCGAAAACTGGACACAAATAGTGGCTTTCTGGCAGGTGCGATTAGATGAACGAACGGCCAAACTTACAACCTTTGTTACGCCTTTTGGAAGATATTATTTTAAGCGCTTACCCTTTGGCATTTCTTCAGCCCCTGAAACATTTCCAAACGAAAAATGCTTCAGGTATTAATGGGAATGGAGGGAGGTGTCCAACTTGATAGACGATATTTGTGTTTTTGGGGAGAACTAAAAGAGGAACATGATGTTAGGCTTGATATGGTACTTGAAAGGCTTATGGAATTAGGTGTAACACTGAACCCTACCAAGTGCGAATTCTTCAAAGTCCAGAATAGTATTTCTGGGGCACATTAATCGATAATGGGAAGGTATTGCCAGACCCAGAAAAAACCAAGGAAATAAAAGAGTTTCCCAGGCCTAAAAACCAAAGTGAGCTGAGACGATTTTTAGGAATGGTAAATTATATGATGAAATTTTTGCCAAATCTTTCTAAACAGCTTAAGCCTCTTAATGATCTTTTATCTTCAAAAAATGAGTGGCATTGGTCTCAAAATCATGAAGAAGTTTTTGTTTCAATAACAGAAGCATTGCTTAAGGCTCCGGTTTTACACCTTTATGACCCTAATTTGGATACACGGGTCTGTGCTGATTCTTCCAGTTTTGGTTTAGGGGCTGTCATCGAACAAAAAGTAGATGAACGTTGGAAACCTATCCAGTTTGCTTCTCGTATGTTAAAACAATGCGGAAACCAGATACTCACAAGTTGAAAAAGAAGCTCTTGCCTTAACGTGGGCTTGTGAGCGTTTTTTCATCCTACATAATAGGAAAAAGAATCATCTTAGTCACTGATCATAAGCCTCTTTTGCAAATATTAGGACAGAAACCTTTGTCTGATCTCACACCTAGGCTGCAAAGATTTCGAATGAGGTTGATGCAGTTTGATTATAAAATGCATTTTGAATCGGGAAAAAACGTTTTTGGTTCCTGACACGCTCTCAAGAGCCCCAGTCAACGCCGGTACCCAGAAGGTTACAGATGTTTTGAATGATGAGTTAGATATGTTTGTAGGTGCAATAATGTCAGACTTACCTTGCTCAGATTCTAAATTAGAAGCTATTAGGAAAGCTATAGCAGAGGACAATTTGAGTTGCATCATTAAACGTGCTATTTTGAGTGGAGACTGGTCAAGTTTGCGCCAAACAGAATTCTACACCGAACGAGGAAATTTAGCTTGGGTCAATGACCTGATTTTACGAGGGACGAGGATATATGTTCCTCATGAACTAAGAAATGAAATACTATCACAAATTCATAGTGGCCACCTAGGTGTAAAACAAGTGTATGGCCCGTGTAAAGGAATCTGTTTGGTGGCCTGGTATTAGCTCAGATGTAAAGAAGATGGTAGAGACTTGTCATAAGTGTCTCGAACATAGAGCTAATCCTGTAGAACCATTAAGGCCACAACCCATTCCGGACAGGCCATGGGAAGTTGTTGGAGCTGACATTTTGAAGCATAATAGAAAAATGTATCTTTGCATTCAAGATTTACTTTTCAAAATTTATTGAATTAATTACAATAGATCGAACTGGAACTGCATTCATAAAAAACGCTTATTTATCTATTTTTTCGCGACATGGAATCCCAAAGATCCTTAGATGCGATAATGATACTCCACTAGTATCGGCTGAAATGATTAAAATTTTCTGAAGAGTTAGGTTTCCGAATTATCACATCAAGTCCACATTTTCCACAGTCTAATGGTCAAGCAGAGAGGGCGGTTCAGATATGCAAAAATATTCTGAATTTAAAAAGTAGTGACCCTTATGTTAGGAACTTTTGGCTCACCGAGCCAGCTCCGTTGGAATGTGGCAATTCACCAGCCCGAAATTGGTTGTTTGGGAAGGAAATATTTCGGACTACATTTTATATCTGCCTGTCTTGCCTGGAGAAGATGGAATCCAGTGGTTGGCCTAACCTTGACAAGTATAAAGATTTCATATAATAGACGGAAAACAGGAAAAACATAAATTTTATTTTGATAAGGACGTCACAGAGCAACAGAACTTTCGATCCTCGAACCTGGTTCAAATAGTTTGGATCCTTACAGATCCTGAAAGCGTTATGGGGACGTGTGTGGTTTTAAAAAAGTGTGTTACCGTTAGAGACTATGTAATAGAATCGGGAAGTCGGAAACATTCAGACGAAATAGAAGATTTTTGGTACCATCCGACAAGGCATTTGGTCAACAGATTGGGTGTCCCTACCCGCCATACCAAACCATTTCGGGATTAAAAATGGGAAGTGGAGTTGTACCTTTAAGTGGTGAAGATTTTAGCGGAAACCTCGGGTAGAGCGAGTCTGTGGGGAGAGGAAGGAATATGTCAAGACCCGGAGAATGAGCACGTGTGTTACTGAAGGGGAATGATGGACAAGGAAGATTCGGCGAAAGGAAGACTACACCAAAGGGGAATGTTGAAGATGGATCAGGTCATAGTGCAGAAGGCTATACAACAAGATTCGGGAGAAAAGTAAAACCTCCGAAGAGATTCAAGTAATCTTTTCTTCTTGGAGCGAGAAGGGAGGATGTGGTGTTACACATATGTTCGTTGTTAAGGATATGTTAAACAGATGTTCGCTTATCTTTTATTCTTCAGTTAATAAATGTTGCTCGTTGAGACAGCACGTGTTGTTCCTTATTCTACAATTTCCCATTCAATATAAACCCTCCCCTCCATTCCTCCTCTTTGCTTTCTTCTTCAAGGTGGATTTCAGTGAGAATCAAAACAGAAAATTTCGTTCAAATCTCAACATTGATCTTTCTCCGATTGCAAGACTTTCTTTGCTTGGAACGAAGAAGTTAAAACGGCTACCTCCAAAACATTTTGCACGGATGAAAACTTTGAAGGTGCTCAGCTAAAATTGCAAGTCCCTTTACTTTATCTAATGATGAAGTTGGTACTTCAACATTTACGAACAATGAATTTTGCTAATTCAGCTTTAATTAAACAAGGAATGATACTTATGTATTAGGTAGCTGAACTATGAATTTTCCTACCAGAGTATAATTTAAACAATGGATTTTGTTACCTATGCATTAATAACAATGAATTTTTCTACATGAGCACTAATAAAACAATGAATTCTGTTACCACAGCTACTTCAGCATTAATTAAATTATAACTTTTGCTACTTCTGCATCAATGTTGAATAATGGTAACATGTTACTAAACTGAAATGAGCATGAATTAAGAAAGTGAAACATTTGAATTAGAGTGAAGAAACAGTGAATTTTGCTACTCCAGCATTAATTAAATAATGACTTTTGCTAAGTATAAATTAAACAATGTAATTTGCTACTTCAGCATTGATTAATTAATTGCTTTTCCTAATGTTTTTTATTAAACATTGTAAGAATTTAATTTAACATAATAAATTGAAATGTGAATGAATTATTGGTGGATCAATAATCAATATAATTTGCTACTCCAAATTTAATATAATAATAACTTTTACTACTATTGCATCCTTGTTTATAACCTGCCACATGTTTATAACTCCAGCACTACTTCACAATTCTCACTAGTTGTTTTAAACTTGTGCTTATCACTTTCACAATGCATGATTCGATAACCTACCAACAACATACCATAATCTTCACAACATCCTGAATTTTGTTCATATTCTGGTCTAGATCTGAATCATGTTACTTTAGCACGATTAACAGAAAAAAATTTGCAATATTATCACTCGTGACGAACAGTAGAATCTTACAACTTCGTGAATTTACCACACCCTGAATTCCGCTTCGCTCGTGTGGGTAAACGTGTCCACTCGAGTTGTAAATGATTCTACTAATTCGTCACTTGGATAATAAATAACTATTGCTACTTCGCCATCAATTAAACAATGCATTTTGCTACTTAAGCTTTAATTAAATAATGACTTTTGCTACTTCCGCGTCAATTAAACAATGCATTTTGCTACTTCAGCATTAATAAAGTAATGACTTTTGCTACTTCTGCATCAGTTAAACAATGCATTTTGCTACTCCAGCATTAATAAAATAATAACTTTTCCTACTTCTGCATCAGTTAAACAATGCATTTTGCTACTCCAGCATTAATAAAATAATAACTTTTCCTACTTCTGCATCAGTTAAACAATGCATTTTGCTACTTAAGCATTAATTAAATAATGACTTTTGCTACTTCCGCGTCAATTAAACAATGCATTTTGCTACTTCAGCATTAATAAAGTAATGACTTTTGCTACTTCTGCATCTAATTAAAACAATTGCCATATTGCTACTCAGCATTAATTAAATAATGACTTTTGCTACTTCCGCATCAATTAAACAATGCATTTTGCTACTTAAGCTTTAATTAAATAATGACTTTTGCTACTTCCGCATCAATTAAACAATGCATTTTGCTACTTAAGCTTTAATTAAATAATGACTTTTGCTACTTCTGCATCAATTTAAAAGAATGCATTTTATTACTTCTGACTTTATTAAATATTAACTTTTTCCTACTTCCGGCATCAGGTTAACAATGCATTTTTTATTACTTCTGCTTTAAATATTATAATAACTTTTGCTACTTCTGCATCAGTTAAACAATGCATTTTGCTACTCCAGCATTAATAAAATAATAACTTTTCCTACTTCTGCATCAGTTAAACAATGCATTTTGCTACTCCAGCATTAATTAAATAATGACTTTTGCTACTTCTGCAGCAGTTAAACAATGCATTTTGCTACTTCAGCATTAATTAAATAATGACTTTTGCTGCTTAAGCATCAGTTAAACAATGCATTTTGCTACTCCAGCATTAATTGAACAATGAATTTTGTTACCTCAGCTGTGTGAATTTTGTTACTTTAGCATTATTTAAACAATGAGTTTTGCAACTTTATCCCTAATTAAGCAATAAATATTGCTAGTACCTACTGCATTAATTACACAATGAATTTCTCTACTACTGTATTCATTAAACAATCGATTTTGCTTCTAATGATTTAATTAGACAATTCATTTTGCTACCTATGCATTAATTAAACAAGGAATTTTGCTAATTCAGCATTAATTAAACAAGAAATTTTGTTACCACAGCAGTATGAAATTTGCTCCTTCGGCATTAATTAAATAATCAATATTGCTACTTCAGCATTAATTAAATAAAGACTTTTGCTACTTCAGCATTAATTGAACCATGAATTTAACTACTACAACTTTATGAATTTTCCTAGTTCAGCATTAATTAAGGAATGCATTTTGCTGCTTCAGCGTTAATTATACAATGACTTTTGCTACTTCAGCAGTAATTAAACAATGCATTTTGCACCGTTATCATTAATGAAATAATAACTTTTGAATCTTTACCATTAATTAAACAACAAAGTTTGCTAATTCACCATTAATTAAACAATGCATTTTGCTATCTATGCATTAATTAAACAATAAACTTTGATATTTCAGCATTAATTAAACAATGAACTATATTCGGCTCATATAGTAATTGGGCTTGTAGCGATTATACTGTAGGTTAGGGGGACGCGTTCCTGGATGGATCATTACAGAAGAACGGAACTCGAAACGCTATTAGTACTAAGGGAGTGATGAGCAGTTTCCACTTCCTTCTCTATCATCATCAGATGCCACTTTGGGAGATAAACCTATATTTACGAAACGAGGGCGTGAATTAAGGAAACGTCTGAAGTCCAAAAGGCGCCAGGAGGTAGTGCTGAATGGAGCAGTTATAATATCTCTACCTCCTTGGAGGTAACTGACGCCTTGGATACAGCAAAAAACAAATTATTTCTCTTAGTAAAACTATTCAAGCATACATTCTCCATTAATAGTAGATACAGAATAGCAGAAATAACGATGAAGAAATTTGTCTCTCTTATCATTATTTATTTATTTATTTATACAGGAGCACCCGCATATTGGCGGTTTAGATCAAAGTTTCAAAATGTAAAATGAAAACAAAATTATAGAAAAATAACAGAAACTGAAACAACAAATAAACATATGGAAAATTAATATGCATAAGAGCATAACTTAATCATAGATAAATGCATTAGCAATAAAGACACATAATTAAACATTAAATAAACAGACATAAATAAACGAATTAGACTAGTAAAGAAAGACAACAATTTAAAATGAGTTGTTAATAAAAATATTATGTTCTTCCTATATACTAGTACATTTTATTATTTTATTTTTTTTTTATTTTATTTGTTTTGTATCCCCACAGCGAATGGTGATTTGCATTATTAAGGATGATATATTTACTCCTTCATGTGCTTACCTTTTTGTTTGTACTTTTATATTAAGGAAAATATCTCTTTAATATGTCTGATTCTTTTCTCATATCCGTGCTTTGTCCAAAGAGACATAATAAAAGTTAAACCTTTTAAATCTTTCTTATGCATGCTGTATGACCTATTCTATTCTGTATTATATGTTTTTGTAAAATCTGTGATGTATTTAGATATGTTGAGAATTTGTGGAATATATTGGCTGCTGTCAGTTAATAGTTCTGTCATAATACGTGGGTTTGTGAAGGTGAAGGTTTTCTCGTTGGATGCAGTCTGTACAAAACTCAGGAGTACAACGGAGTACCAAGCAATTGAGTACAAGGAGGGGGGGGGGGGTTTGGAACTGAAAACTGAAAACACAATTTAATAATTCGCTCAATACTTAATTTACGAAAAAAAATGCATGGAATTGTAGATGCTAAGAATACATACAACTGTAGAAGTTTTACAAGATCGGTTCTATATCATTTTACGATCCCACTCGTAAGAAGAAAAATATTTTGAACTTTAAATATTTCCCCCTCCCCTCAGGTTTTAAAAGCTCGAGATGTAAGAAACTCCGAGTTTTTCACAAGAATATAGTCTCAGTCCTTCACGCGCGGGCTGCGTAAACTAAGCGGACTTCCCACGGCTGGGATCAGAGCTAGCCTATATAGGACATGGAATTACAGATAGTCATGAGATCTTTCCTGGCTCATATGCTGCGAGTAAAATTGGATTTAGCAGAAATGGGGGTTGAACTAAGACTGAAAAAAAAAAAAAAAAATCTCGATTAATATTCCCAATTAATTAAGAAAACAATGTTTAAAATAAAAATTTCATAAATTTAAATTGGCAATATGAGTGGTTTGGAACATTTTTTTAAGCGGACGCATAATAACGAAGGATTTCGATTTGATGTTACCCCCCCCCACCCTCCATTTCTCTTGGACCTTTCTCAGCCTTTAACGAACATAATCTATATATTGACGTGAAACGCTTGAAGCGAGTTTGGAGTTATCAAACAGTAATGTCCGTAAACTAAGCAAATTTCCCTCGTGGTGATCTCATCTCAACTCATATTCTCTATTCCTAATGTTTAAATTTATGAATTCCACCCTTTCACCCACTATTCCACCTCCGATTTCAGCGAATAGTAAATACGACCTTTAGTGGTGACTTACCATACTTAGTATGGAGTATGGTAGACATATAGAGAAAGTAAACATTTTCGGGCTATTCCAAGTCCGAATTTCTTTGCCCTATACATTTCTTTCTATTTCGAAAATTAAAGGCTTTCGTATTTTATCCCCACTATTACTCAATCGATTTTTACTTATAGTGTCCGCTACATTAAAACAGCTATTATTATTAATATTTATTAACAACCTCTTTTAGCAGATTTCCCTTCAGGGAAATCAGCTATTGAGGTCGTACTCATGATGCGAGTTTTGACAAATTTCCTCAAATGTCCATCGACCCTACCCAGGAGATGGTAGGATATATATATATAGCAATTTTTGTTTGATCGTTACTAAAGTTCATATTTAATCGTTTTATGTAAAAAGAAAGATCAAGTTCGTTAATGGCTGAAATCGGGCCAGTGGGAGGGGGGGGGCGGGGTTTAGAGGGGAAGATTTTTGAAAATTCGAAATATCTCCGTTATTATGCGTCATATCGAAAAATTTTAAAGACTCAATCTTATTGAAAATTAAATTTACTATAAATATTGTTCTGTATCTTGAGTATTAACCGAGATATTTGCATTTGTATTGTGTGTGTGGTCGGCAGGAGAAACTTTCCACCGAGAGCAAGTGCCGTTTACGTAACTATTCGTCCCTCGTGAATAGGTTTAGAGAGCTATTACTACTACTGTCATTATTAGGCAGATTTCTCTATTGTATAACTTCACGTGGGAAATATGCTTAGTTTACGCAGCCCCTGCGTGACGGACTTTTTTGCTACTACGGCTACTCGGGAGGGGTTACCTACAGGTAAGCACAATTTTCCAGCCAAGGCGGAACTAAGGATTTCCTTTAGTGAGTTCGTCACCAAATAAATCTCCTTTGTCGAGCTGAGAATCAAACTCACTACCTCTTGGTTTACCTTGTGAGATTAAAGCCAACGCTTTAACTCACATGGCTAACATGAGACCTTCTATTGCTAAATCATCTAAAGTGCAGCTAAACCAATATCAATTCATGTTTCATGACTTTTAACAGATTTCCCATTAAAATATATTTTTAATGTTAATGTATTTTTTTCCTAACTCAAGTATTTAGCGAGTATTCCCGCATTCTTGTTTTCAGATT
The DNA here is from genome assembly GCA_019009955.1 of Riptortus pedestris. Taxonomy (NCBI): domain Eukaryota; kingdom Metazoa; phylum Arthropoda; class Insecta; order Hemiptera; family Alydidae; genus Riptortus; species Riptortus pedestris. The sequence goes on along the minus strand of CM032231.1, from coordinate 130,585,271 downwards.
TCAGTACCCCCCCCCTTCGACTGATAGGTGTTTTTTTAGGCGTGGGAAATCAGATTAATTTACGCAGCCCTTGCTCGGAGGACTTTTTTTTAAGAGAAAGGAAAGATTCGGATATGAAATGAGATCATTATCGTGTGATGAAAATCTGTAAGTGGCACCCATTTAACTGCGCGATGGACTTTTTATTCCAAAAATAAAAATCATTTGATTGCACGTTTATAGTCAAAAGATTTCAGCAATGATCTCAGGAAAAATCTTGTAACAGGCTGCCCAACAAGACCTTAACCACTTCGGAGCAACAGGTGTGAGATTTGGCGAATAAACCACTTAGCAAGTCGGGCAGGTAGTTTCACGGTGCGTCGAGCGGTATGATTGGGCTGAAAGTCAGCTGGGCGTAGAGCATTACTCCTCCAAGTGGTAGATCTTGAACAGCTGTTATATTAATGCCCCCATATGGCTGGGCTCATCAGGTTGATAGCTGAACGCTCAGCTGGTCATGGGTCTCTCTCTCTCCCCCAAATATAGGCCGTGCTACTCTAGCTCTAGCTATTCCGTGTGTCTAGCCTCGTAGGATCTGGGAGGAACCAGGGCGTCTCCGACTATGAAATTAGATCACCATTGGCGCCAGTAACCCGAGATCCAGAATACCCATTTCTTTTTCGGCTTCTGGTCAGACCTAGTTCCGGAATTTTGAGTGGCAGTCGGATACGGCATTAGGCCCAAAAGTCCGTGTCACGCAAGGCTGCGTTAACTAAGCAGATTTCCCTCGAGGGCCACGTATTTCCATTTATCCCAAAAAGTAAGAGTTCAGTACTTGGGATTTAGGCTTCAAATAAAGTGCTTCATGACATAAAAGCTTATTGTTAATACGGCGAGAGTAGGAGTGGGGCTTTACCGTAGGCCGAAAACTAAAAAAAAATCATATATCTCGGTTAATTATCAAGAATTATTATTGCATTACATACATAATATTACATCTGCAGAACTCTATCAACCACTCAAAGAAGAAATTGATAAATACTGGCAACACATGTGGAACCCCAGAACAATAAACTAAAAACTATTAAAACCACCATCCGTCCATGGAAATATTCGACAAGAAACAACAGAAGAGATGAAGTTGTATTAGAAATACTCCGAAAAGGGCACACATGATTGACGCATGGTTATCTTATGACAAAAGATCAACCCCCGATTTGTGAGAAGTGTAACACACACCTCACTATCTGCCACATATTAATGGAATGCCATAAGTATACAGATATTAGAAACAAATGCAATATTTCCAATAATATAGAAGTGGTCCTTGGAGATGACCCGAAAGAACTCGATCATCGAGTTTATACAAAGAAATTTAAAGTACAATTTCTTGTATCCTCGTTTACATTGTTAAAATGGCGATATGGATGAGGACACCAAAATGTGAATTATAGATATTACAGGGTGATGATAACCTGGTAGTTTTTCGCCCTTAAACCCTACGAAACAAAAATAATTATCAAGATAGTGAAAAAATGTATATAACAATATGTATTTATTCTTCATATTTTATAGCAAGGATCTCCAATAAAAAACATGCTTTTCGGTGCAAATTTATTGGGAGTGGCCTACAGGTTTCGTGGCTTACTTGCCACGTCTTCAGGGGCTATCCTTTTCAAAAAAAAAAAATTAATAACATTAATTTAGCACATCCCTTAATAATTCTTTTGCTAGATATTGTAATAATAGGTGCTTACATCTATCATATATTTATTAAATCTAATTATAAATTGCTACTTACATTCCTGAAGTGCTCGTTTCCCTTTTACATTCGTTCCGACTGCCCTCACAGAGAAGGTAGTTGATGCTGAGAGGTTCCCAAGCTAGGTTAGGTCAGCTGACTACAAATTGATTATTTACAAGTTAACCTTGAACTCGATTATTTCGCGTCATAATTTAAAATCGATTAATTTAAGACAAAATATTATAGAATATATGATTGAAGTATTTGTTTTTGAACAATATTTATTTAAATTCATTTAATTTGCAATACGATTTGTTCTGTAGCAGCTCTTTAGTGCCACAGTGCAACCTTCCCTAAAGGCTGTCTACCCGCCACAGGTAGTCAGTGTTGCCAAAAAAAAAAAAAGAATTAATTAATTAGTAAGTATTAATCTACCAGGCTACACAACCGGTAACCAGACAATAGACTACCCTTTCAATGTGTATTCGACCCCTCGTGTGTGCACGTGTTTACTGCTAACGAACAGAATTAACAGTTTTTATTTGATTTTTTTTTTATCGTTTTTTATTTAAAGTGTTTTTGTGTTCATTGCTTATTTTATCGTTATTTTACAATACAGTGCATTATTTTAATTTTGGAGCGATTGTTATTATTTTTTTACCTCCAGCACTAAAGTTCTATACAATTTTTCTATCCCACGTATAATAACGGCGATATTTCGAATTTTCAAAATTTCTCCTCCTACTCGTCAAAAAATTGCGATCGCTAGAGCGTTAGCAGACTATATATATATATACAGTTTTGAACGGTCCTCATTTTCATCATCTCCTGAGTGGGATCGTGGGACATCTGAAAAAAATTTTGGAAATCGTCTCTTGAGTACGTCCTCAATAGTTGATTTCCTTTAGGGGAAATGGTTTGAAATAGTACTCCCTTCAAGGACAAAATTATAAATAAATCTATATACTGGTAATGCCTAATACCAGACTGAATATTAAGTGAAAAAAATAAAAATGATAATGAAAAATCCTTCAATTTACATTTCAATAACCCCCACATCAGGAACTGTCATGTGACCACATCAAGAGAGAAATGTAAACTAACACGTCTGCCAACCACTTAACGAAAAAAAAACAATTACAGAAATATATCAGAATGTAACATATAATTTTATTGAAAACTATTTACTATATGTAGTACATTAATTTATAACGAATCAACAAATATTTATCTCAATCAATCAAATTTTAGTAGTACGAGAACTTATGACAGGGGAGGGGGATTACCAGAAAATATTTGCATGTCTTATATAATAAAGGTCTCTTGAAATAATATTTGGTATTTAAGCTTCCAATAATGTGGTTTATTATATAGAAGAGTATTGTTTATGTAACATGAGCAGAAGAAGGGGTTTGCTGAAGCCTGAAAACAGAAAAAGTCCGTCACGCAGGGGCTGCGTAAACTAAGCAGATTTCCCACGTGAAGTTTAGTAATAGAGAAATCTGCCTAATAATAACAGTAGTAGTAACGAGTCTCTAAACCAATTCACGAGGGACGAACAGTTATGGAAACGGAAGAACTAGCTTTCGATGGAAAGTCCCGAACATAGCCGACTTTTGCCGACCAAACACGGAATAGAAATGCAAATATCTCAGTTAATATTCAAGATGGAGAATAAATGTATAGAATAATATTTATAATAAATTTAATTTCCAATAAGATTGATTCTATACAATGTTTCGATCCGACGCATAATAACGGAGATATTTTGAATTTTCAAAAATCCCCCCTCTAAACCCCCCCTCCCACTGGTCCGATTTCAGCCATTAACGAACTTGATCTTTCTTTTTACATAAAACGATTAAATATCGAGTTTGGTACCGAACAAGCAAACATTGCGATCGCTAGAGCGTTAACAGGCAAATATGTATATCTATATATATCCCTACCATCTCTTAGGTAGGATCGCTGGACATTGGAAGAAAATTTTCAAAACTCGCGTCATGAGTACGTCCTCAATAGGAAAATCTTACGTCCCTTAAGGGAAATCTGCTAAAATGCAAATATCTAATGTGCAGTCACTAATATTATCTTTTTGATTTTGATTCTCTTATCCTGGGTTATGTTTGGTTGTTTTGGCAAGAAAATGTCTAGGCCGCCCCAGTATTAACCATTTTTAGCAGATTTAATTTAGGGAAATCTGCTCAAAAGTTTAATTTTGGGGTTGCTGTGAATAGTTGTTACTCTCTCAGAGAGTCAACATGGCGGCAAAGCACTAAAAGACTTTCTCTATCAACAATACCTGTACTCGTAATGGTTGGGGCTATTCTCCACACTTCTCCCTCGACAAATTATTGCTTAGCTTTTAGTTTCGACTCCAAGTGAATCTTACTTTTTCCATCAGGCATAAAAAAGAAAGTTATGCCTATGATACTCCTTTTTACGGGCTTATTTATTGTCTGAAGTACCTCTGTTTTCAAATCTTAAAGACTTCATCAGTATTTATTATTAATATTTCATTATTAGCAGTTTTTTTTAAAGGGAAATTAGCTATTGAGGTCGTACTCATAACGCGATTTTTTAAACATTTCCTGAAATGTCCTCCCCTGGTCCGATTTTAGCGAACTTGATCTTTAGTTCTGCATGAAACGCTTATGTATCGATTTTTGTAACGAAAAAACAATAATTTAAACAGGGGTGACAGGCATATATCCAGGGTGTCCCAAGTTCTCGTGCCATCCCCATTAAAACCTCCAATTATTAAATACAAGGCTGAGACTTGGTGTGCCATAATTGGGACCCTTGAAAAATCCTTTCAGTCCATACACAACCCCCTAACCTTCTCCAGTACTTCTCCAGCGACCATAACTTTGGAATTTCCAATGGAATGCTCTACTCTTTATGGAGGATTCTTGTAGAAAATCAAATTCTAAAAACAGTTTATATCTATGAATTTTTCGATTTGACTTATCCTATAGTCGTAAAAAGCACAAATCTTTATTTCATAAACGGTAGATTTTATTTTAAAATGTTGCGACATAAAAGTTGTAGTCAACAAAATTATCGTTGAAACAAGTCTATGTGTAATGGAATGGATGCTATATGGTCTCCCTTATAACCCCACTGTTCGTCTCAGAGAATTTTAATATAGCCTAAAGTCTAAGTTGGGTTAGTAGTAATATACATACCAAGTTTCATAAAATTCGGTTCTGCCGTTTATGCGTGAAAAGGTAACAAACAAACAGACACCAAAAAAACAAAATGCAGTTATGGTGTCTATGACATGTGAAACCAAAAGTTATCGTGAAATTTCGGAAAAAAAATCAATGTACAGACAGAGGTTACAATTTTACATTTTTTTATTTTTATATATATATATATATATATATATATATATATATATATATATATATGTGTCAGGATCGATGGACATACGAAGATATTTTTCGAAAATCACGTCATGAGTACGCCGTCAATAGGTGATTTCCCTGTCGGGTTTTTGGGTGCTATATTCATAACGTGCCGAAACCGTATTTCGGAATCCGTTTAAGATATAAAATTATAATTTGATATTTTTCTTATTCTAGGTACGTTACTACCAGTATACACAATTTTAGAAAATTTTAGAATGGTCCTGTAACATTTTAACTTAACATTTCAAAATGTTTTGAACTGACATGGAATGACCTACCAGATATTCAGGGTTTCTATCCACTCCCCAGATACTCTCAGCAACCAAAAACTGTTACGACTTTTCCCAGGAGAGCCTTTGGAAAGGTAATTTCCCCTCGTTTTCCATACGGCTTGAAGACTCGTCTATGTCTGATCGCATGCTAGATTTCCTAGCTCTGGTTTGAGAAAGCTCTAATTGTCGACTTGGCGCTAATGTGGGAGATGGAGGAGACGAAAGCTGGCGAGTATCTCGTGTGAACACACGCAGAGGGCGGTATGAATAGAAACGGAGATTCTTCAATTTCTATCTCAAAGCAACTTGTGCAATCTCTTTGGATAGATTCCGAACCATTGTTTTTTTTTTTGTTTTTTTTTTTTTAGATTAAAGTAATTATACGTAATTAACAAATACTGAATGATTATTTTCTGTCTCTGTCTCTGCCTCTGTCTCTGTCTCTGTCTCTGTCTCTGTCTCTCTCTCCCTCTCCCTCTCCCTCTCCCTCTCCCTCTCCCTCTCACTCTCCCTCTCTCCCTCTCTCTCTCACACACACACACACATATATATATGTGTGTGTGTGTGTATGTGTGTGTGTGAGAGAGAGAGAGAGTGTGAGTGTGTGTCTGATAACGCTCTAGCGGTCGGATTTTTTGTCTGATCGTTACCAAACTCGATATTTAAACGTTTTGTGTAAAAATGAAGATCAAGTTCGTTAACGGCTGAAATCCAACAAGGGGGAGGTGGTGTTTAGAGGAGGTGGGAATTTCTAAAATTATTAATCTTATCGCCGTTACTATGCGTCGGATCGATACATTGTGTAGAACCAATCTTATTGAAAATATAATGTTCAACTACCATTGTCTTGGGCGTTTTTTCACTGTGTTGATTATTAACCTAGATACTTTTGCATTTTATAGTTTTCGGTCTTCAGTAAACCCCCAGTCCTACTCATGTAATATTAACAATAAGCTGTTAGATTATGGAGCTCTTTATTTGAAGCATAAATACCATATATTCTTCTCATTGAACTTGTAGATTTTGAGATAAATTCAAATACGTGGTTCACGTTGGGAAATCTGCTTCGTTAACTCAGCTAACCTGCGTAACGGATTTTTTGATTTTGTTTCTCATTTGAGCTACGCTAATAGACAATTTGACTACTTAATCTAAACAAAGAGAAAATCAATTTTGAATTTGAAAGAAAAATGCAAAACCACCTGCAATAAAGCAGATTTCCCATGTACTTGACACAGTTTTCCATTTTTCTGCAATAAAGATGTAAAATTAATTTTGTGCATGGCTTAGGTCTTGAAAATCGCATTAGTTGGAGAGGGGGTCAACAGAAGGCTGAGAAAATAAAATATCTCGAATAACTTTATTATTTTTTATTAACGTCAACTTTTTGCTGCTCTGGCTACTTAGGACATGTTATCTACAGGTTACTACTCTTTTCTAGCCAGGGTGGGACTAAGGATTTTATTCAATGAGTTCATCACTAAATAAATCCATATTACCCTGGCGGGAATCGAACTCGCCACTCTAGGTTCACCATGTGACATTAAGGCCGATACTTTAACTGTCCAGCAATAAACACTCTATGAATATCGAAGAGGACTCGCTCAGCAGCCTGCGTAACCTGACTTTATGACAGACATAGAATCTTACCTGTATATTTAGGAGAAATCCAGAAATAATAATTATTTTCATGGTCATCACTGGCCTATGGACTATAATCTTCTTAATAAGAGCGCTACTACATAATCTATTAATTTATTTACATATTTTTACAATTTGTTTTTATATATTCTTCTCATTTCATATTTCACGTAGTTAATATTGGCCAAAGTTACTGTTTAGTGGTGTATTAAAGCTGCTACTAAGAGACACTGCTCCCCATTATTCCAAATGCTCTGAAAAATTAATAATTATTATTAATTAATTTTAAATAGCTATAAAAAATAATTTCAGATAATTTCAGGGGGAAAAAAGACCTTAAGGTCTCAACTCAGATTTAAGGGGGGGGGGGGGAGAATTTTGAAAATTCAAAATATCTCCGTTATTATACGTCAGATAGAAACATTGTATAAAACAAATGTTATTGTAAATTTTATTGTCTATAAATGTTGTCATTTACGTTTTTTCAATATCTTGAATATTAACCGAGATATTTGCGTGTGCACGTAACGGACAAGATGAGATCGGCGAACTTCGGTCCTAGCCTTGGGTTTCCGGCGAAAGTTCGGCCGTTTCCGTAACCGTTCGGCTCTCGTGAAATTTCTCTATTGTTAAACTTCACGTGGCAAATCTGCTTAGTTGACGCAGCCCCTGCGTGACGGACTTTTTAGTTTCGGTGCTGTACAGTTGTTTAATTGAAGATCAGTGTAGTGCCGTGTTTATGTGAAAAAGAGTGCAGTGCCATGTTCTCTGTGAAAATGAGTGCAGATCCGTGTTTTGTGATCTTCAGATATTCCCGAGATCGTGAGTAGTAGTTAAGATTAATTTACTAAGTATGAAGATCATTGTTATATAAACTGTACAGTCATAAAAACTCTAAAGTTTATGTGTTTAATTGTTTGCATTGCAAAAGAACTCAGATAATCAACGTTTATTATTTTTGTAATAAATGTAACAACATATCTGTGTGTGTGTGTGTGTGTGTGTGTGTGTGTGTGTGTGTGTGTGTGTGTGTGTGTGTGTATTTATATGAAATGACAATAAACATTAAATATTTACTTACAATATGTTGCACAGCAATGGGTACCACCTCCACAACAGACGTAGCCTGAAGGACAGCACTTGAATTGGTTGTAGAATCCTCCGCTAGGATTTCGGCAACATGTTTCCCCGTCTTCACAGTAGTAGCAGTCATCACACCATGTTACTTTCACAAAGTCCAAAGTTATAACCTTGTATTTTTCCAAGTTTATTTTACAAAACACCCTATCAATTACTCAATATTTATATATATACTAGCTAAGGTACCCGGCTTCGCCCGGGTAATCATTTGAGGCTGAAAGATGAAGGTATTTTTTTTTGGGGGGGCTTTCCTTTGTACAATATTTTTACATTTTCCAGTCTCAATGCTTAGGATTTACACCCGAGTCCGGCGTGCTGGGGATATGTTAATAATAAAAGTGTTTGTTATGTGCTTAATTCTACAAAATACACAATATTTCTATATTACCCGTTTCCTGTGCATATATCTTTTTTTATATATAACATAATCACAGATTATCGTATTATCATTGTCAAAAATACGGAGTTTCGTTGATTTCCATTTAGTCTTTCGAGTCTCATAACATTGTTCACCCCTTCTATAGTTTTTCGTGTATACCTCATTTATGGAAAAAGTCCATATGTCAAAAGTTACTTTAAATAACAAAATAAACAACTTTTGTTATGTACATAGTTGCCGAAAAACCAATAGGAAACGAAATATCGCTATTTTTAATTTCAGACCTCCCTTACCACCCCCACTCCTGTTTTTTCCTCAAAATTTTAATATAACTTATAATCAGGGAGATGTTAATACTAAATCACATACGGAGTATCATTTAATTCGGTTGAGTCTTTTGGGTCATATAAAATTGTTGACTCCCACTATTGTTTTTAGTGTATAACTCATTTATACTTCAGTATCCACAAAAAGTATATTACAAAAGTTACTCTAAATAACAAAATAAACAACTTTTGTTATGTGCATATTTGCCGAAAAACCGATAGGAGACGATATCTCGCTATTTTTAATTTCAGGCCTCCCTTATAACCCCCATTCCTGTTTGTCTCAGAAAATACTAATATAGCCAGAAACCGAGCATGAGTTAGTAGTAATATACGTACCAAGTTTCATAAAATTCGGTTCAGCCTTTTACGAGTCTATAAAGGACATACATACAAACATTCATTTATATATATATATATATATATATATATATATATATATATATATATTATATATGGCGTTGTTATTGTTTTTGGAGTTTTGGTCAAAGTTGATGAAAAAATCTTAGTTTATGCCGATATTTCGAGAATATTTATTTTCTCTTCTCCAGGGCAAGACTTAAGATACTTAAAAACTACTTCACATAATTTATTGCACTTGTACTTGTATGCAGTATTCCTAAGTGCAATGCATTATGTGTAGTAGTTTTTAAGTATTTTTAGTCTTGCCCTGAAGAAGAGAAAATAAATATTCTCATATCTTATATAAATAGATATATGAATATCGGCATAAACTAAGATTTTTTCACAAACATTGACCAAAACTCCAAAAACAATAACAACCCTATATATAAACATAACCTGGTCGAAAACATCAACACAATTATATATATATATATATATATATATATATATATATATATATATATATATATAGATATATAAAATTGTAACCTCTGTCTGTAAATTGATTTTTTTCGCGAAATTTCACGATAACTTTTCGTTTCACATGTCATAGACACCATAACTGCATTTGGTTTCTTTGGTGTCTGTTTGTTTGTTTGTTAATTTGTTTGTTTATTTGTTTGTTTGTTTGTTACCTTTTCACGCATAAACGGCTGAACCGAATATTATGAAACTTGGTATGTACAATACTATTAACCCAACTTAGACTTTAGGCTATATTAATATCCTCTGAGACGAACAGGAGTGGGGGTTATAAGGGAAGCCAGAAATTAAAAATAGCGATATTTCGTTTCCTATTGGTTTTTCGGCAAATATGAACATAACAAAAGTTGTTTATTTTGTTATATACACTTTTTTCGTATACCGAATTATAAACGAGATATACGCTAAAACCTATAGCGGAAGTGAACAATTTTATTTGGGACAAAAGACCCAACCGAAATAAATAAAACTTGGTATATGTATTAGCACAAACGCTTTCATGATAACAAGCTATACCAACATTTCTAGGGACGGACAGGAGTGGGGGTTGTAAGGGAGGCATGAATTTAAAAATAGCAGTATTTCGTTTTCTATTCGTTTTTCGGCAAATATGAACATAACAAAAGTTGTTTATTTTGTTATTTAGAGTAACATTTGTTATATACACTTTTTTCGTATACCGAATTATAAACGAGATATACGCTAAGACCTATACCGGAAGTGAAGAATTTTATTTGGCACAAAAGACCCAGCCGAAATAAATAAAACTCAGTATGTGTATTTGCACTAACACTTTCATTATAACAAGCCATACCAACATTTCTAGGGACGGGCAGGAGTGGGGGTTGTAAGGGAGGCCTGAATTTAAGAATATCAGTATTTCGTTGTCAATTCGTTTATCGGTAAATATGAGCATAACAAAAATTGTTTTTTTTTTCTTATTTAGAGTAACTTTTGTCATATTCATTTTTGTCTTTTAACAAATTATAAACAAGATATACACTATAAACTAAAGCGGGAGTAAACTATTTCATTGGGCGCTAACAATAAACCGAACTTTAAAAAAGACGGTATGTTAATTAGCATTAATTCTTCCTTGATTATAAACTATATTAAAATTTTTAGGTTAGAACGGGAGTGGGGGTTATAAGGGAGGCCTGAAATAAACATTCGCTATATTTCATTGTCTATTTGTTTATCGACAAACATGCACATAACAATAATTGTTTACTTTGTTATTTAGATTAACTTTTGTTTTATATATTTCTCCAGGAACAATGTGTGGAGCAAGTAATTTGCGTAGAAATATTGATATGCTCAAGAATTCATTTCAATTTGAACTATGAGGTACCCCACCTGGAAAAATTAATACAAATCTATGTTAATATTTTGTCCTTAATAACTGAAATCTATGCATAATCCACAGGAAACGGGAAATATGACAATTTGGAGGACAGTGACGACTCCATAAAAAATTAATTTTATTAATAACAAATGCCAACTACGGGTATTAACCCTAAACACTGGGACGGGTAAATGTCAAAATATTGTGCAAAGTAAAGCTTTGCTAAAAAATTAAGCTTACTCAAAAAGCCAATAGTTTTTTGTAATTTAAATACATTATTAAAAAAAATACACTTTTTGTACAACTATTTTCGGTTTTTGTGATTTTATCAAAAACGAAGCGAAAACGAGGCATATGCCAGAGGACTTTTTTTCATAGTTTTTCGATCCCTGAAGTTTGGCCGTTTGGTTTGGGTACACCCTGTATATATAATTCATAATCATAGAAAGTATTCTGTCAGCCAAACTATGTTTGAACTAAACTTCCTTTCCCTTGATACTGTACAAAGACCAACAGTGACTGAAAACCGAACAGAAAATGTAATATTTATTTCAGGCTTCTCTTATAACCCCCACTCCCGTTTGAACCAAAAAAAAAATAATATAGCTAATAATCGTTTAAGAATTAATGCTAATTAACATGCCGAGTTTTGTTGTTCGGTTCAATCGTTAGTGCCAAATACAATTGTCGTCTACCGTTGCAGTTTTCAGTGTTTATCTCGTTTATACTTAGTATAAAACAAAAGTAAATATAACAAACGTTACATTAAATAACAAAATAAACAGTTTTTTTTTTTATGTGCATAATTGGCGAAAAACCAATAGGAAACGAAATATAGCTATTTTTAATTTCAGGCCTCCCTTACAACCCCCACTCCTGCTCGTCCCTAGAAATAATAGTACAGCTTATTATCATGAAGGAGTTAGTTCTAATTCACATACGGAGTTTTGTTTAGTTCGGTTGAGTCTTTGGTACCAAATAAAATTGTTGATCCACGTTATAGTTTTTAGCGTATAACTCATTTATACGGAAGTATACGGCAAAAGTGTATATAACACAAGTTACTCTAAATAACAAAATAACCAACTTTTGTTCTGCATATTTAAATAAAAACCAATAGGAAACGAAATATCGCTATATTTAACTTAAGGTCTCCCTTATAACCCTCACTACTCTTCGTCTCAGAGAATATTAATATAGCCTAAAGTCTAAGTTGGGCTAGTAGTAATATACATACCAAATTTCATAAAATTCGGTTCAACCATTTATGCGTGAAAAGGTAACAAACAAACATACACGAAAGAAACAAAATGCAGTTATGGTGCCTATAACATGTGAAACGAAAAAGTATCGTGAAATTTTGAGAAAAAAAATCAATGTACAGTCAGAGGTTACAATTATATATATATATATACTAGCTCAGATACCCGGCTTCGCCCGGGAATTCATTTGAGGCTGGATGGTGATGGTATTTTTTTGGCAAGGCTTTACTTTGCACAATATTTTGACATTTACCGATCCCAGTGTTTAGGGTTAATACCCGTCATTTCTGTGGATTTGTTAATAATAAAATTTGTAAATTCATGCCTCCCTTACAACCCCCACTCCTGCCCGTCCCTAGAAATGTTAGTATGGCTTATAAGGAAGGCGTTAGTGCTAATGCACATACCGAGTGTTTTATTTAGTACGGTTGAGTCTTTTGTGCCGAATAAAGTTGTTGACTCCCGCAATAATTTTTAGCGTATGACGCCTTTATACTTCGGTATACGACGATAGTGTATATAACAAAAGTTTCTCTAAATAACAAAATAAACAACTTTAGTTATGTGCATATTTGCCGAAACCCCAGTAGGAAACGAAATATCACTATTTTTAATTTCAGGCCTCCCTTATAACCCCCACTCCTGCCCGTCCCTAGAAATGTTAGTATGGCTTGTTATAAGGAAGACGTTAGTGCTAATTCAAATACCGAGTTTGATTTAGCTCGATTGAGTTTTTTGTGCCAAATAAAATTGTTGACTTCCGCAGTAGTTTTTAACGTATAATTCATTTATACTTAGGTATATGAAAAAAGTGTATATAACAAAAGTTACTCTAAATAACGAAATAAACAATTGTTGTTATTTGCATTATTGCCAAAAATGCAATAGGAAACGAAATATCGCTATTTTTAATTTCAGGCCTACCTTATAACCCCCACTCCTGTTCGTTTCAGAGAATATTAACATAGCCTAAAGTCTAATTTGGGTTAGTCGTAATATACATACCAAGTTTCATAAAATTCGGTTCAGCCGTTTATGCGTGAAAAGGTAACAAACAAACAAATAAACAAACAAACAGACACGAAAGAAACAAAATGCTGTTATGGTGTCTATGACATGTGAAACGAAAAGTTATCGTGAAATTTCGCGAAAAAAATCAATGTACAGACAGAGGTTACAATTTTATATATATACTAGCTCAGATACCCGGCTTCGCCTGGGAATTCATCTGAGGCTGAATGGTGATGGTATTTTTTAGCAGGCTTTACATTGCACAATATTTTGACATTTACCCGTCCCAGTTTTTAGGATTGATACCCATCTTTGCCGTGGATTTGCTAATAATAGAATTATTTGTTCGATAAGGCTTCACAGTCTTTGATATTTTTATATTTCCCGTCTCTTATACATGTAAATATGGTGAATTTTTATTTCAGGTCTCCCTTTTAACCCCCCTCCCGTTCGAACCTAAAAATTTTAATATAACTTATAATAATGAAAGAATTAATGCTAATAGACATACCCAGTTTTGTTAGGTCCGGTTCAGCCGTTAGTGCCCGCTAGAGTTTTAACGTATAACTCATTTATACTTAGGTATACGACAAAAGTGTATATAACAAAAGTTACTCCAAATAATAAAATATACAACTTTTGTTATGTTTATATTTGCGGAAAAAACAATAGGAAACGAAATATCGCTATTTTTAATTTCAGGCTTCCCTTATAACCCCCACTCCTGCCCGTCCATAGAAATGTTGGTATGACTTATTATAATGAAGGCCTCACTGTTAATACACATACCGAGTTTTATTTAGTTCGGTTGAGTCTTTTTTGGCAAATAATATTGTTGACTCCCGCTATAATTTTTAGCGTATAACGCATTTAAACTTCGGTATACGACAAAAGTGTATATAACAAAAGTTACTCTAAATAACAAAATAAACAACTTTTGTTATGTGCATATGTACCGAAAAACCAATAGAAAACGAAATATCGCTATTTTTAATTTCATGCTTCCCTTATAACCCACACTCCTGTTCGTCTCAGAGAAAATTAATATAGCCTAAAGTCTAAGTTGGGTTAATAGTAATATACATACCAAGTTTCATCCAATTTGGTTCAGCCGTTTATGCGTGAAAAGGTAACAAACAAACAAACAAACAAACAAACAAACAAACATACACGAAAGAAACAAAATGCGGATATGGTGTCTATGACATGTGAAACGAAAAGTTATCGTGCAATTTCGCGAAAAAAAATCAATGTACAGACAGAGGTTACAATTTTATATATATATAGATATATAATTTTTAATCGAGCCATGAGTGCAACCTCAATAGCTGACTTTCCTTTAGAGAAATGTCCTAAAAAATCTACTTTCATTTTTAAAATATGGTGTTAAATTTACCTACCAGTCAGGATGGGCGCATTTCTATCATAATCATAGTCATAGGACGACGCCCAGACTGTCCTAAGGATGACAAGCATACCAACTGCTAACTCAAGGCGACCCATATTCCTAGCGTGATGGAACCATAATAATCATTCTTTATATAACAGAGGTTATCACAGATTTGTTAATGCTTTAAAAGAAAAAAAAAAGTCTTTGAAAATTACCGTCTGAAAAACAATATAGATATATTTATAAAAGTGTTTTCCTCCATTGAGTCGCATATAAATAGAAGTTTATCTTCATTTTTAGTCGGTGCAAGTGATAGTGATTAGTAGCGTAGTAAAGTGGCTGACTTTTAGCAGAATTCATATATATGTGTGTGTGTATATATATATATATATATATATATATATATATATATATATATATATACCAGCTCAGATACCCAGCTTCGCCCGGGAATTCATTTGAGGCTGAATGGTGATGGTATTTTTTTAGCAAGGCTTTTTTTGCACAATATTTTGACATTTACCCGTCCCAGTGTTTAGGGTTAATACCCGTCGTTTCTGTGGATTTGTTAATAATAAAATTAATTAATTTTAATACTTCACTGTCCTCCATATTGCCGAACTCAATAAAACTCGATATGTGTATTAGCACTAACGCTTCCCTTATAATAAGCCATACTAACATTTCTAGGGACGGGCAGGAGTAGGGGTTATAAGGGAGGCCTGAAATTAAAAATAATGATATTTCGTTTCCTAATGGGGTTTCGGCAAATATGCACGTAAGAAAATTAGTTTATTTTGTTATTTAGAGAAATTTGCTCAACAATTCTTTTCAATAAGAACTACCAGGTACCTCACCTGGAAAAATTAATTCAAATGTATATTAATATTTTGTCCTTAATAATTCAAAACTATGCATAATGCACAGGAAACTGGAAATATGTCAATATGGAGGACAGTGAAGTTTTACATAAAATATTAATTTGATTATTGCCAAACACCACAGAAACGACGGGTATTAACCCTAAACACTGGGACGGGTTAATGTCAAAATATTGTGCAAAGTATATTTTTTTTTTTTTTGGCAACCCTTCATGTGTGCAACTAGACAAATTGAACTATGTCGTGCAATTAAAATTACTCCTTGCTCTGGAACTCCTCTTGTACAATATCAAGGAAGGCTTAGAACGAAGGGACTCTGATAGAGTAGGTCTTCGACTTTTAGTCACATATATAAACATATTTAGGGTTATAATAAATACTTACAATACAGAATTAATATTGAAGAAATAAGAATGATTAGGCAACTATGACTAGGGAGGGACAATGTGATAAGACTAAAATGTAATAAAAAAATTACACGTCATCGATAGGACAGCTGTATGCAAAGTATGCCATGAGGAAAGCCTAGAACACTTGATGTGCATAAATCCACGATAGCAAGCTTTGAGGAAAGTGTTCAACATCTCATCACAAGGAAGCGCTGCTGACTTCCTGCAGATCACATCCCTTGACATACTAAATAATATATGCAAGTACATTCAAGAAGCAATAACACTAAGGGTATCAGAGATTACTGGGAGCGCGGAGGAATAAACACGATATGAAGGATGAAATTTCCCAAATCTTATATACTAAATACTTATACATATAAAATTCATATATATATATATATTATATATATATATATATATATATATATATATATATATATATGTATATATAAAATTGTAACCTCTGTCTGTAAATTGATTTTTTTTTCGAAATTTGACGATAACTTTTCGTTTCACATGTCATAGAGACCATAACTGCATTTTGTTTCTTTCGTGTTTGTTTGTTTGTTACCTTTTCATGCATAAACGGCTGAACCGAATTCTATGAAACTTGGTTTGTATATTACCACTAACCCAACTTAGACTTTAGGCTATATTAATATTTTCTGAGCCGACCAGGCGTGGAGGTAATAAAAGAGGCCTGAAATTCAAATAACGATATTTCGTTTCCTATTGGTTTCTCGGCAAATAAGAACATTACAAAAGTTGTTTATTTTGTTATTTAGAGTAACTTTTGTTATATACACTTTTTTTGTATACTGAATTATAAACAAGATATACACTAAAACATATAGCGGGAGTCAACAATTTTATTTGGCACAAAAGACTCAACCGAACTAAATAAAACTCAGTATGCATATTAGCACTAACGCCTTTATTATAATAAGCGATACTAACATTTCTAGGGACGGCCAAGAGTGGGGGATGTAAGGGAGGCCTGAAATTAAAAATAGGGGTGTTTCGTTTTCTATTGGTTTTCTGCAAATATGCACATGACGAAATCAGTTTATTTTTTTATTTGAAGTAACTTTTGTAATATTCACTTTTGTCTTATAACACACTATAAACGAGATATACACTATAAGCTAAAGCGGGAACCAACTATTTTATTGGGCACTAACGATTGAACCGAACTTAACAAAACTCGGTAGTCAATTAGCATTAATTCTTCCATGATTATAAGGTATATTAAAATTTTTAGGTTGGAACGGGAGTGGGGGTTATAAGGGAGGCCTGAAATAAAAAATCGCGATATTTCATTTGCTATTTGTATTTCGACAAACGTGCACGTAACAAAGTTGTTTACTTTGTTATTTAGAGTAACTTTTGTTCTATACATTTTTTCAGGAACAATGTATGAATCAAGTAATTTCTGTAGAAATATTGATATGCTCAACAATTCTTTCCAATATGAACTACCAGGTACTTCACCTGGAAAAATTAATTCAAATGTATGTTAATATTTTTTCCTTAATAATTCAAATCTATGCATAATGCACAGGAGAAGCGAAATATGACAATATGGAGGACAGTGAATTCTTACATAAAAAATTAATTTTATTATTAACAAATGTCAAAAAAGTCCGTCACGCAGGGGCTGCGTAAACTAAGCAGATTTCCCACGTGAAGTTATACAATAGAGAAATCTGCCCAATAACAACTGTTGTAGTAAGGTATCTCTAAGCCTATTCAAGAGGGACGAGTAGTTATGGAAACGGCCGCCAGAGCTCTCGGCGGAACGTCCCGAACATAGCCGACCCCTGCCGATCACATACAGAATACAAATGCAAATATCTCGGTTATTATTCAAGATAGAGAATAAATGTATAGAACAATATTTATAGTAAATTTAATGCAATAAGATTGGTTCAATACAATTTTTCGATGCGACGTATAGTAACGGAGATATTTCGAATTTTCGAAAATCCTCCCCTCTAAACCCCCCCCCCCTCCCACTGGTTCAATTTCAGCCGTAAACGGACTCGATCTTTCTTTTTACATAAAAAGACTAAATTACGAGTTTGGTAACGATCAAACAAAATTTGCGACCACTAGAGCGTTAACACACAAATATATATATATATATATATATATATATATATATATATATATATATATATATATTTGAACGGACCTCATTTTCGTCATCTTCTGGGTAGGATCGATGGACATTTGAAGAAATCTTTCAAAAATCGCGTCATGAGTACGACCTCAATAGCTGATTTCCCTTAAGGGAAATCTACTAATAATAAAATTGTGGGGCTCTGGTTAGCCATGCGTGTTAAAGCGTTGACCTTAATCTCACATGGTAAACCTTGAATGGCGAGGAATATATTATTTATTTATTATAGGCCCGCCTAGGCAGAGGAATTTATTTAGTGACGGAATTCATTAAATAAAATCCTTAGTCCACCCTGGCTAGAAAAGGGTGGCAATTTGTAGATAACCCATCCCAATTAGCCTTAGTAGTAAAAAGTGGACGTTAATAAATAATCTTATTTTATTTTATAAAATTGTTGACCCGCTGCGATAGTTTTTAGCGTATATCTCATTTATACTTCGGTATACGACAAAAGTATATATGATAAAAGTTATTTTAAACAACAAATAAACAGCGTTTGTTATGTGTATCATTGTCGAAAAACAAATCGGAAACGAAATATCCCGTTATTTCATTTCAGGCTTCCCTTATAACCCCCACTCCTGCTATTACTAATACACATACCGAATTTTGTTTAGTTCTGTTCAATCTTTTGTGGACAATAAAATTGTTGACTCCCGCTATAGTTTTTAGTGTATATCTCAGTTATACTTCGGTATACGACAAACGTTTATATAATAAAAGTTGCTTTAAATAACAAAGTAAACAAATTTTATTATGTGCATCTTTGTTGAAAACCGAACTCGATATTTAAGCGTTTCACGTAAAGCTAAAGATCAAGTTCGTTAACGGTTGAGGATATATGGTTATTTTGAGTTATATGGAAAAATGTGTCCTAACCAATCTTATATTATATTTTTCTAATATAATTATCTACAATTATTGTTTAACACCCCCCCCCACTTCAACTTATGGAATTTTAACATAGAGCACGAAATCGTAAAACTACTCGCGAGCAGCTGAAATTCCAAGATCTGTTTAAAATAATATGCTTCTTATTATAGGAAAAGTCCGTCACGCAGGGGCTGCGTAAACTAAGCAGATTTCCCACGTGAAGTTTTACAATAGAGAAATTTCATGAGAGCTGAGCAGTTAATCAAACGGCCGAACTAGCTTTTGGCGGGAAAGCCACTTCGTCCGTTAGCCGGCCAGATTTAATAAAAATGCAAATATCTCGGTTAATATTCAAGATAGAGAATAAATGTATATAACAATATTTATAGTAAATTTAATTTGTAATAAGATTGATTCTGTACAATTCTTCGATCCGACGTATAGTAACGGAGATATTTTGAATTTTCGAAAATCCTCCCCTCTAAACCCCCCCCTCCCACTGGTCCGATTTCAGCCGTTAACGAACTTGATCTTTCTTTTTACATAAAACGCTTAAATATGAAGTTTAAGGATCAAACAAAAATTGCGACCGCAAGAGCGGTAACAGACATATATATATATATATATATATATATATATATATATATATATATATATATATATATACAGTGTTGAACGGACCTCATTTTCGTCATCTACTAGGTAGGATCGATGGACATTTGAAGAAAAATGTCGAAAATTCCGTCATGAGTACAACCTCAATAGCTGATTTCCCTTAAGGGAAATCTGCTAAAAATTGAGACCAGCAGCATGTCTCATACCAACCAAATGGGTCGGTCATACCATATGGATTCATTACTTACTATAAATTCTTTTTAGAGATTTATGCAAAATGAAACATGTATTATGTAACCACTATGTCCTATGTACACACAGTGAAAGTGAAAACAGCCCATATTTGAGTTATAAGAAATTAGAAAATGAGCGAAGAAAGCAGGATGTAGTCAAGAAGTTGTAAAATGCCACACACTCGTGTTTATTTTATTTCTCTCGTCAGGCATTATGCAAAATAATTCATGTGACAAATAATTTAATAATATTCTATAGTTTATAGAAATAATTTAATGTTCCTCAGGCTTATAAATTTTAGGCTCATAAATATTGACTATAATTAGCAAATTAATATTTGACTTTTTACGCGGATTTTCTTCATACTAATATTTTTTCTCGAATATTCTTGAAGGTAAGATTAATTGTCAAAGAGAAAGATGGAGGCCCAATAACTTATATACTTATTTATTGTTAGATTATAGTAAAAAAAAACACATGAATTTTAGTGGCTGAAGTGTTATGAAAAGTGAAGATTGCGATTATGATCATTTGCTGAAGTATAATACATATCTCCACTACATACATGCAAAAAGCAATTATTTTATGAAATTAAATTTTATTAGTAGATTTTCATAAAATCAGCTATCGAGGTTGGACTCATGACGCGATATTCGAAATAAAAAAGTCCGTCACACAAGAGCTGCATAAACTAAGCAGATTTCCCTCGTGAAGTACAGCAATACTTAAATCTACACACTGGTTTCACAACGCAACCGTGAATATTAAGTGATAAATACAAATGTTAATAAGACATATTAGACATCTCAACGGGAAGCGTCTGAAATTTAAAGAAACAGATCTGCTAATTTCCCACCGGGGGAAAAAAAGTACTGAAATATATCAGAATATAATATATTAATTTCATTGAAATCTATTTACTATATCTAGTACTGTAATTTATAATGAATCAGAATAATTTGTATCTCAATCAATAAAATTTTGCGTGTGTGTGTGTGTGTGTGTATTTGTCTGTTAAAGCTATAGTGGTCACAATTATCGTTTTATCGTTACGAAATTAAATATTTATATTTTTTATGTAAAACTAAAGATCAAGATCTTTAACAGCAGAAATGGGACCAGAGGGGGGTTTAGAAGAGAGGAAGTTTTTAATTTGAAATACCTTCGTTATTATGAGGGGGTCAAAAATGGTATAGAACCAACATTATTGCAAGTTTAATTGTCTGTAAATTTTGTTTTAAACATTATTTCACTACCTTCATTATACACCGGCATGTTTGCGATATTCAGGTTTTCGGGCATTAGTAAATCCTGTAAATGAACATACTATCCATTATCGTATCTCAACCCGATCGCATTGGCCACCGAATATACTAAATATCTCAAACCATAACTGATATTAACCCGACCAGTTTGATCCCTGTACATTCTGGATATCCCACCTCCTTAACTGTTATTAACCCGACCAGTTTGATCCCTGTACATTCTGGATATCCCACCTCCTTAACTGTTATTAACCCGACCAGTTTGATCCCTGTACATTCTGGATATCCCACCTCCTTAACTGTTATTAACCCGACCAGTTTGATCCCTGTACATTCTGGATATCCCACCTCCTTAACTGTTATTAACCCGACCAGTTTGATCCCTGTACATTCTGGATATCCCACCTCCTTAACTGTTATTAACCCGACCAGTTTGATCCCTGTACATTCTGGATATCCCACCTCCTTAACTGTTATTAACCCGACCAGTTTGATCCCTGTACATTCTGGATATCCCACCTCCTTAACTGTTATTAACCCGACCAGTTTGATCCCTGTACATTCTGGATATCCCACCTCCTTAACTGTTATTAACCCGACCAGTTTGATCCCTGTACATTCTGGATATCCCACCTCCTTAACTGTTATTAACCCGACCAGTTTGATCCCTGTACATTCTGGATATCCCACCTCCTTAACTGTTATTAACCCGACCAGTTTGATCCCTGTACATTCTGGATATCCCACCTCCTTAACTGATATTAACCCGACCAGTTTGATCCCTGTACATTCTGGATATCCCACCTCCTTAACTGATATTAACCCGACCAGTTTGATCCCTGTACATTCTGGATATCCCATCCCCTTAACTGATATTAACCCGACCAGTTTGATCCCTGTACATCCTGGATATCCCATCCCCTTAACTGATATTAACCCGACCAGTTTGATCCCTGTACATTCTGGATATCCCATCCCCTTAACTGATATTAACCCGACCAGTTTGATCCCTGTACATTCTGGATATCCCATCCCCATATCTGATATTAACCCGACCAGTTTGATCCCTGTACATTCTGGATATCCCATCCCCTTAACTGATATTAACCCGACCAGTTTGATCCCTGTACATTCTGGATATCCCATCCCCTTAACTGATATTAACCCGACCAGTTTGATCCCTGTACATTCTGGATATCCCATCCCCTTAACTGATATTAACCCGACCAGTTTGATCCCTGTACATTCTGGATATCCCATCCCCTTAACTGATATTAACCCGACCAGTTTGATCCCTGTACATTCTGGATATCCCATCCCCTTAACTGATATTAACCCGACCAGTTTGATCCCTGTACATTCTGGATATCCCATCCCCTTAACTGATATTAACCCGACCAGTTTGATCCCTGTACATCCTGGATATCCCATCCCCTTAACTGATATTAACCCGACCAGTTTGGTCCCTGTACATCCTGGATATCCCATCCCCTTAACTGATCTTAACCCGCCAGTTTGGTCCCTGTACATCCTGGATATCCCATCCCCTTAACTGATATTAACCCGACCAGTTTGGTCCCTGTACATCCTGGATATCCCATCCCCTTAAGAGATCATAACCCGCCCAGTTTGATCAATGTACATCCTGGATTTCCCGTCCCTAAACTGATCCTAACCCTACTACTGCGGTCCCTGTGCATACTGGATATACCTGGAATTCTTGAAGGTGTCCAAGAGAGACCCCCATGAAACACACAAAAGTTATAAGTCCCTGAGATGGCACCGTTGGAGTTTGAACTATGTTGGGCTTTTGAGAAAGATATGCATCCGTTTTAACGAATGTATATGTAATTTACCTTTTCAACAATGTTCTGAATAGTTCCGACAAAAAGCCATAGAAATTTTAAAAAGCCTAATAGAGCCTAAGAGAGGGTGATTACAAATTAAATTCATTTCACCAAGACTGAATGATGAAGAAGTCAGCAAAAATGAGAAGTTCAACTAACTTATGGACTAAATGATCCTTACAAGATATTCAGACGTTCACAGGTCGAGGCAATTTAAAGGTTGTAAAAAGCATAATTGTCTCAATTTTACAGAGAGTGAAAAGAGGATAAATGAACTTTAACTAAAAGAACTGTTAAGAGAATGAAAAAGAAATTTCTTTCTGGAGAAAGAAGATGCTACGGAGAGAGAGAGAGAGAGAGAGAGAGAGAGAGAGAGAGGGGAAGATAAGTGGCTTGCTAGAGCTGTCTCTTTAAAAGGTCCACTTTCTAATGGAGCTACGTACTCGGAGCTCTGTCATTGAATCGATATGAGAGTTAGCTATCGACTTATCTCAGTGTCAAACCCCATTCTTCTGGCAGATTTATCGCATTCACTTTTATAAATACCCCCCTTTCACGGCATTTTCTCCTCATGCCAAATCCCGGATTACAGCCCAAATGCTAACGGTAAAAAAGAAAATATAAACCTTAGAATAACCTATTTATTGAGGAAGGATTTACTCCGATACTCTGACCCAGTGCCCAAGGACGTTTATGAATTTTAAGTGAATAGTGTGGGTGTTCTGATCTCCTTGGAGGAATTCCCTGTAGCTCAGTGGCGAGAGAAATGCTGTCGTCTCCGTCAAGTCTAATCTTCTGTAATAGCCTCATGACAAAAAAGTCCGTCACTCAGAGGCTGCGTAAACTAAGCAGATTTCCCACGTGTAGACATTTATCTCAAGACGTCAAAGTTCAATGAGTGCAATACTTGTTATGTAGGCTTCTAATAAACTACTTCGAAATATAACAGCTTATTGTTAATATGTCATGAATAGGATTGGGGGTTTACTATAGGGAAAACTAATATGCAAATATATATATATATATATATATATATATATATATATATATATATATATATATGACTGGTTTTCGTCATTTCCAAGGTAGGATCGCTGGACAATTGAGGAAGTTTTTCAAAAATCATGTCATGAGTACAACCTCAATAGCTCATTTACCTTATGGCCCAAATATTGTTTTCAAGAGACCTTTATTATGCGAGATAAATACAAATTCCTTGTGTCGTAAAATCATCAATTAATATTTTACGTAATCTTTTCGAAACTGTTTATTTGACCTTTACCATGCTCGATATTTAACAGTTTCAGTAAATACTAATGATAATTTTTGTGTTATTGGCCGAAATCAGACCTGGAATGGGGGTACTCTATAATTCAAAATAGTGTCGTTAAATTAAATTATTTATTAGCGTTCATTTTTTGCAACTAAGGCTAATTGGGGCGGGTTATCTACAAGTTACGACACTTTTCTAGCCAGGGTGGGACTATGGATTTTATTTAATGAATTCCGTCAGTAAATAATTTCCTTTGCGCAGGCGGAAATTAAACGTCACTCTAGGTTTACCATGCTAGATTAAGGTCAACGCTTTAACCCCATTATTACCTTTAAGGGAAATCTTCTAAAAAGTAAGTATGCTTTATTTTTCTAAGCAAAACACATTTTTTTTAATTGCATTTTTCAATTTCCTTCAAGAATAGGCAGCGCTTTTAATAACACACGATAGTAGTAGTGTTGTAAAAGTGTATTTTTAAAAATAATCCCAAATTTCACTGTCATCAGAAACAATTTAATACGTATTAAAAATTTAATTTCCCATAGCTCAACTGAAGAGTTCCAGAGAAAAGAAAATAATAGCTGGAGTGGACGGCCATCAGTCATTGGGAGAAGTAACGACACTATATTCTACGTGATCCTGGGCAAGAAACGAAAGTCTTCATGTGAAAGGTTTCGAATAAGGAGGAGACAGAAATTGAGTCAGGGCGAGCAGGGACATAGACAATTAGTCATTATATGGTAATTAGCAGTAATTTCATTTTCTTCCAACCCCCCCCCCCCTCCCACGTCTCTCCTTCCTTGATTTCTGCCTTATGACGTCGTAGGCTTCATCGCTGGGAAAACGTCTCTTCTGACTTGCCCCGGTTTTCCACTCCAGAGGTTCATTGGGATGCTAATTATCGGCCCGCTTTAGCGTTTTATGCAAAACTAAAGATCGAGTTCGTTAACGGCTAAAGTCAGACCACGGAGAGAGGGGGTTTAGAGGGTGTTTGAAAGAGAATTTTGAAAATTCGAAATTTCTCCGTTATTATAAGTCGGATTGAAAAAGTTTATAGAACTAATCTTCTTGTAAATTTAATTCTCTTTAATTGTTGAAATGTACATATTTTCTCTAAGGTTAATATTAACCGATATATTTGGAATTATTAATTTTCAGCCTTCAGTAAACCCCCACTCCTACTCATGCACTAATAACAATAAGCTCTTATAGTACTAACCTCTTAATTCTAAGCTTTAAATACTGTTCCGTATCATGAATCCGATCATTGAGTTCTGTGCAAATTCTTTGAGATGGCGTCATCAATTAAGGATTTACATTCTTGTCTGGAAAATCTTTATGTGATCTAAACCATACTCGATATATTTTAATTCAACACTAAAGATCATATTTTTGATTGGCAGAAATCGGACCAGGAAAATGGGAGGTTAAGCGAGGGTGGAGAATTCGAAAATCAAAATATCTTCGTTATTATGAGTCGGCTCTTAAAATATAATAGAGTCAATCTTGGTAAACTATTGAAGTCCCAAAACTTTTTTTCTGTGCAATTTTTTGTAACTCGAGAACTAACCGAGTTATTCGTACTTTCTTATTTTCAGCCTTCAAGTTATCCCCCACCCCTCTCGACTCATCGGTTTCTCTCTTAGAAATAGAGAATATATGGTAAGATGAGATCTATACGTTGCCATACCAGCCGGTGGAAAATCTGGTTAGTTTACGCAGCCCCTGCGAGACGGACTTTTCTATTTTACATGGAAGGATTAAATATCGAGTTGGACAACGATAAAAAAAAATTGCAACTACTTTAGCAATAACAGATATATATTTTTATATATGTATATATTAGACTGGTCTCATTTTCACCATTTTGATAGGATCGGTATTTGAAGAAATCTTTCGAAAATCCCGTCATGTGTATAACCGCAATAGCTAATTTTCGGTAAGAGAATTCTGAAGGCCACTCTTAAATAAAGACCTCTAATAAGAAACATATAAATAAAAAATCCCGTCACGCAGGGGCTGCGTAAACTAAGAAGATTTCCCATTTGAAGTTATACAATAGAGAAATCTCCATACGAGAGCCGAACAGTTACGGAATTGGCTGAACTAGCTTTTGGCGGGAAACTAAATCGTCCGTTATACGCCCTCATTTCATAAAAGTGCAAATATCTCGGTCAATATTCAAGATAGAGAATAAATGTATAAATAATATGTATAGTAAATTTAATTTGCAATAAGATTGGTTCTATACAATCCGACGTATTGTAACGGAAATATTTCGAATTTTCGAAAATCCTCCCTCTAAACCCCACCCACCATCCCACTGGTTCGATTTTAGCCATTAAAGAACTTGATCTGTCTTTTTGCATAAAACGTTTAAATATCGAGTACGGTAACTATCAAACAAAAATTGCGACCGCTAGAGCGTTAACAGACAAATATATATATATATATATATATATATATATATATATATATATAATTTTGAACGGACCTCATTTTCGTCATCTCCTGTATAGGATCGATGGAAATTTGAAGACATTGTTTCGAAAATTGCGTCATGAGTACGACCTCAATGGCTGATTTCCCTTAAGGGAATTCTGCTAAAAGGCCATCTTCGAAACCCAGTAACCACATAACGAAAAACCCGTCACGCAGGGGCTGCGTTAACTAAGCAGATTTCCCACGTTCGTCATGTATATGCAATTTCTGTGAAGACGTAAAAGTTCACTGAGAACAGTATTTGGGCTTCACGTAAAGCGCTTCATAATAACAGCTTATTGTTTATATGACATGAGTAGGAGGGGGAGGGTGGTTTACTGAAAGCCGACAACTAAAAACTGAAAATATATCTGTTAATATTAAAGATAGTGAACAAATGAACATAACAACATTTATAGAAAATTACTTTTGCAATAAGATTGATCCTATACCATTTTTAAAAAATATGTGCGTATATATATATATATATATATATATATATATATATATATATATATATATATATATATATATATATACAGGGTGTCCCCAAACCAAACGGCCAAACTTCGGGGATCGATAGAGGATCGAAATACTAAGAAAAAAGTCCTCTTCGCTTCGTTTTTGAGAAAATCACAAAAACTGAAAATAGTTGTGCAAAAAGTGTATTTTTTTTTAATAATGTATTTAAATTACAAAAAACTATTGGCTTTTTGAGTAAGCTTAATTTTTTAATTTACGAGGAGTAAATTTAGAAAACATGAATATTCTCACGCTTTCCATATCAATAAAACGTCTAGGTTGAGTGTTTAAACTTAAAAAGAAAGGATTAAAATGTTTACTATCATTTTAATCCTTTTTGGGGGTATCCAGCCTCGCATTCTCACATTAGTGGTGTTGCTAGTAGTGTTCAGTGAAGTCAACAAATATGGCTAGATTTACGAACGCTGAATACGCGGACATAGTCTATGTCTACGGATTCTGCGATGGCAATGCACGTCAGGCAGTTCGGGAATATCGCAGATACCCCCCTGACTGAGAAACCCCACACAGAGGTGTTTTTACCAGCACTTTCAGAAGGCTTCGACAGACTGGGTCCTTCTCATGTAACGTCGTGGAAACCGTATGCAGGCTCCGATGGAAGCCGACCTGAGGCGGAGGGAGAGGATACTGAGGCACTTCAATACCAACCCTGGCACAAGCGTCCGGAGAGCTGTTTCAATTCTAAGCATACCAAAGACAACCATTTGGCGTACATTAAGGGCTGACCGCAGGCATGCTTACCATGTACAAAAGGTACAAAATTTAATACCCCCTGATTATCCCCGCCGATTAAATTTTTGTAGTTGGTACAAAGAACAATTGCAAAACGATGTAAACTTAAGTTCGAAAGTAATCTGGACGGACGAAGCGACTTTTACACGTGCGGGCATATTCAATCAAAGAAACAACCACCTTTGGGCACATGAAAATCCCCGCGCTGTTAGAGAATTTCACTACCAGCATGAGTTTTCTGTAAACGTGTGGGTCGGTCTTTGTTATAATCGCATAATAGGTCCCGTATTTTTACCTGCTCGACTTCACGCTGAAAGTTATCATCTATTCCTGGAGAATGACTTACGGGCACTTTTGGAAGATATCCCTTTGGAAACAAGGCTTGAGAGCTGGTTTCAACTCGATGGTTGTCCTGCACATTACGGAAGGGCCGTACAAGACTGGTTGGACATCAACTACCCAGGTCGCTGGATAGGACGAGGTGGGCCGGTGCCTTGGCCTCCTCGGTCTCCGGACCTCACGCCACTAGATTTCTTCGTGTGGGGATACGTGAAATAAAATGTCTACCGAGAGCCCGTCCGCACAAGGGATGACCTTATCGAGCGCATCTGAATGGTTTGCAACCAGCTCACCGCAAAACAATGTTTAGATGCAGTGCGATCTGTGAGTACGCGATGTGATGCGTGTATTGCAGCGAGAGGCCAGCACTTCGAACAACATTTACGTTGACGCTTTAGAAATTAACGATTTTCACTTTCAAAATTTTCAGGGTTTTTTTTTCTTACTAAGGTAGACCCATACAAAAACTGAAACATTTATGTTTTCCAAGTAAGAATATTTAATTATTTTATTAATTTTCTAAATTTTTAATCTTTTTTTATGTTTTAATCTTCAGTTATTGTTCATCATGTTATCTACTTTAAATAGGTGATTTTTTTTATACTATGAATTTTTGAATAAAAAAGTATTTATTATTTTTTCTTAATAAAAAATAATTTTTTTTTTTCAATTACCTTTCTGTTAGTATAAGATTAGAATACAATAATTGTATTGGAATAATATTTATTGCTAAAATTCATTCAAGGAATAAAATCCGCGCTTCCATTGGCCTTAACTAGTTTTTGCACAACTATTTTTAGTTTTTTGTAATTTTCTCGAAAATGAAGCGAAAACGAGGCATATGCCAGAGGACTTTTTGTTTTAGTTTTTCGATCCTCTATCGATCCCTAAAGTTTGGCCGTTTGGTTTGGGGACACCCTGTATATATATATATATATATATATATATATATATATATATATATATATATATATATATATATATATGTTAACGCTCTAGCGGCCGCAATTTTTGTTTGATCGTTACGAAACTCGATATTTAACCGTTTTATGTAAAAAGACAGATCAAGTTCGTTAATGGCTAAAATCGGACTAGAGGGAGGGGGGTCTGGAGGGGGGATTTTCGAAAATTAAAAATATCTCCGTTATTATGCATCGGATCGAAAAATTGTATGGAACCAATCTTATTGCAAATTAAATTTACTATAAATATTACCATATACATTTATTCTCTATCTTGAATATTAACGGAGATATTTGCATTTTTATGAAGTCGTTTCGGATTAGGTCGGCCATTTCCGTCGGCTCAGGTGGGAGGCATCTTCTAACCTTCCCTGTCGTTCCTAACCTTACCTTACCTTTGTTACTTTGTGAGATTTATGCAAATACTTTCTGTTCATCCGCCCCCCCCCTTCTTTAGTTCTTGGACTACTAAAATTTGAGTTATTAAAATATAAATTATTATTCCAATTCAGAAGCCGTTTAAGTTGGGAATTTATTTTAATTAACTGAAAGATTTCTCATTACCGTTTGTATTTAATCACGGTGGTATTGTGTTACCAGTATGCAGATTTCTCTATTGTATAACTTCACGTGGGAAATCTGCTTAGTTTGCGCAGCCCCTGCGTGACGGTCTTTTTCATTATCTCCTAGGTGGGATCGATGGATATTTGAGGAAACTTTTCTAAAATAGCGCAATGAGTAGGACCTCAATAGCAGATTTTCCCAAAGGGAAATCTGTTAATAAAATGTTGACAGCTGTAGGACAGCTCGTTACCCATTCCACCTATGTCACGTCCCTGCGATCTAATACCGAATCAATATTAACCCAGGAGTAGGAACGTGAAGAAGTCCGTCACACAGGGGCTGCGTAAACTAAGCATATTTCCAACGTGAAATTATACAATAGAGAAATTTCATGAGAGCTGAGCTGTCAAGGAAACGGCCGAACTAGCTTTTGGTGGGAAAATCACTCTCGTCCATTAGCCGCAAAGATTTAATAAAAATGCAAATATCTCGGTTAATATTCAAGATAGAGAGAATAAATGTATATAACAATATTTATAGTAAATTTAATTTGCAATAAGATTGATTCTGTTCAATTTTTCGATCCGACGTATAGTAACGGAGATATTTCGAATTTTCAAAAATCCTCCCCACTAACATAAAACGACTAAATATAGAGTTTGGTACGATAAAAAAAAATTGCTACCGCCAGTGCGGTAACAGCCAAATATATATATATATATATATATATTAAAAATATATATATATATATATATATATATATATATATATATATATAAAACCTCTATATATAAAATTGTGTCTGTACATTGATTTTTTTTCGCGAAATTTCACGATAACTTTTCGTTTCACATGTCATATATACCATAACTACATTTTGTTTCTTTCGTGTTTGTTTGTTTGTTTTTTATTTGTTTGTTACCTTTTCACGCATAAACGGCTGAACCGAATTTTTTGAAACTTGGTATGTATATTACTACTGGCCCAACTTAGACGTTAGGCTATATTAATATTCCCTAAGACGAACAGGAGTGGGGGTTATAAGGGAGGCCTGAAATTAAAAATGGCGATATTTCGTTTCCTATTGCTTTTTCAGCAAATATGCACATAACAAAAGTTGTTTATTTTGTTATTTAAATTAACTTTTGTTATATGCACTTTTGCCGTATATGGAAGTATAAATGAGTTATACGCTAAAAGCTATAGCGGGAGTCCACAATTTTATTTGGCACAAAAGACACAACCGAACTAAACGAAACTCGGATGTGAATTGGTACTAACGCCTTCATTATAATAAGCAATACTAACATTTCTAGGGACGGGCAGGAGTGGGGGTTATAAGGAAGGCCTGAAATTAATAATAGTGATGTTTCGTTTCCTATTGCATTTTCGGCAAATATGCACATAACAAAAGTTGTTTATTTTGTTATTTAGAGAAACTTTTTTTTATATACGCTATCATCGTATACCGAAGTATAAAGGCGTTATACGCTAAAAATTATAGCGGGAGACAACAATTTTATTTGGCACAAAAGACACAACCGAACTAAATAAAACACTCAGTATGTGTATTAGCACTAACGCCTTTATAATAAGCCATACTAACATTTCTAGGGACGGGCAAGACTGGGGGTTATAAGGGAGGCCTGAAATTAATAACAATGATTTTCTATTGGGGTTTCGGCAAATATGCACATAACAAAAGTTGTTTATTTTGTTATTTAGAGAAATTTGCTCAAAACTTCTGTTCAATATGAACTACCAGGTACCTCACCTGAAAAAATTAGTTCAAATGTTTGTCAATATTTTCTCCTTAATAATTCAAATCTATGCATAATGCACAGGAGGCGGGGAATATGACAATATGGAGGACAGTGAAGTCTACATAAAAAAAATAATTTTATTATTAACAAATGCCAACAACGGGTATTAACCCTAAACACTGGAACGGGTAAATGTCAAAATATTGTGCAAAGTAAAGCCTGGCAAAAATATACCATCACCATTCAATCTCAATTGAATTCCCGAGCGAAGCCGGGTATCTGAGCTAGTATATATATATAATATATATATATATATATATATATATATATATATATATATATATAAAATTGTAACCTCTGTCTGTACATTGATTTTTTTCGCGAAATTTCACGATAACTTTTCGTTTCACATGTCATAGACACCATATCTGCATTTTGTTTCTTTCGTGTATGTTTGTTTGTTTGTTTGTTTCCTTTTCACGCATAAACGGCTGAACCGAATTTTATGAAACTTGGTATGTATATTACTACTAACCCAACTTAGACTTTAGGCTATATTAATTTTCTCTGAGGCGAGCAGGAGTGGAGGGTTATAAGGGAAGCCTGAAATTAAAAATAGCGATATTTCGTTTTCTATTGGTTTTTCAGCAAATATGCACATAACAAAAGTTGTTTATTTTGTTATTTAGAGTAACTTTTGTTATGTACACTTTTGTCGTATACCGAAGTTTAAAAGCGTTATACGCTAAAAATTATAGCGGGAGTCAACAATATTATTTGCCAAAAAAGACTCAACCGAACTAAATAAAACTCGGTATGTGTATTAGCAATGAGGCCTTCATTATAATAAGCCATACCAACATTTCTATGGACGGGCAGGAGTGGGGGTTATAAGGGAAGCCTGAAATTAAAAATAGCGATATTTCGTTTCCTATTGGTTTTTCCGCAAATATAAACATAACAAAAGTTGTTTATTTTGTTATTTGGAGTAACTTTTGTTATATACACTTTTGTCGTATACCTAAGTATAAATGAGTTATACGTTAAAACTTTAGTGGGAGCCAACTATGTTATTGGGCACTAACGGCTGAACCGAACTTAACAAAGCTCGGTATGTCAATTAGCATTAATTCTTCCATAATTATAAGTTATATTAAAATTTTTAGGTTCGAACGGGAGGGGGGTTATAAGGGAGGCCTGAAATAAAAATTCACCATATTTACATGTATAAGAGACGGGAAATATAAAAATATCGAAGACAGTGAAGCCTTATCGAACAAATATTCTATTATTAGCAAATCCACGACAACGACGGGTAATCAATCCTAAACACTGGGAAGGGTAAATGTCAAAATATTGTGCAAAGTAAAGCCTTGCCAAAAAATACTATGACCATCCAGCCTCAAATGAATTCCCGGGAGAAGCCGGGTATCTGAGCTAGTATATAAATATATATATATATATATATATATATATATATATCTATATATATATATATATATACGTTTTTTCACTATCTTTAATACTAACCGAGATATTTGCAGTTTTTAGTTGTCTCTTCTGGGATCGACAACTAAAAACTGCAAATATCTCGGTTAATATTAAAGATAGTGAACAAATGAACATAACAACATTTATAGAACATTACTTTTGCAATAAGATTGATTCTACTCGTATACCATTTTTCAAAAAATATGTTCTTGTATGTGTGTGTGTGTGTGTGTGTGTGTGTGTGTGTGTTTATACATATATATATATATATATAATATATATTAATATATATACGGAACTCATTAGCAGATTTCCCTTAAGGGAAATCTGCTATCGAGGTTGTACTCATGACGCGATTTTCGAAATTTTTCTTCAAATGTCCATAGATCCTACCCAGGAGATGACAAAAATGAGGTCCGTTCAAAACTGTATATATATATATATATATCTTATATCTATCTATCTATCTATATATTTGTCTCTTACCACTCTAGCGGTCGCAATTTTTGTTTAATCATTACCAAACTCGATATTTAGTCGTTTTATGTAAAAAGAAAGATCAAGTTCGTTAACGGCTGAAATCGGGCCAGGGGGAGAGGGGGTTTAGAGGAGAGGATTTTTGAAATTTCGAAATATCTCCGTTACCATAGGTCGGATCGAAAAATTGTATATAACCAACCTTATTGCAAATTAAATTTACTATAAATATTGTTATATACGTTTATTTTTTATTTTGAATATTAACCGAGATATTTGCATTTTTCAGTTTTCAGCAAACCGCCACTCCTACTCATGTTACGTAAACAATACTCTGCTACATAATAAATCACATTATTGGAAGTTTAAATACCAAAAATTGTATTCAAGAGACCTTTATTATACGAGATACATGCAAATATGCCCTGCTGACTCCCCCCCCCCATGGTAGTGGTGTGGAGTACTAAAATTTTATTGATTGAGATAACAATTATTCTGACTCATTATTAATTACAGTACTAGATATAGTAAATAGTTCTCAATAAAATTAATGTGTTATATTCTGATATATTTCAGTAATTGTTTTTCTTTCCGGTGTGAGGCGGGACCCGTTTGTTTACATTTCTAACCTAACACTTCCTGTCGGCAGGCTATTGAAATGGGATGAAACATTTCTTATTCCCGTTTGTATTTATTCACGGCGTTGTGTTAGCAGTATGTATATTTATCTATTACTAAACTTCACGAGGGAAATCTGCTTAGTTTACGCAGCCCCTGCGTGACGGACTTTTTTCATCATCTCCTAGGAAGGATCGATGGACGTTTGAAGAAAATTCCGTTCCGGTCTGCCTCTTTGTGGAAGCTCGCACTTGACTGATTTTTGTACTAGTAGTAGTGTAATTCAACAGAAGGATCTTCAACTTCATCATAGCTTAACAAACACTTATTTTCTTCTAAAATCAAGTGTATTAATTCAGTATCTAACATTATACTACTGTTTAGATGTGCTGGCCATGTTTAAAAAATGCCACGCTAGTAGGAACGCTGGGTCAGAAAGACCCACGACAATTTTGGAAGAAAATAACAAACCACGTGCCAGTAATAAAAAACAACTAAATATTGCCAGCAGAACTTAGTTTGAAGGTAGACTGGTGGACAAGTTTAGAAGTAAAGGAATATAATTTCAAGAGCGCTACAAAGATGTTGCTGGGTCAGACTGACCCAACGTTCCCGCTCCCGGGTAAACTAAATAAGTTACATTTTCTGAATCAATTTCGAACACCTATAAGTCCCAGATTAAAGTGTGGAGAAATGCGGAAGCCCCGAGTAAAAGTTGTGTTGGTTATTACAGCAAATAAATCCAGATAGGGAAAGCTTTATATGGGGAGTGGAATGCACATTACTGCTAGCAACTGTAACCTTTAGTGAGGTTTCATTTTAAACAGGATAACCTTATTTCGGCATTTTCACTATTAGTACTCAATTGAAGGGGAGAGCTACGCCGCCATTATCAAAGTAAACATTGAGATACACATTCCTATTTCCATTTTAGTATGGAATTCAAGTATGAATCAGTATTTTAATCCCGTATAGTCTTGCACGATATTTCCACGCACGCACACAAACACTCACGCTTTCTAGCGGTAGGAATTTCTTTTATCGTAAAAAAAAGTCCGTCAAGCAGGGGCTGCGTAAGCTAAGCAGATTTCCCTTGTGAAGTTCAGCAATAGATAAATGTACATACTGGAAATGCAACAGCATCTTCAATATTAAGAGAATAAATACTAACGATAATAAGAAACCCCTACAGGAAGCGTCTGGAATGTAAAAAAACAGGTCTGCCAATCTTTTACTAACATATATCAGAATATAACATACTAGTTTTATTGAAAAATATTTACTATATCTAGCACAGTAATTTTTATCTCAATCAATCAAATTTTAGCAGTCCAAAAACTTAAGACCGGGGGGGGGGCACGAGAACATATTTGCATGTATTACGTATAATAAAGGTCTCTCGAAAGCAATATCTGGTATTTAAGCTTCGAATAATGTGTGGCTAATATCGAGTTTGGTAACAATTAGCCCTTTCCACTCGAAGGCTTTAATTGAATTATAGTATCTTACGATTCTAGAATATGTTTCATTCATTCGTGACTCAAACATTTCAGTAACAAAAATCCCACCTGTTTTAAAATTTTCCACAAAAAGAGGTATTACACCATATCGAGTATCACTCGACAGTGGAGCTAGTGTAACAAAATCAGTGTCGAGTGACACTCGACATTGGAGTGGAAAGGGTTAAACAATAATTGCGACTGCTAGAGCGGTAACAGATAAATATATATATCGTATGTGCAGTTTTGAATGAACCTCATTTTCGTCATCTCCTAGGTAAGATCGATGGACATTTGAAGAAAAATTTCGAAAATCGCGCCATGGGTACGACCTCAATAGCTGATTTCCCTAAAGGGAAATCTGCTAAAAAGGGCCATTATAAAGCCTGGAGGAGCATTAGAGATGAACTAGTAGTAAACTAGGCAGATTTTCCACGGGAAGGTTTACAATAGATCTACATACTGGTAACACCACCGTGAATGCTAAGCGAATAACTACAAACGGTAATAAGAAATCTTTCAGTCAATTTACAAATTAATAATATCTACAACGGAAAGCGTCTGAATTGTAAACAAACTGAGCAGCCAACTGGGCTGATAATTATTCTAAACCCGAAAGAAGAACAATTAATAAAATACATCTGGATATAACATATTAATTTTATTGAAAACTATTTACTATAGCTAAGGCAGTAATTTGAAATGGATAAAAATAATTCTTATCTCAATCACTCAGATTTCAGTAATCCAAGAAGAAAAGAAGGGGAGAGGGTCAACGGAACGTATTTGCATGTATCTGGTATAAAAAGGTTTGTTGAAAACAATGTTTGGTATCAAACTTTGTAATGAAGTGGTTTCATTCATGATGTAACAGTTTATTATTAGTATATTAAGAGTAGGAGAGGGCGTTCACTGGTAGAGGAAAACTATAAAATCCAAATATTTCGGTTAATATTCATGATACAGGAAATATGTACAGAACAATATTTATAGATCATTTAATTTGCAGTAAGATTGCTTTTGTACAATTTTCGATCCGACGTACAATAATGGAGATATTTCGAATTTTCAAATCCTCCCCTAAACCCCTCTCCTCCGACTGGTCCTATTTCAGCCATTAACGAACTTGTTCTTCCTTTTTACATAAAACGATTAAATATAGAGTTTGGTAACGATCAAACATAAATTGCGACCACTAGAGCGTTCAACAAATATATACAGAAGGGAGCCAATAAATTAACACTATATTCATTTTTACTAAAAGAAAATTTAACCTTTACTAAATTAGGTATGTGGTTTAAAACGAAATTTGAACTTCTATTGCCTTCGAGGGCAATCCTTTAAATGTATCACTTTCATAATTTCTTCAAAATTACAACGCAGCATACAATAACAGTTTCGCAATCAATAAGCTTATTTATCAGTTCATTTGTATCACAGTATCCTCAACCTCTGATCCCATATTAATTATTTGTCATCATCAGCTTTGGTTCATTATCTATTTACAATATATAATTCGAATTAATATGTAATTAATTTGATTATAGAGTTTTCTTTTATATTTTAGCAGACGTCCCTATTGAGATTGTACTCATGACGCGATTTATGAAAACAATTTTCAAATATCCATCGATCCTACTTCGGAGATGACGAAAATTTGATCCGTTCAAAACTATTTATATATATGCAGTGCTGTATTTAATATTATGCACCTGTTAAGTTGTTATATTAAGACATGAACTTAACCAGTAATTTTATGTAACACTTATATTTGAAAAGATAAAAGAAATAAACACATGCTATAACCTATAGTTGGTTATCAACCTCGACCCGGCTGAGATAGTTTTTTGTAAATATAATATGTGACTCACTGGTGCTAGAGGCGGCTAAGCGTCCTTGCAGGCGTTCCACTCATGTTCACTACAAATTACATTTAACGGTCAAAGCGGGCACACAACAGTTCCTTTTATAAAATGTTTCTCAGTTTAGGCTCTTGTGAGATACACGCACTTTTTTTATGGTAACCTAGCACTAAGCTAATTTTTTTATATCATATGTTTTTTCAAGCAATGGTGTTAATTTTATCCATCATATGTTTTTTTTTATTTTTTTAAAAAAAGTAACCGCTACACACCAAACTCGATAGTTAAACGTTTTATGTAAAAATGAAGATCAAGTTCGTTATCTGGTGAAATCGGACGTTGGAGAGGGGGTTTAAAGGAGGGGTAATCTCGAAAATTTGAAGTATCACCGTTTTATACGTTGGATCGAAAAAGTGTATAGAACGATTCAAAAAATTAAATGTTCTATAAATATCGTTATGTGCTGTTTTTATAATGTTGTTTTTCACAGTGTTGATTATTAACCGAGATATTTGCATTTTGTTTTAGTTTTCGGCTTTCAGCATACCCCCACTCTTACTCATGCCATATTAACAATTAGCTGTTATATCATGAAATACTTTTACTTGAAGCTTAAATACAAAATAGTTATTTATTATACAAGTGACGAAAGTAGATCATTTTACAACTCGAGTGAAACGTTTACCCACACGAGCGAAGCGAGTGTGGTAATTTCACGAGAGTTGTAAATTCTACTTTCGTCACGAGTGTAATATTAAATTTTTTCTGTAATCGTGTAATACATGATCAGATCTAACCAGAATATGAACAAAATTAGGATGTTGTGAAGATTATGGTATGTTGTTGGTAGATTGTGAAAGGTTATAAGCATAGTTATAAAACAACTAGTGATGATTGTGCAGTTATAAACAAGTGCAGGTTATAAACAAGGAAGGTAATTATTATTATATTTAAATTTTAAAATATATTGATTATTTCCACCAATAATTCATTCACATTTCAATTTATTTTGTTAAAATAAATTCTTACAATGTTAAGAAACATTTAAAAGCATTTAATTTCAAACTTCAAATTATTTTTTAATTTATACTTATTACTAATTAAGAAGGCAATTCACTTTCTTCACTCTATTGCAAAATGTTTCACTTTCTTCACTCATTTCAGTTTAGTAATGTTACCATTATTAAACGATTACAGAAAAAAGATATTATTCATTGGACTTTAACAATTTGAGAGGAATGCAAATTCATGGTGCACGAGAGAAATCTGATTAGTTTACGCAGCCCCTGTGTAACGGACTTTTTTTTATATACGTTGGACATCCCCAATAATCGGTCGGAGGGCTGAATGATGCTCTATCACCCTTCCCCATTCACTATGGGATGCGTATGTTCCAAATTTCTCTAATATCTATAAATTAGAAACGTAGTTTAAAACTCTTGAAATTTTTTTTATTATTTATTAACGTCCACTTTTTGCAACTTAGGCTAATCGGGAAATAGGAAATAATTGATCTATACCATAGTCGTATTTAATTGTTCATTCTTCGCTAAAAATGCAATTCGATAACGGCTGAAATCAGACCAGGTATATGGAGGTGGATTTGATAATCCAAAATAACTCTTATGAGCTGGATCAAAAAATGTTATAGAACCAATCTTCATAAACTACTGATGCTCTACAATTGTTGTATCAATTCTCTCATGACACAAATTTTAAGCGTGCTAATCGCACTTTTCTTCAGAAACCACAACTTCTACTCGTCGGATTTTTATTTAGAAAAATGAAATATATGGTGAGATGAGATCAATAGTGTTGCTGCCACACGTGAGAAATCTGCTTAGTTTACGCAGCTTCTATGTGACAGACTGTTAACAGATTTCCCTTACGAGAAATCAGCTATTAAGGTAGTACTCACGCGATTTTCGAAATTTTCCTTAAAACGTCCATCAATCCATCATAGGAGATGACGAAAATGAGGTCCGTTCAAAATTTTATATATATATATATATATATATATATATATATATATCTATATATATATAAAATTGTAACCTCTGTCTGTACATTGATTTTTTTCGCGAAATTTCACGATAACTTTTCGTTTCACATGTCATAGACACCATAACTGCATTTTGTTTCTTTGGTGTCTGTTTGTTTGTTTGTTTGTTTATTTGTTTGTTTGTTTATTTGTTTGTTTGTTTGTTTGTTACCTTTTCACGCATAAACGGCTGAACCGAATTTTATGAAACTTAGTATGTATATTACTACTAACCCAACTTAGACTTTAGGCTATGTTAATATTCTCTGAGACAAACAGGAGTGGGGGTTATAAGGAAGAGCTGAAATTAAAAATAGCGATATTTCGTTTTCTATTGGTTTTTTCGGCAAATATGCACATAACAAAAGTTGTTTATTTTGTTATTTAGAGTAACTTTTGTTATATACACTTTTGTCGTATACCGAAGTTTAAATGTGTTATACACTAAAAATTATAGCGGAAGTGAACAATATTATTTGCCAAAAAAGACTCAACCGAACTAAATAAAACTCGGTATGT
Organism: Riptortus pedestris; assembly: GCA_019009955.1. Taxonomy (NCBI): domain Eukaryota; kingdom Metazoa; phylum Arthropoda; class Insecta; order Hemiptera; family Alydidae; genus Riptortus; species Riptortus pedestris. The sequence goes on along the minus strand of CM032231.1, from coordinate 130,545,028 downwards.
GTATTAACAATGAGGCCTTCATTATAATAAGCCATACCAACATTTCTATGGACGGGCAGGAGTGGGGGTTATAAGGGAAGCCTGAAATTAAAAATAGCGATATTTCGTTTCCTATTGGTTTTTCCGCAAATATAAGCATAACAAAAGTTGTTTATTTTGTTATTTGGAGTAACTTTTGTTATATACACTTTTGTCGTAAACCTAAGTAAAAATGAATTATACGTTAAAACTTTAGCGGGAGCAAACAATTTTATTGGGCACTAACGGCTGAACCAAACTTAACAAAACTCGGTATGTCAATTTGCATTAATTCTTCCATGATTATAAGTTATATTAACATTTTTAGGTTCGAACGGGAGGGGGGTTATAAGGGAGGCCTGAAATAAAAATTCAATATATTTACATGTATAAGAGACGGGAAATATAAAAATATTGAAGACTGTGAAGCCTTATCGAACAAATAATTCTATTATTAGCAAATCCACGGCAACGACGGTATCAATCCTAAACACTGGGACGGGTAAATGTCAAAATATTGTGCAATGTAAAGCCTGCTAAAAAATTCCATCACCATTCAGCCTCAAATGAATTCCCGGGCGAAGCCGGGTATCTCAGCTAGTATATATATATATATATATATGTGTGTATATATATATATATATATATATTGAATATATATGCGTGTGTCTGTTACCGCTTTGGTAGTCGCAATTATTGCTTTATCGCTGCCAAACTCGATATTTAATCGTTTTATGTAAAACGAATATCAAGTTCGTTAAAGGCTGAAAAATCGTACCAGTGGGGGGGATTTTTGAAAATTCAAAATATCCCCGTTACTATCGAAAAAGTGCATAGAATCAATCTTATTGCAAATTAAATAGCCTATAAATATAGTTCTATGTATATTGAATACTCAAGTTACAAAAACAATATTCTTTTATATAATAAACCATAATATTCGAAGATTAAATACCAAATATTGTTTTCAAGATACATTTATTATTCGAGATACATTCAAATATGTCCCCCCCCCCGTCCCCCGTCTTACGTTTTTGGACTACAACAATTTGATTGATTGAGATAAAAATTATTCTGATTTATTATAATTTACAGCTTAATCGTTACCAAAATCGATATTAGCCACACATTAACCACATTATTCGAGGCTTAAATACCAGATATTGTTTTCAAGAGACCTTTATTATACGTGATACATGCAAATATGTTCTGGTGACCCCTCCCCCCGTCTTAAGTTTTTGGACTGCTAAAATTTGATTGATTGAGATAAAAATTATTCTGATTCACTATAAATTACTGTGCTAGATATAGTAAATAATTTTCAATAAAATTAATGTTATATTCAGATATATTTCATTAATTGTTCTTATTTCCGGTGTATATTCTATCTATTCAGTGCTGCGATGTTGGCTGCCCTGTTTGTTTATGTCAGAAGCCCTTTGATCATTGATTTATATGGTTTAAGTCTTAATGTAATGTAAGCGTTTGGAGTTGTGAGTTTTTCAGGTCTTTCAGCAATGATCGGATATGATCAGGTTTAAGTGCAGCTTGAAGGAGGTAGTAGGCGTCTAAGATAATCAATATTAGAAACTAGTATTGTCTATCGGCTAGTGAAAGGACGAAAGTTCAATAGACAGTAAGGGCGACATCCTTTCCTCTTCTAAAATTTCGTGTCATATATCGGCCTACTAGAGAGTCCGAAGATGGCTGAGGATCCTGCAGAGGTGGGGTGACCCAGATGGCAGGGAGGGGGCGAAGCTACTTAAGGATGGCCGGCCACCTGTTCCTCCACATTCGACATGTACAAGTCCCTCAGGTTGCTAGCCCTTCTAGGAGCAGTCGTCTCCGTAGCGGGAGCGGACGACTGCATAGGGAAGGACTCTATGACGTGCATGCAGCAGGAGCTGTTCAGGAAAGCAAAGGACTTCTTCGACCAGGACAACATACAGCTCTGGGGTGGTTTGTCCCTGAAGAGGACCTCGAGCAGGCAGGACAGGCAGGTATCGGCCGCCGAAGATGGGGTGGCTAAGGCCCAGGGTCCGGAGCAGAGGGAAGCCGCCATTGAGGAGTACGCCCTAGACAGAGCCAGCAGGTTCCTAGAAGAAAGGAGTATCACTTGGAATCTTGGAGAAGCCGCAAAGACCATTTCCAATGTCCTTACAGCTGACGAAACCGAAGAAGGTAAGCAAACCTCCATCAAATCATCATCCCTTAAACAACAATAACTAAACCCAATTTAGTCTCAAAACCAGTTACAAGTGACTTTCCAAATCATCGACACACTAACGTAAGCAAACAATTTAGAAACCTTTAACAATCTCATTATCTCAAGTAAAATTCAATACAATAGACTTCATAATGACAATGGTCTGATTTCTCCTTTTGAATGATCCATTAACGACTAAAAACTATTTATCTCGGTAAAAGCATCATATATAGACCAAAGAAAGTAGGAAATTTTCTAAAATATTTTTTACTACCTTTTTTCCTGAATCTTCATAAATATAAGATTTTTGTCTTGAAAATAAGACCCAAATAACCAGTGTTTTATTCTAATTGTCATAGAAATACATTATATACACTTGTTGAAAAATAGACTCTGAAAGTTTATTATAAATCCAATTAAAAGTGATCGTTATTTTTATATTACTATCGTTTCAGAATATAACTTAAAGAAAAGTTGTGCATAATTAGTAAACTTTTACGACAAAAAAAGAGAATTTAAATGTTTAAGAAGAAAATACGTATTAATACAGAATCAAACTAATTAAAACAATCTACAATAACCAGTTTCCAAATAAGTCCGTAAATATTTGTTAATGTTAGTAAAGAATTAAGCCATGTTCGTGGATAACTGGTAAACGAATTTATTTAGTACAGAAAGTAAATAACCTGTTTATGATGTCTCCCAACCAATGTCCCTTAAATGATAACCTAAAATTTTAAAATAATTGAGAATATTAGGCATTTTATTGTTTTCCGTACCTTGATTACCCGTAAATGATAATGGGGTAATGGTTTGCCCCCCCCCCTTCTATAGATGCAAATTATTGAACCCTTTCAAAAACCAGTGTTGAAGGTCATTTGGACCTTCTATTTAAAAACAAAAATGAGCCATAAACTAGAAATACATTAGCTAAGCACATTTACTAGTCCACGCAGGCTAGTAAACAAATATTTATTACCTAGTAAGAACTTATAAGACATTAAAACATATAAAGTATCTTTGCTAGGATTGAACAGCAATACTAAGTAAGTTATAGCTATCATGTTACAAATTAATTCAAGAATCTCATGTCAAAGAAGCATTTGATATACGCTTGTAGATTAAATTAGATATTATTATAATAGAAATAAATTATTAATAGTAACAGAATATATATATATATATATGAAGCAACTCCTCAGCGAATGACAAAGTTAGATATAATTAGAAATACTGTGATGTTATTTCTTAAGGATTTTTTTTTTTTTTTATCCAATTAGTTTTCCCTATATTCTTCCTCAATTTTAGTCGTTTTTTATTATCTTCTACACTGCTGTTATGTTACATATCGTTTATTATATAGATGGCAGATAAGCATAGTGGTGTAAGTTTGTGCATCCCAAAAGAAAATACGTACAAAATGCAAAGATTATAATAAGCCAACTGTACTCGCCCATGAGCCAGTGACGACGGTATGCACCGACAGATTTGACCACATTACAATAATATGTTCCTGTTTAGTTTATAAATTTAGTACGATGATTATTAAAAAAAAGAAAAAATTAAGTTAATGCTCATAATTCACTGATTATTCTATAGTGAAAAGCGCAAAACCTTTATTGAAAATAAAATAGCTATTTAGTCTTACACCACTATGGTTTCTCAGCCTTCAAAATGTGTATTTCCTAAAATCACATGTAATTTTTTGTTCATATGAAGTGTTTTATTATTATTTATTAACGTCCACGTTTTGCGACTATGGCTAATTGGGACGGGTTATCTACAGGTCACAAACCTTTTCTAGCCAGAGAGGGGCTACGGATTTTATTTAATGAGTTCGTTACTAATAAATTCCTATTTCCCCAAGCGGGAATCGAAATCGCCATTTAAGTTTAACTTAGCAGATTAAGGCCAACGCTTTAACTCACGTGACTAACATGAGCCCAGGTATGACGCGTTAAAAGAAGCCAAGGATTGTGGATATCAAATTACTATGTATATTTATTATTTTTTATAAGTTGGAGTCGTGGGTGAGAATGAGAAATTAGAATTGATTTAATAACTCAAATAAAACCCTTAGCCCCACCATAGCCAGGGCAATGGCTACAGAATAGTAATTGTTTTTTATTTCTTTTCAAATAAAAACCTGCGTTAGGTGACAGCCTGATCGAAGGAACACGTTACACACACTGTTAAGAAAGGTTGGTAACCTGTAGCTCCTCCTTTCTATCAAGTCTTAATAGCATACATTTGAAATTCATTACCATTATCATTAACATCCGCTTCTATTGGTAATTGGGAAGGGTTATCGCCATACTACCAACCTTTTCTAGCCAGGGTCGGACTAGGATGTTGTTTAGTCAGTTTGTAGCTACATAAATTTTTTCAAGAGGGAATTGAGACCCCGACTGTAGATTCACCAAGTCTAGTTTTACTATTTTCAGATGGACCCACAAGGCTAAGGTAAAGAGAAAGATTTCATTGAACGAGTTCTAGGTTAAATTCCGACTGACCAGGCGGGATTCGAACACCTAGGTTTACCGTGTGAGATTAAGAGCAACCCATTAACTCACATGGCTAACCTAAGACCCAAATTAAAAGTAGACAAAAATAAAAAACAAGTTTTGTCACATGTTATTTATATTTTTTTAAAACACGAAACTCAAGAAGTTACTTGTACATTTGATTCATAAAATGAAGTTTTTCTGTTTCTTTCTTCAACTTCAAGAGCTCTGATTGTACCTTGTCAGTTATAACTTTCCTCGCAGTTGTGGGAGATGCGTTTTGAGAGCGGAGTTCATGAACAAGCTGAGTGAAGTCGAGAGGTTTGCCGAAGTTCATTGTGAGCCTCTTGCCAGCCCTGAAGATGTAGGGCGGTTCGTTGGGAACTACTTGGTCCATCCCCAGGTGCCACATGGGGACAACTATGGGTGTGACAGGCGATTCGTAGATGAGCCGTCCCACACCCCACTTGAACCTAATATGCTCTTTGCGCACGTTGACCCTTCCTTCTGGAAAGACGTGTACCCAGTCACCGTCCTTGAGGCGTTCCAGGCAGAACTCGACGGCGGTCTGATACACTCCCTGACCCCTGACTACGGGAACGCACTTGCCGAGGAGGAAGAAGCAGGAATGGAGTTTGTTGGTGAAGCAGATGTCGTGGGCTGCCAGCGCCCAGCGCATCCTGCTCCTGCGACATAGGACGGACATACTGAGCAGGCCCCAGATCCCAGGATCGTCGTATACCGAATGGTGGTTGGACACGGTTACGATCGGGACTCCTTCTGGCTTCGTGTCTAGGATCTCGAAGAAAGTCTCTCTGTTGTGGTAATGGGTTTTGTTGAGAACTCCGATGAGGAATTTGCTGAAAACGCCAACGGTAATTATTGTAAGTGTGCTTGCCATGTTCCAAAGTAGAGTTCCACAGAAAGGCCTTTTTAGTGTCGTAAAAACCCAGCCCAAAGAGCTGCATCTTACATCCGACATCCCTGCTTTATCCATACTTATATTTGTCTTGATATAACCTCCAAGAATCTTTAGAGCAATTAAGAGCACAAGAACGAAACTTCTGAACAACTGTAACCTAAATTCTTCAGTTATCGTGTAATATGTGATTTATAAATACACTAACGATCCAAGAAACAATGTTTTGAATATTAAAATACTATAAAACATATGGCACAAATGTTTTCATTAATTAGATTTATTCTGGTAAAAATAATCCATTTTTATAACATATGTTGTCAAATTCTTTTGAAAGAACATTTAAATAACTTCTCTATTTATATGAATTATTTTGGTGCAAATTTCATTCAACTATTGTTATTTTAATAACTGACCTAAATTTTTAGCAGATTCCCCATAAAAGAAGATTTCAATCACGACGCGATATTTGAAAAAAAATATATAGGTATTTTTATTGTCTCAACGATCTAGTGACAGCATTTTTGTATCAAGTTTGTTAAAACTATTTTCGGTACTTGTGTATTATATCCACCACATTTTAGTTCCACTAGTTCTACGCTAGAGTGCGGTACTGTTTTAAGTAGTACGATTCATTGCCCGCAAGGGAAGTTATACTTACCTTATAACCTTCTACGGGATTATAATGATAAATAAAAGAAAACACAATTTTTAAAAATAAAACATTTTATTCACATTTAGGCGGGAAATGTGTGGAAATACTGTTCTTCATATCTAAGAGACACAACTCCCTCATGTAACTGTTCCAATCAATAACAGCCTTATTGGAAATTATGAGTTGTTTTTTGCAAAAATTGACAGATGTCAATTCTTCGCACCAGCTGTAAATGAACTTCAATGCATTACAAAATGGAATTTTACTTCCTTCGAACCAAGTGCCAATCCGAACGCCGACTTGCTCACCACACTTTCTTACATTACACTTCCAAAAAAGACTTTTTTTCCACTATAAAGTTTCATACAATGTGATTTAGAACACTTTCTTCTGATAGCCAAAATATTCCTCATGTAAATATTTAACAGCGTCTTCTTCAGTCGTTGGCAAATCCCGAAGAGGCATTTTTAAAGGACTAAGAAACTCTAAACAGCACAATAAACAGCAAATGCAAATAAACAGCAAACGCAACTATGACAAAAGATAACCTCATTAGCCTGGGAGAGCTAGCGTCGCACTTCAGTAGCGCATTCTAGCGTGGAACTAAAATGTGGTGGATATAATACACAAGTACCCTATTTTCTTGTGAAACCAAATATCAAGTGCACTACGGGTCAATATCGGACATGGCGAAAGAGGTGTAGAGAATGGTTGAAATTTCCAATCGGAAATGATAACTAGATATTATCATTTGCATTGAAAAATGTTATTTAACCAATTTTGTTGATAAAGAAATGTCCCAAAATTGTTATGTACATTTTTCAACAACTTAAAAATTAAGAGAGTGGTAATTTATTTTATTTTTTTTTTTTTTATAATTTTTTTTTTTTTTCATTTGAAGCTTTCAGTAAACCCCCACTCCTATTGGCGGTGTCGCTTTCAAGAAGAATTATCTTATTTCTAACTAAAATTTCAAGTTTATTTAACATATGACCATTTCTATTAGGATTAATAGAGAGTAAAATTTATTTATTAACGTCCGCTTTGAGCTGCTAAGGCTAATTGGAACGGGTCATCTACAACTTACCAGCCTCTTTTAGCCAGGGTGAGACTAAGAATTTTATATGAGTTTGTCACTAAATGAATGAATACCTATTGCCCAGATGAGAATCGAACTCACTACTTGATGTTCACATAATGAAATTGACCAACCTCTTAACTCACATTCCTAACCCGAGCCCCTTTTTATAATTTAATTTCAATTAATAAATAAATTATTTCATAAACAGAAGCTTTATTATACAATGGGCATTATTATTATTTATTAACGTCCACTTTTTCCAACTTAGGCTAATTGGGACGGGTTATCTACAGGTTACCACCCTTTTCTAGCCAGGGTGGGACTAAGCATGTTATTTAATGGATTCCGTCACTAAATAAACAGTGTCATGAAGCCAAAGATAACCAATTAACCACAATATGCATTAAAAGAAAGTTTTGAAAAACCATCTTACGAAGACAATCTAAAGCGCATACTTTCCTCGAGTTCTTTGCATTCCAATTACTTTAAATTCGCGACTTTACACGAAAATTAAAACTAAATTAGGGCGATACTAATGAAATAAACTGGCAGAATATTTTTTAAAGTTGTATTAACCAGAGCTGAGAACGTAAGTCGGTCCAGCACTTACAGTTTCCAAATATTACAGTTTCCAACTGCTTTTCTCAAGGTGTCTACTTATCGCAATCTTAGATTATTTTTAGCAGATTTCCCTTAAAGGATATCCGCTATTGAGGTCGTACTCATGACGCGATTTTCGAAAATTTTCTTCAAATGTCCATCGATCCTACCCAGGAGATGACGAAAATGAGGTCCATTCAAAATTATATATATATATTTGTCTGTTAATCTGTTAACACTCTAGCAGTCGCAATTTTTGTTTGATCGTTACCAAACTCGATATTTAAACGTTTTATGCAAAAAGACAGATCAAGTTCGTTAATGGCTGAAATCGGACCAGTGGGAAGGGGGGGGGGGTTAGAGGTGGATTTCCGAAAATTCAAAATATCTCTGTTACCATACGTCGGATCAAATAATTGTATAGAACCAATCTTATTGTAAATTAAATTTACTATAAATATTCTTCTATACACTTATTCTCTATCTTGAATATTAACCGAGGTATGTGCATTTCTATTAAATTTTGGCCGATAACGGATGACTGAGTTTCTCGCCAAAAGCTAGTTCGGCCCTTTGCCATAACTGTTCGGCTCTCGGATGGAGATTTCTATATTACATAACTTCACGTGGGAAATCTGCTTAGTTTACGCAGCCCCTGCGTGACGGGCTTTTCTTGTTTACCCAATATGCTAATGGCGCAAAATAATATATATTACTATTTGTTTGAAAACGTTAAAATAACTATAGTCACTATTGGCTCAAAATTCGACAAGTCTACTTGCAGTCTTCTAAATAGCTGACACGTGAAAATATTTGTTAAAAGGTACAACTTACGGAACAAAAAAGGATAATAGTCCGTCACACAGGGTCTGCCTAATCTAAACAGATTTCCCAATTGCTGTTTTGACACACTACTAATCAAGTGATGAGTAGAAGTGAAGGCTGTGAACAAAAAAGTCCGTCACGCAGGGGCTGCGTAAACTAAGCAGATTTCCCACGTGATGTTTTACAATAGAGAAATCTGCCTAATAACAACTGTAGTAGTAAGAAACCTCTAAACCTAAAAAACATTATTTAGGGCGTAATAACCCAGTAGTTTCTAGCCCAAAAACCAGTTAACCTAACCTCTAAACCTATTCACGAGGGACGATAGTTATGGAAACGGCCGCCAGAGCTCTCGTCGGAAACTCCGAACATGGCCTATTGGTGACCACACGCAGAATACAAATGCAAATATCTCGGTTAATATTCAAGATAGAGAAGAAATGTATAGAACATTATTTATAGTACATTTAATTTGCAATAAGATTGGTTCTATACAATCTTTTGATCCGACGTATAGTAACGGAGATATTTCGAATTTTCGAAAATCCTCCCCTCTAAACCCCCCCTCCCACTGGTCCGATTTCAGCCGTTAACAAACTTGATCTTTCTTTTTACATAAAACGCTTAAATATGAAGTTTGGTAAGGATCAAACAAAAATTGCGACCGCTAGAGCGGTAACAGACAAATATATATATATATATATATATATATATATATATATATATATATATATATATATATATATATATATATATATATACATACAGTTTTGAACGGACCTCAATTTCGTCATCTACTAGGTAGGATCGATGGACATTTGAAGAAAAATGTCGAAAATTCCGTCATGAGTACAACCTCAATAGCTCATTTCCCTTAGGGGAAATCTGCTAAAAGATGGAATAACTCCCTTAATATTTGAGTTGGGGGAAAAAATGTACAGAACAACATTTTTAGAGCATTAATATTTTAACAAGATGGGTTCTATAACATTTTACGATACGACTTATAACGGAAATATTGTGAAACATTGGTATTTCTACCAATTCTATTCGAATAAAGTGTTTCATGATATAACAGGTTATTGCTAATATGACATGAGCCGGAGGGGGAAATTATTGAAGGCTAAAAAGTAAAATTGTAAATACTTCGGTTAATAAAGGTATGTCTTAGTGTCACATGGTAAACCTAGAGTGACGAGTTCGATTCCCGCCTGAGTAAGAGGAATTTTTTTAGTGGTAAGCTCATTAAATAAAATCCATTGTTCCGCCCTGGCTAGGAAAGATACCCCTCCTAATCAGCCTTATTAGCACAAAGTGGGCATTAATAAATAACAAATAATCAAGATATTGAAAGAAAAAAAAAAGGAAGAAAAAAAAAACCAACATTTACAAGCAATAAAATTACACACCTACATCTATACAATTTTTCGAACAGAAATATAATAAAAGAAATATTTTGAATGTTCCCCCTCTCTATACCACGCCCAACCCCCCGGTCCAATTTTAGCGATAACGACCTTGATCTTTAATTTTGCATGAAACGCTTATACGAGTATATCGAGTTTGGTAAAGATTAAACAAAAACAAAGTCCGTCACGCAGGGGCTGCGTAAACTAAGCAGATTTCCCTCGGGAAGTTTAGTAATAGATAAATATACATACATACTGCTAACACAATGACACCGTGAATAAATACAAACGGAAATAAATGTTTCATCCAATTTCAATAACCTGCCGACAGGAAGCGTTAGGTTAGAAATGTAAACAAACGAGCCGGGCCGCCTCACAACGGAAAGAAAAACAATTACTGAAATATATCAGAATATATTTTATTGAGAACTATTTACTATATCTAGTACTGTAATTAATAATGAGTCAGAATAATTGTTATCTCAATCAATAAAATTTTAGTAGTCCAAAACTTTAAGATGGGGGGGGAGAGGGGGAGTCACCAGTGCATATTTGCATGTATCTCGTATAATAAAGGTCTCTTGAATACAATTTTTGGTATTTAAACTTCCAATAATGTGATTTATTATGTAGCAGAGTATTGTTTACGTAACATGAGTAGAAGTGGAGGTTTGCTAAAAACTGAAAAATGCAAATATCTCGGTTAATATTCAAGATAGAGAATAAACGTATATGACAATATTTATAGTAAATTTAATTTGCAATAAGATTTGTTATATACAATTTTTCGATCCGATGCATAATAACGGAGATATTTGGAATTTTCGAAAATCCCCCCCTCTAAACCCCCCCTCCCTCTGGTCCGATTTCAGCCATTAACGAACTTGATCTGTCTTTTTACATAAAACGGTAAAATATCGAGTTTCGTAACGATTAAACAAAAATTGCGACCGCTAGAGCGGTAACAGACAAATATATAGATAGATAGATAGATAGATAGATAGATAGATAGATATATATATACAGTTTTGAACGGACTTCATTTTCGTCATCTACTAGGTAGGATCGATGGACATTTGAAGAAAAATTTCGAAAATTCCGTCATGAGTACAACCTCAATAGCTGATTTCCCTCAAGGGAAATCTGCTAAAAATTGCGACTACTAGAGCGTTAACAGACAAATATGCATATATATAGTTTAGAACGGATCTCATTTTCGTCCTTCTGTGTTGATTCAATGGACACGAAAAAATTTCCAAAACCGCGTCATGAGTACAACCAGAATAGCTGATTTCATTTAAGGGAAATCTGCTAAAAACTCGGGGATAAAGAACAACAAATAATTAAGACAGTCATAGTTATGCATTTTGCAGTTAAGACAATTTATTACATCACACAGTAGAGAATTACTTCGGAATGCATATACGAACTATAATATATTTATACACAAATGTGCTGATTTGCCAGGGAATGAGATGCAAGGAACAACTCTCAAAATCTTTAGACATTCTAGGTAGGAAAGGTTGTGGATTAGAAACCTGCACAAAAGAAATAAAGATAAACCATTCAAGCATAAAGCGGACATAATAATAAAACCCAAATTCAGGAGGCATTTATGAAATGAATAAATTTAAGAGACAGAGTTTTTTAAATAAGATTTATGGCAGATTTTCAGAAGACCGCAGCTTCCGAAACGGGGCTTTTATGAATCGTCCAATAATTCAGGAACGTGTCTGAACCGCAGTTCTATCCGTAGATTTCCTTATCAGGCAGTTTTGTCGGAGAGAGTGAGTTAAAGACTTGCATCTCATATCTCTTTGCGCCTACCGTCAAAGAATAGCACCGCAACGGCGGTTTTAAAAAGGCACTTAAGCCCGAGATAAAGTGAGAGCGCTTTGTCGGGTGGCAGGTCTCTTAACTTATCGCTACTAACTCTCTCACACATGGGCAATAAAACTTTCTTTTTGTGCCAGTGAGGTCATATACAGACGGTTATTGGGGTCAAGCAAAGGAAGGGGTTTATGCTCATAGCGCAATTAGAACAATCAAGAAGGATTCATTTGAGTCGTGGATGTAGTGTTGGATGACTCGGCTACAGGACTTAAGTAGCCCCTAATTATGGTCACTTTCAACTTCGATGAAAGCAAATAAAAGACAATTTTAAAATTTGAATGAAATTTACTATAATATAATAAATATTATTATTATTTATTAACGTCCACTTTTTGCAACTTAGGCTAATCGGGACGGGTTATTTACAGGTTACCACCCTTTTCTAGCCAGGGTTTAGCAATAATATAAATTGTTATCATCCCAAAGTCGTTTGAGAAAATTAGTCTTTCTTAAAATATCCATATGATATATAAATATCCTCAAGTTCGCTAAGACGTTAAAAAGTACTTTTACAAAACGAAATCTAACAAATAAACTTTGGGGGCTCAGGTTAGCCATGCGAGTTAAAGCGTTGACCTTTATCTCACATGGTAAACCTAGAGAGGCGAGTTCGATTCTCGCCTGGGCAAAGGAAATTATTTAGTGACGAAATTCATTAAATAACGTCCTAAAATCCCACCCTGGCAAGAATAGGATGGTAACCTGTAGATAACCCGTCCCGATTAGCCTAAGTTGCAAAAAGTGGACCTTAATAAATAAATAAATCTAATAAAAATAAAGGTCTTTGGTCAGCTGTACTGGATATTTTATTTTGAGCCAGAATGGCCTAGTTTTGTAAGGCTGTAAATGCTATTTATTGATGACCATTTAATGCTACTATGGCAAATTTAGATGGGTTATTTTCAAGTTACCACTCTTTTCTATCCAGAATGGGAAAGGATTTCATTTAGTTATATCATTGAATGGAAGAACCTAATGACTTAGTTTGTGAAGTGTATAGAGACCAACGACTCAGGGTCTAACCTGAGCCCTAAAAATATACTAAAATTATATAAAATTGTCGGTACTTTTTTAAATTAGTTAAATAATTTGAAGAGTCTCATGGGAATTTGAAGATTCTTGGAGCAGGACTTGAGTCGTAAATCTCCGAGAAAACAGGAGCTTTTCTAAGGAATAAACTGCTTAAAGCCTTATTTTTGAGTCTAACAAATCTCTCTCCCTCTCAAGTCTCATCCTATTCAAGTCTGAGCTTAAAAGAAGTCATCCTGTGACTTATATCTGATTAGAAATTATATTAACTACCCAAAGATATCATTAGTAAAAGTTTTCGTCTATAAACCTCTTGTTTGATTAGGCGATGTACCTAATGTTACCTGGTACAACAAAACATATTTGTTTAAATCATATGTGGGCAACCACCGGCCCGCGGTAAGGTTTGATCCGGCCCCCGAGACATTTTGAAATACCCAATTAAACAAAAATATTACACTACTTATTCCAAATGAGGAACATGAGGAGAGATTTGTGCGTTTGGCAGTACTTACAAATGCGAACAGCTCTTTTCAATGATGAAAGTTAATAAATCAAAACATCGTACAAGGCTGACTGACAATAATTAGGAAAACTCTTTTCGTCTTTGTATCAGTGTAATTAATCCAAACATTGATGGTTTAGTTTTCGAAATTCAAGCTCAAGTGTCTCATTGATTTCGGTGCCGCTATTTAACTTTCGTTGTTTGTAATAATTCCAAATTTTACGATTTAATTATAATGTTGTAACTATTATTTTCATTTCATTTTATTATTTTTATAAATTGTATTATAATTACATTGTCGTATAATTTCATGTCTCATCTATTATTAAAACTTATGAACACTACTTTTAAAAACTGCCCGCGAACGTATTTCCACACTAAAGTTTGGCCCGCAACATGTCAAAGGTTGCCCATACCTGGTCTAAATAGTACCCTTGCAGAGTTTTTGGCAATATCTGCTAATACCTATCGTCGACTAGTTTCACAATACTCCTCAGTCAAACTTCGAACACTGGGACTTCGAGTATGGACTTCCTACATCCAATATAACCATGTTTTTATGCAATCCGATGTGATGAAGTTCAGCCACTTCTATAAAAGACCAATTACATTTCAAAATTGAGAAATGCTTAAACGAAAACGCAAGTTATAATCGCCCGACTAAGTTGGCGAGCTTCGCGTTACAAACGACCATAAACTCATTAACAGCTAACTTGGAAGTTGAAGATTTTAACACTATGTCTACTTGAATCCAAATGCAGGACAGTTGCATAAGCCTGATCACGATAACTTATGGCGTAGACATAAATAAAATGCCTTAAAAAGAGGAATGGCTGTTCACCATAGCGAAGTTCCGAAACATACATCGAGAGTGCTAATATGGCGAACAAGAGCGCCAGGTACTCTTAAAACCATACTCAACAACCAAATGAAATCGAATATCCAATCTAACTAATTTGGTTGGGAAGATATTGGAACCAAAACTAATGTAACTCTTTCACTTCCAGGTCGTGGCAAAAAGAAGAAGCTGCTCCGTACTCTTCTGCCTGTGCTGATCGGTATCAAGATGAAGCTGGTTGGTTTCCTCATCCTCTCCTACTTCGTGATTGCCCTGATCGCCAAGAAGGCCCTTCTCGCTTCGCTCATCTCGCTCGCCGTGTCTGGATTCATTGCCATCAAGAAGCTGATGATGGGTCAGCAACATGCTCCATCACATGAAGTAAGTATACCAAATGTACAATATGTCGTCATGAAACAATACATTGTGGTATTTTTATACTGAAAAAGGAACACCAGAGAATACCTTGGGTGAAAGTAGGTCAGTCCACATCATTGGTTGAAGGTTGCAAGTATAAAACAAAAAAAAAGTCCTCCATGCAGGAGCAGCGTTAACTAAGTAAATTTCCCACGTTCGTCACATATTTGCATTTATCTCAAAAGGTATAAGTTCAATGAGAACAGTATTTGGCATTTGGGGCTCAAATAATGAGCTTCATAATATAACAGCTTATTGTTAAAATGACATGAGTAGGAGTGGGGTTTACTGAAGGCCGAAAACTAAAAAAAAAAATCAAATATCTCGAATCATAATCAAGGTACAAAAAAACTTACATAACAACATTTATAGAACATTACATTTGCAATAAGTTTGGTTCTATACAATTTTCAACCAGACGGGTAATAACGGAGATATTAAGAATTTTCGAAATTCTCCCCCTTTAAACCGAACCTCCTCCTATTGGATCAACTCCTGGATTCCTCCACCTTGCTCCTCCAAATCATCTTCCAGTATATGTAACCACTCCTGCTTGGGGCAGCATCTTATTCCAACTCCACCATACTTCATTGTGGGTGCAAACTGGATTCCATTTACCAACTACCCTAACTTGACATAGCACAGATTGCCTAACAGGTTCTTCATACAATTTTTTTCTGTTAATTATTGTTTTTGTTATTTACTGACATCCACTTTTTGGTACTATGGCTAATTGGGACAGATTATCTACAGGTTACCACCTTTTTCTAGCCAGCATGGGACTAAGGATTTTATTTAATGAGTTCCTATAGCCCAGGGGGTAATTGAACTCACCACTTTAGGTTTACAACGTGAGATTAAAGATATAAAGACCAGTGGGAGGGGGGTTTAGAGGGGAGACATTTTGAAAATTCGAAATATCCCTGTTATTATGCGTCAAATCGAAAATTTGTATAGACTCAATCTTATTGAAAATTTAATAATCTATAAATGTTGGTATTTACATTTTTTCTCTATATTGAATATTCACAGAGATATTTCCATATTTTAGTTTTCTGCCACGAATAAACTCCCACTTCTACTAATGCCATGTTTACAATAAGCTGTTATATAATGAACCAATTTATTTCAAGCATAAATACTAAATATTGTTCTCACGGAACTTTTATTTTTTAAGATAAATGCAAATACGTGACGTGACGCAAGTAGGAAATCTGCTTAGTTAGCTCCCTGCGCGACGGACTTTTATTTCTGTTTACTGAGATAAAGTTCTAAAACAATTTTGAAGAAAATTGCATTAAAATCAACCTATGGAAATATTGCTTAATATAATGCTTCCAAGAAATTATAGAATGCTATGGAAAATCTTTTAAAAAATTCAATGAAGAAATATTAATTGAGTCAATATTTTTTGCAGGTGCATGAAGTAGCCCATGGATGGGTAGGACCTTCCTATGGCGGTGGTGGATGGGACGGTGGATATGACAGCCATGGAGCTTACTCAAACAGCGTCGCCCACAGTATAGCATATCCGGGCCAGAAACCAGCAGCCAGGTAACACTTTATATAGTACGACATTACAACTGTATTTGATAGGAACAACAGTTTTATTTTTGAAGCCGATTTCATTGCATTAAATTATCCAGATTTGATGCCAAAATCTGTTTTAAAAGAGGGTCCATTGCCTCTTGCTAAAATTAGCCTGCTTTCTTGGAAGTTTGTCTATTATTTATATACAGGGTGGAGCAGAGGAAACACATAACAAAAATTATGTACTTAATGATAATTATTTTATAATAATAATAATAATCATTAATAATAAACTGGATATTCTCACTATTGACAAGATCAATAAGACTGCTGATATTATTAGCAATGACAATAGCAGGCACCAAGAATTTAAATCTGACAACAGACATTATAAAAGAAGCACAGCACGAGGTACTTCTTGATACTGCAAGAATTGTGCAAAAAAATTTAAATTCTTAACATGTCATAATTACAAACTCCTTATTGGTTGGATTTTCCCTGATGTGGATTAGACTCCAGTTTTTCTGAGTATAAACCTCCCCAAAATAATTTTAATAATTATTTTATTTAATTTTATATACAGTTTATTATTTTTATCAAACCGTGTCCGTCATTCAATAGTGACAAACATATGTTTTCTCTGCTCCACCCTGTATTAGGACTCAGAAAAGCCATTTGAGGAGTAATTCTTAATGCTCACTTACAGTCATTGGTTCAATTGCTACAAAAACAATAGGAATTTATTTAGTGATCAATGAAGAAAGAAAATCATTTATCCTATTCTGGCTAGTGAGGGAGAGTAAAATGTAGATAACCTTTCCCAGTGACATAAAATTCCTCTCCTTCTTTAAAATATAAAAATGTCTTCATTATTAATATTAGTCAAAATGGTATGAAACATTTTAGGTATGAGGTCGGAAAAGCAGGTGAAATACTTGCAAAGTTAATTGAAAAAGACCTTATTTAGATGTTCTTCAAATTTTGTTATTGCTTTAATTCCGTAAGTACATTTCAGGCCAAAGGTTTTGGAGACGTGTCATAGCTTGAAATCTAATCAAATCAATGTTCGTGACTAACATGTGTTTGTGTGTTTACATGTTTCTTGTAAAATTTTGTCAACAAACTTCTGTAAATAATTATTAACAATTTTTTCAAGTGATTCTTAATGCACAATAAAGATTATCGGAATGTATAATTAGAAAAAAACAGATCTAACAAATTGTGCTCTCTCAATTCAACATACATTGCTGTTTTACACAAGTTTCACCTAATAACAGTTATAATAATTATACCTTATAACCGGAATTCAAATGAATCGATATTGTTTATGAAAGAGTTCCCTTAGTTCTTGAAAATGTCTTGAGTACCATACGTAGGAGTTTCACAGGAACAGTGATATTTTTAGAGAGGTAGAACGGCCAAGAAAAAGCTGAATTCAAAATGTTATTAATTTAAAAGTAACAAAAAAAAAGCTGGTTAATTTTTATATGAAGTATCCTATTAACAGATATTTATCAAACACTTTGATTTATGAGAAATTCATAACAGGTTAAAAACCCTGGAGTCAATTTTGATAGATAGTAAAAACAGGAAAACTGGACATCTGATTTACCCTATTTTAATGGTTAAGTTTATTTATATTTTTTTTTAATAAATTCAGGCACACATTTTTTGCAAACTACTATCCTTGCATACATATTGACAAAAAGTGGAGCAACTTAGCAGGAAGAAAAGTAAAGCAGATAGTTCAAAAAATGCATCCTGTTGACACATTTCTTATTCATTTCATAAAGCTTTATTTAAGATAACTAAGGCCTATCAACTAGCTAAATAATTATCTGGCCTCCAAAAATATAAAAGAAAATAGATAAAGAAAAAATAACTTAAAAAGAGACAGAAAGTTTTATTTCGTAATAAGTAAAATAAATAGCCCAAGAAATTAAGTGCATCAATTTTAATTTTCATTCATATTAAAATTCATTATTAATAAAGAAGCTAATAAAATTATTTATTTTTCAGATATTCTGAGAAGTCAAAATAATTTCTGGAATGATAAAAGGCCCATTTTGAAACCAAGCGGAAACAGACAGGAAGCAATTTTGTAAATAGATATTTGTATAGATATTTATTAGACAGGACAGTCAGCTAGTCGACAAATGACAATTCTTAAACTAGTCTTATACAGAAACCTGCGGACGGACTGACACAAGAGGGATCGACTGATTTGGAGACGTTAACAAACAAACACACATCTGTGATAACTAATACTGATCGACTTAACTTGAACAATGACAAAACGGATTTATAAGTTATTTATTTTTATGGTTTGTTGAGTGTGTGCTGATGACTGTATTTATTTAATGGATGAAATACCAAAGAAGAAGTTTTCTTTTTGTATTTGTATTTTTTTATGAGTGCAAAGACAATTTATAATTATTTTATATGTGTAAATACCAATAATTAGTTATTTATTTATACAAGAAATTTAAAAAATAAAAAATATTGAGTATATATTTCTGAAATTATTCACCTTTTCAAAATGTAAATATTTTGAGCCGAAAGATCCAAAGATCAACCCTACACGCAGAACAGAAGAACAAATAGGGAAAAAACAGAAATAGGGCATAACTTTTCTTCATTAGCCTTAAAGCTGTTATTCCATCACAACAAACGATTTGTTACCATCAAACTGTAAGAGGAACTGCTGATCAAGTACTTATATGAGAACAGCACATTCCATCCATGAGTAACTGCACATATGAGCCTAATACAAATTCAGCAATTATTGGCTACATTGCTGATTCATGAATAGACCCTTGTACCAAAAGTAATTCTCGTCTCAACAATTTATGGGTACCACCCCAACATTTTACTACTTTATAATCAGAGTAATATCCCTTCAACGTATATGATGGTTGAGAAACATAGTGGTCTTAGTCAAAATAGTTTTTTAATCTGGGACTCAGGCTAGCCATGTGAGTTAAAGCGTTGGCCTTAATCACACATAGTAAACCTAGAGTGGCGAGTTTGATTCCCACCTAGGCAATAGGAATTTATTTAGTGATGAACTCATAGAATAAAATCCTAAGTCCCACCCTGGCTAGGAAAGGCTAGTAACCTGTATATAAATCATCCCAATTAGCCAGAGTAGCAAAAAGTGGAAGTTAATAAACAATAATAATACTTTTTGAACAATGCATTTGTCACTTTAGAAAATCAGTAAATCTCGGAGGGAACTTCATTGTCCTTTTCAGTAGTCTACATACTAAATTTAACTCTTAAACTTAACACAACCTTTTAAATCCCTTAAGGGTAATCTGCTGAAATGCCAAATAATTTTCGCAAGTCTCCAGTAAAAGAAGTATAGTTTCAAAACCTAAAACCAACCTTTTAGAGTGATAGTTTTCACCTAAACAAAATGACTCACATGTGTTGCAACAGAATTGATTGTAGAACCAAAAAAACAAAGCTATGAACTTTTACAGTATGATGTATATGCTGGGTGTTATTTCATTATTTAAGATTTTACATTCTAAATTATATGATTATTATTTGATCAACACCATGCTCAACATTTAATAATTTCATGTAAAACTACATATTGTATTAGGTACTGCCAGAAATCAATCTAGGAAGAGCAGAGGGGGAGGGGGGGGTTAGAGGGGGTGAATTGAAAATTCGAAATACTTCCATTATTAGACCGGTCAAAAACATTTATAATCTAGTTGAAAATGTAATTAATTAATTTATAAAACTGTTGTTTTATAAAGGTTTCTGTAACTTAAATATTAACTAAGTTATTTGTTTTAGCTTCAGCCTTCAATAAACCCCCACTAGACTTCTAGTCATCCAATTTTCAATTTAAGTATCTCAGTCAACAGATATCACATGACCAACTTAAATTTGAATTCCATTTTGCAAGGGCTTCTTACTAAGGAAGGATATATATATATATACTAAGCTTGGGTAAAAGTGAACCATGAGAGTGAAATGGAGAGCCCTCAATGTTTAATGAATTCAGATAAAAGGAGAAGAGATCTCTGAAAGTATGGGTCATGATACGTATTGAAATATTCTGATTTCTTTTTTTCCTTTTTTTTTTCATTTTTAAATGGAAATTAACATTGAAATGGGTTTATAAAAAATATACAAGGTGGCTGAGGTTAGCCATAAGAATTGAGACCTAGGCTTAGTAAATGTAGAGTTGTAAGTTCCATCCTCATCTGGGCAGTAGGAATTTATTTAGTGAGGAACTCATTAAATAAAATCCTAAGTCTCACCCTGGTTAGAAAAGAGTGGTAACCTTTAGATAACTAATCCCAATTAAAATGGAAATTAATAAATAATGTCAACATCAGCAAAACCATATGTGTGGAACTGGATGATATGAAAAGACAATGGCAAAAAAAAAATTATTTTCAAATCAAGTTCCCTTTTGTATCCAATATAAAAAAAATAAGAGCTTTTTAAATGTTTTAAAAAAAATATATTTCTAAATGAAGGAAAGTAAAATCTTAAAAATGAGTTTTAAAATCAAGCAACTCCAATTTTGCTGGAAACTTTTTTTCAAACAAGGATTTGGTGATAAAGGAGAGCATTATATCAAGGAAAACAATATTAACAGAAGTGTTAAAAAAGAAGTTTTACTTATCTAAATTTGAATGTTATGAAATTGTAGTGTAATTTCCTTAAGGGAAATACCTGTTTCATGTAACTTTAAAGATCTTACACGTTAAGAGCTGAAATTGGGCCAGGAAGAAAGGGAATAGGGGTTTATGGGTGGGTGGGGGGGGGTGTAGAATTAAAAATACAAACTAACTCTGTTATTATGAGTCTGATCGAAAAATGTTATTTGATCAATCATGTTCCAAATTTAATTTTCTACTACTAATATTTTTTAAATGTTTTCCGTAACTCTAACATTAAGCTTTTTTTTAGCAGATTTCCCTTAAGGGAAATCAGCTATTGAGGTCGTACTCATGATGCGATTTTCGAAAAATTTCTTCAAATGTCCATCGATCCTACCCAGGAGATGACGAAAATGAGGTCCGTTCAAAACTATATATATATATATCTATATAAATATATATATATATATATATATATATATATATATAGACATATATATAGAGTGTCAGAGAGTTTATTATATATATATATATATATATATATATATATAGACATATATATATATATATATATATATATATATATATATATATATATATATATATATATATATATATATATATATTTGTCTGTTAACACTCTAGCGGTCGCAATTTTTGTTTAATCGTCACCAAACTCGGTATTTAATCGTTTCATGTAAAAAGGAAGATCAAGTTCGTTAACGGCTGAAATCGGACCAGTGGGAGGGGGGGTTTAGAGGGGGGATTTTCAAAAATTCGAAATATCTCCGTTATTATGCATCGGATCGTAAAATTGTATAGAGCCAATCTTATTGCAAATTAAATTTACTATAAATAATGTTATATACATTTATTCTGTATCTTGAATATTAACCGAGATATTTGCATTTGTATTCTGCGTTTGGTCGCCAGTAGGCTATGTTCGGACTTTCCGCCGAGAGCTCTGGTGGCCATTTCCATAACTATTCGTCCCTCGTGAATAGGTTTAGAGGTTAGCTTAACTGTTTTTTGGGGCTAGAAACTACTGGGTTATTACGCCCTAAATAATATTTTAGGTTTAGAGGTTTCTTACTACTACAGTTGTTATTAGGCAGATTTCTCTATTGTAAAACGTCACGTGGGAAATGTGCTTAGTTTACGCAGCCCCTGCGTGACGGACTTTTTATTTTCATCCATTAGTACACCAATTTTCACTTTAAGTAACTAAATCATTAAACATCTCATATCCAAATTACAGTTCAATTCCTGTTTAGATTGGCTTCTTATTACTATAGTAAAGAGCAAGTGCTTCATATTCCAGCGTGTGGGAAATATGTTTAGTTTACACGCCACCTGTGGGCTGGACTTCAATAAAATAGAAAGAACTCAAATTCTTACAAAATTAATTTGTGGAGAAATAGAAAATAGATGGTGGTGACACGAGTTTATCAGAGTGTCATTCCATCACTAGGTAAACCTGGTTAATTTACTCAGCACCTGTACAACAGATATTTCATTTCATGTACTACAGCTTTGAGAAAAATTACCTTAAAAAAAAATAAAATAGGCAGGGAATCAATAGTAAAAAGTATATATTTTCAATTCAATTAAAATATTGCAAATAATGAAGTAGATATTTATATGTTCTAATCTAATCATGTTGTTATAATAAATATAATTATTAAAAACAATAAATATTTTTTGAAAATACTAATAGATTCTATGTGGTATAAAGAATACAAAATTACTCTATTTCATAAATGTTGCTATGATCACACTATATATTGCTTTATTACTATTGCTATTAAATATAGTAATCTAAATAAATAAATATTTTAATTACAATATAAAATAAATTAAATAAATAGAATAAATTATAATAGATACAAAAACTATTAAAATAAATACTTCCAATTTTAGATATATTAAAATATCAAACAAAAATGATGCAATTAAATCAGAATTAATAATTTTTTTGTGCAACTATACAAAGGGAAGGACACATTGCCTCTAATTTTAAATTGAATAGTAATTTTATCAATTAGGCAATGATATTCATAATTTATGTTCTAGTCATTTAATATCAATCGACAATATTACTAGAATTGGTCAAGCACTTAAAAATATTAATAATAAATTAAATGCAAGTGTAATAAATATAGAAAAGTAATAAAATATTGTTTTCAGCTTCTTGCAATTTTAATTGATTACATTTTTATCAACAAAAGTTGAATTAAATTTCATATCCAGGAAAGGCTGATTCTTGTGGATATTGTACGTCAATAAGAAAATAAGCTATTCCAGCTATGCCTAATCAAACAAACTTAAATTAATAATTATACAAAAAGTATGGAGAATAATTAATCAAGATCGCTTCAAATACCTTCGAAAAGTGAATATGGTCGGTCAGGCTTCAGCCCTTCATTTCTTGGGTGATTGGTGCACCAATCGGCAAAGCAAGCTGCTCGGTACAGATATTTGTCATTCTAAACCAATCAAATTTATTACATTGTTGATATTCATTCAAGGATTGAAAAACAAACTTTTAAGGTCAAATAAAAATTGTATTGTTTTCAATTGTATTAATAATAAACATGTGTAAACGAAAACAGTGAGTGAAAACTATTCTAATAAATTTTGATTTTTTTTTAGTTTCAATTTGAATACAAAGGTAGTTCCCATACGGGAAACCAGCAATTGAGGTTCTACTTATAACATGATTTTTTTAAAAACTTACATATTGAGTTCCGTTATAATAGCTAATCATTCGTAATAAAATTTTTGAATCCTGCTATAGTTTCTAGTAATCACCTAGTTTATACTTACTTAAACAACGAAAGTGTATGTAAAATAAACAACTTTAGTCATGTGTATGTTTGCTGAAAATCAAATAGGAAATTACATATCATGTATTCCATTTCAGACCCCCCTTCCTTACAACCACCACTCCAATTTGTCTCAGAGAATATTAGTCTATCCTATTGTCTAAGTTGGGTTAACCCATAATACTCATACCAAGTAATGCATCTAAACCTCCCTTAAGGGAAATCTGCTAAGTTGTTTAATTGAGGGGACCGAGGTCTGTGATAGGTGTAGATCCTTTGAGTATTTCTGAATAAAATGAAGGATTGACTGTTCATTTAATGACCAGAAATTCTCTATCTGCAAGTTATTTTATATTAAAGAAGGCAGCAAACATAAATTTTGCTCTTAGATTGCTCATTCGCATATTTGATGAGAGATGCTTGTATACTACTCATAAACTATATCTCTTGAATTTACAATTGTGTTTACACACAAATATTACTGATTATCATTTTGTACATCAGGGACTGCCTCCTAATTTTTCAACAATTTAAAACAAATAGACCTCCTTTTATTCTCTGACAAAATATGAGGCACAAACTTCACACAAGTCTTTCATATTTGTATATCATGGTTTATAATTGTGAGCACATTAGCTTTCATTAAATTTAACATCTGTGGTATCAAATGATCCTTTAATAAGAAATCAGAGTGTAAACAATATGACACATTTTTTCCCCTTACAGATGAACATCCTGAGTATATAGACTACTTGGCCAACAATAATATTTTATGCCCATCAAACACATTGGTTTTAGTAATGACGCCATTACTAAAAGCCAGGTGATTATTTGAAAAGTATTTTAGATATTTTCCTCAGTTAAATACCAACTTTGATGGCAACATCCTCTTGACATATGGGTCAATCTTGGTCCTTAATGTAACCACTTAACAAACTCAATATTTTCATTGAACGCAGAAGCTACCCTACCACCATTTACAATAACTGGGAAATTTCAGGTCCAATATCCTTCATACTTCTAATTGGGCCAACTTAAAG
Organism: Riptortus pedestris; assembly: GCA_019009955.1. NCBI lineage: Eukaryota > Metazoa > Arthropoda > Insecta > Hemiptera > Alydidae > Riptortus > Riptortus pedestris. Next base: position 130,520,106 of record CM032231.1, on the reverse strand, counting down.
AGCAACAAAACTATCACTTGAATCGTAGGAAAGCCTTACTAAAACATTGACTCCAGAGTCAATCATTGGTTTGTATGAATTCTGAAATTTCAGCTACCCATTTCATCGAAAGACATCTAGAAACTTAAGAGAAACGTAATTACTACACAAGAGGATGGGCAAATCTATCACAGAAATAAGTCTGTGTTCAACCAATCTGATCATACACCCAAAAGAGGGAGGAAATTAATATAGGAGGAAGTACTACCTGTGTAACTTTGAACAAAGCAAGAAAACCATAAGCATTGCCAGTGACTCCGTGGCAAATGGAATATCCCTTCTGCAGAAGACCTCTTTCCCAGATAACATCACTAGCTTTTTCGGCCAGAGTAAGGTATTTCTTGTCGTGGTATACCTATGATAAAAGAGAAGCTGTTTAACATAAACCATATAGTTCAGATATATTAAATACTACTACTGGTTCTATTCTTCAGCAGTGACAGTCTTGCGCTAGAATAAAAATATTAAGGAATTTTCAAATTCAAAAAAGCTAACTCTACTCACAGGAAATCACAGGGCTCATATCCAGAACTTCAGATAATGAAACTAATTTAATTAAATGAAGGAAATTTGTGGAAATTTATTGATGCCTAATGAGATTGTTAGTGAAAAGAGCCCAGCCCAACCTTCAATATTGTTTAAAGTAAATGAAATCATAAAAAATAATCACAATTTATCCATTAAATGGGTTAGTCCATCATATTGAGTGACAAGCTCTAGATCAGCATCATGAGAAACAATTGTGGCAAAGTTTTTTACTTTTTTGCCAAGCTTTAAGGCGTGTTTATTTCAAACCAAAATATTTGTGGTAGATTGACTGCTAAGGTGTGGTATAAGTAACACAATCAAAAATTATTTTTTTCCCCCTTAGCCTCATTAGAAACTTAAAATAAAAGTATACACATAGACTTCCATGGTCCTTGTCATTATTACAATCAAGATCTTCAGGTAATGGACCTTGTCTTAATGTTTTTGCCGACATATTGCTAGACATTCTTCTAGCTTCCTCAGGGCTTTTTCTATGGCTGAAGAGTTGTGTTCTTATTCAGGTATATATAAATATATATATATATATATATATATATATATATATATATATATATATATATATATATATATATATCTGTTTTGTCTAAAATGAACTAACATTTTAGCAGATTTCCCTGAAGGGAAAATCTGAAATCATTTTGAAAAAATGCGATGAAAAAAGGATTTTTGATCCTTAGTAGGAGATAACAAAAATGAGGTCATTCAAAATTATATATATATATATATGTCAGTTATTACTCTAGCGGTTGCAATTATTGTTTTATTGTTACCAAACTCAATACATAAAAGTTTCATGCAAAACTAAAGATCATGTTTTTTAATGGCCAAAATTGGACTAGGGGAAGAATTTTCAAAATTTGAATTTTCTCCATTATTATATGTTGGATCAAAAAAGTGTATAGAACTAATCTTACAGTAAATTTAATTGTCTATAAACATTATTTTATACATATCTTCTCTAACAGAGATATTTGGAGTTTTTAATTTTCAGCCTTCAGTAAACCCTCACTCCTACTCGTGTCCTAATAACAATAAGCTGTTATAACAAGAGCCTCTTAATTCTAAGCTTCAATACCAAATATTGTTTCTATTGGACCTTTAATATGCAAGATACATGCAAATTCGTTGTGCAATGACATCATCAATTTAGGTTTTACATTCTTAACTCAAAAATTTTTACTTGATCTATACCATACTCAATATTTAACAGCTTAATTCAACACTAAAGATAAAATTTGTGATAGACAGAAATTGAACCAGGAATAGGGGGGGGAGGTTAGAGAGGGAGAGGAATTTGAAAATTCAAAATATCATATTATTATGAGCCGGAAATATTTTAGAATCAATTTGGAAAAACTATTGAAGCTTTACAATTTTTGCTCTGTACATTTTTTTGTAACTGAAGTACTAACCGAGTTAATCATACTTTCTTATTTTAGTCTTCAGTCCCCCCCCCTGTTACTTATGCTTTTTTTTTTCTTAGAAATAGAGAATATGTGGGGAGGAGTGATCACAAGTGTGTTATACCAACACGTGGGAAATCTGCTTAGTTTATGCAGCTCCTGCGTGACGGACTTTTCTTTTATTGCTGAGTCTTCTGTTTTTCATACTCTTGATGTGATCTCAGACTGGTACTGATTAATCTGCCTGCCTGACCTGACAGAACTCTTCAATCTTGGAGAAAGCCCAGATGAAGCTAAAAGTATGTCTAGCGAACATCAGCCAAAAACATTAAAACAGTCAATACCTCAAAGACCTCGTTAGTAATAATAAAATAAAAGTATTTTAGTCATACCTTGTAAGCTTGTAAAAAAAGATGGATGAATCCAGGAGCACCATGGCACCACTGGACTAAGCGATCTCTATTGCTGCCTTGAGATGACATGTAGTTTCCAGAGGGGAACTTCTGTTTTGCGAGGTGATCCAATGTAGGTTTAATCATTAAGTCTTTCTCATCTGGTTCCAACTTATCATAAGCCTAAATGATTTAAAGATACAATATTAAATCCATTCAATGTTTTCTAATATTTATCCATTTAAGTGTTATCAGAGTCAGAAATAATTTCAATTAATTCAATATTAAAATTCCAGAGCTTATGTTTTAAATAGAAGTGGAATATTCAACAATGAAAGAGAACACATTTACTCACACAAAGAAGCATGTAGAGAATGCCAGCAACGCCATGTGCAGCTCCATAGTAGTTCTTGTCATGCCATATATAGTGCAGAATCGTAGGTGCATTCACATGCTTTGCCTGTTTTCGTCCAGATAATATAATGCATCTAATTACCTATTAAAATTCACATGTAGATAAGTTTTCATGATTATCTTCAAACTAATTGTTAATTGTATTATATAATTTGTCTTAATTTTTATTGTTGTCTTATTTTTTATAGTTATTTTACTGCTATTGTTTATTGATTTTGTATTTTTGAACTTTTGTTTATTACTTTTTTAAACTCCTAATAGTGGGAATCCAATGTGGTTAATGTTTATCTGGATTTGAGAGTCGACGAGGAGGGCACGGGTCATTCAGATTACATTGTTTCATTATTTCCTATTAGAATTAACCAGAGATTGGTATATTTGTATTCATGAATAAAATCATTTAAGGGGCTTAAGCCATGTGAGTTAAAACGTTAAACTTTATCTCACATGGTAAACCTTGAGTGGCGAGTTCGATTCTCGCATGGGCAATAGGAATTTATTTAGTTACGAAATTCATTAAATAAGGTCCTTAGTCCCACCCCGGATAGAAAAGGGTGGTAACCTGTAGATAACCTGTCCTAATTCTGTTGTACCAGTGAATAAGTGGTTAAGTCCCCCTTACTCACTGGTGGACTTAACCACTTATTCACTGGGGTTACAGAATTAGCCTTAGTTGCAAAAAGTGGATGTTAATAAATAATTAATTAATTAATTAAATTAAAATCACTTGAGGGGCTATAGTAATTATGAATATGATTATAGTTCTAAATATGAATAAAATCATATCCACAAAAATTTTGACTAATCACATCCATAAATATGATTTTTTTTCCATATTCACCATTTATCTAGATTTTCACTCAAAATCATGCTATATTCACAGTTTGTTCATTTTTTCACACAAAATCACTATATTATTTTATTTTATTATTTTTACCATAATTCGGAACATTAATATCTCTAAACTATACAGATTTACCATTTGTTGAAATGACACATAGATGACGTCATCTGAGATTTTAGTCTATTATAGTATTAGTAAGAGCTGCAGACAGACTCTTTTTGTCATTATATGGATAATTGGCTTTCAAATTGAAACCATTCTACAAATGATACTGTTCTAAGGCTATTATACCCTAAATGTTACTTTTACCAAAAAACCAAAAAATGGTGCATGCCTTGGAATCATTAGATAAAATATTTCAATTTAGAATGTCAAACATTACGTTTTTGGGTGTACCTCACATAGTAAAGGTCCATTGATAACAAAATTGGGCAATTTAGCTTGTAATAGCATGTGTCCAAGATACACCGGCTAAATTTTAACATGAAATGAATGAAACTGAAAACCATTTATCGAAGGCTGAAAACAAAAAAAATACCAATAACTTGCTTATTATTCAAGATACAAAAAAAAAAATAAAAATAGAACAGCATTTGTAGAAAATTAAATTCCCAAAATGATTAATACATATTTATGAGTGGGCTGTAATTTCGTCAACTCATGGATAGGACCAATGGTAATTTGAATTTTTTTTTTTCAAAATTGTGTCATTAGTACAACCTCAATAGTCAATCCCCTAAAGGGATATCTCCTAAAAGTAATTATTTTTGAATTTTAATAAACTTATTTTAATTAATGAATTACACTAAGCCAATTTCTTAAGTGGGTCATAATAAAATAAAGTCCCACTCAAAAAGTTTCAAAAATCTTGTACAAAACTCACGAGATAGACAGCCAATTTACAGATGTTATATTAATAAATAAATGGTTTAGGAGAGTGACAAGTGTTTTCTCATGATTAAACTTGATTTGACTTTAAGTCAGAAATATTCACGAAAGATAGTAAAGGAAAACACTAAATTTTACTCAGCAACACGTTTTTCAATTCATATTCTATGCATAGAATAGAAAAGGAAATTTTCTGTTTCTTATATATATTAGAAGAATGGATCAAATTTATACCAGAAATTTCACTTACAGCAAAACATATCAACATACCTTTGTTTTTCTACGTGATCTCAAATTTCATGATTACATTTCCTTTTGAGTCAATGATTGATGTTAGGCTTATTTAAAATTTCATGCATGTCATCACATGTTTAATTACCAAAATAAGTTTTAACTCTGAGGAAATAATTGGTCACATATTTTTAAAGTGAATCTTCTCCATTCTTGGCTCAGGCTAGCCATGTGAGTTAAAGCGTTGACCTTAATCTCACATGGTAAACCTAGAGTGGCGAGTTCGATTCCCACCTGGGCAAAGGAATTTAATTTGAGACGGAATTCATTATCCTTAGTCCCAATTAGTCTTAGATGCAAAACGTGGGCATTAATAAATAATTTGATTTAATCTCCATTTTTATTTTTTTATTTTATTTATTTATTTTTTGAGAATGCCAATTTGGGACCATTTAACCCATTTAGATTGGCAATTATTGTTATGGCAATCAATTTATCCAAAATTACTGACAATATATTTCCATAGGATATTCCCAACTCTAAAGCTATTTTTAACCACAAAATATGGCACCTTCAATCAAATAAAAGACCACTCAAATGTATTCAGTATTGTTCTAGGATTATATTCTTGGCCAAATTAAAAATAAATGTGCAGCTGAAGACTTGGACCCTTTTAGCAAAGTGTCCAACGAGATGCCACAAGAAATCACCATTTTTTATTCCCTTTCTCAAAAAAATACTTTAAACAAATTTCTTGTTCTTCAGATGAGTATACTTCTTGTTCTTACATTTTGCTACTGTCAAGCTAAAGAAGATCAGATTGTGCATTTCCCATCACACAACGCCTCAACCTGACATACATCAAGTTGTTATACCACACTCTTCAAATCTTGAGCACTAAAATAAAAAATATGATTTAAATTTGATCCACTCTCATTAATTTTTTATAGCTATAACAGTTTCATGTTTCTATAGTAGCAAAGGTCTAAAGATGATCGTACAAATTCATCCACATAAATAAGCAGTTCTGGAATGTAGTTACAAAAAGGTCTTACCCTCTGAACAATATTTTCTATTTTTTCCGAAGAAAAAATTAAAAACTCCAACATTGTTCAGGTTAAATAATCTGCAACAAAATATATTTGCAATCTTACCTTACGATACGTTTCATAAGGAATAACAGTATTGTAGTATTTATCCACAAACAGAAGGCTATACAGGTATCCTGCTCGTCCGTAAAGTATTTCATCAGGGTGTGAGGTGCTGTCAAATCTCAAATTAAGTAACCTTTAATAGAAATAAATATTTAGCAGTTCGCATACAAAGTAAAGCAACTTTGTGCCAATATAAAAAATATGTATTTTTTCCTCTATTTGATATATAGATATTCACAAATAATTTAAAATTGTTCTGAAGTGGATTGATCAACTCATTGTTCTATCTGCTGGTGGTAAGGAAGAGAAGTCACGTTTATTAACCTTTTCCTTGCGCACTATAGTGGCTTTGTGCAAGTAAAGGGTTAAAACACAATTTTGTAGCTACTCACAATATATGCAAAAGCACTTAAAACTTTCAACATTTTACATTGCCATCATCAAACAATAAAAACTGCAATAAATAAGGATTAAAACTGATTTTGGTCAAATACATGCAGGGGCTATGTAAACTAAGCAGATTTCTCATGTGCTGGTATAACAACTTGTGATCTCATCTCACCACACATTCTCTTTTCCTATAAAACCATTGAGTAAAAATTGTGGGGGTGGGGGAGGGGGTTACTGAAAGGCTGAAAACAAGAAAGTACAGATAACTCGATTAATACTTGAGTTACGAAAAAATGTATAGAACAACAATTGTAGAACATCAATAGCTTAAAGAGATTAGATCTGTAACATTTTACGATCCGAATCACAATAACATAGTTATTTATTATACAAGTGACGAAAGTAGATCATTTTACAACTCGAGTGAAACGTTTACCCACACGAGCGAAGCGAGTGTGGTAATTTCACGAGAGTTGTAAATTCTACTTAAGAGTGTAATATTAAATTTTTTCTGTAATCGTGTAATACATGATCAGATCTAACCAGAATATGAACAAAATTAGGATGTTGTGAAGATTATGGTATGTTGTTGGTAGGTTATAAGCATGGTTGTGAAAGGTTATAAGCATAGTTATAAAACAACTAGTGATGATTGTGAAGTAGTGCAGTTATAAACAAGTGCAGGTTATCAACAAGGAAGGTAATTATTATTATATTTAAATTTTAAAATATATTGATTATTTCCACCAATAATTCATTCACATTTCAATTTATTTTGTTAAAATAAATTCTTACAATGTTAAGAAACATTTAAAAGCATTTAATTTCCAACTTCAAATTATTTTTTAATTTATACTTATTACCAATTAAGAAGGCAATTCACTTTCTTCACTTGTGAAGAAAATGATAACTTTCTTCACTCTATTGCAAAATGTTTCACTTTCTTCACTCATTTCAGTTTAGTAATGTTACCATTATTCAACGATTACAGAATAAAGATATTTTGAATTTTCAAAATTCCCCTCTAAACGCGCCCCCCCCCCCTATTCTCCTCCTAATTTCAACCATTAACTAATATCCCCTTTAGTGTGGAAAGAAACAGTTAAATATCGAGTAAGGTATAGAAGAAATAAATATTTTTGATTCACAACCACAAAATCTTAAATGATGTCATCACACCATGCATCTGCATGATTTTCATATAGTAAACGTTTAATCAAAACAATATTTAGTATTTAAGCTTGGAATAAAGTGATTCATGATATAACAGCTTATTGGAAATATCACATGAGTTGGAGTGGGCATTTGGCACTGAAGGCTGAAAACTAAACAATGCAAATATCTCTGTTAATATTAAAGATAGAGAATAAATGTATATAACAATATTTATAGTGCATTTTATTTGCAATAGGATTGGTTCTATACACTTTTTGATTCTGTTTAAAGCCAAAGTACCAAATATTTTTTTCACTGAACTTCTACGTTTTGAGATAAATGCAAATACGTGAGGCACGTGGAAAATCTGCTTAGTTAACGTATACCCTGCGTGACAGACTTTACTTTATCAAAATGTACATATTCTGTATTCTCTTACAGAAACAAGAGACACTCGTGACTGACTGACTCGGTTCCTCTTAAGTGATATATATATAGATATACATAATTTAATTCCTTATTATAATTTTTCTCATCCCTTGAAATAAATAGTGCGTTAAATCAGTTTTCACTCCTTATTTATTTTAGTTTGTACCTCTGATGATGACAATTCAAATTGCTAAAAGCGCTTATGTACATACTGCGAGGAACCATAAAATTATGTCCTTAATAAACCTAGATTGATTCAATTCTTTTAGGAAGGGAAGTGGTTACTTTATTAGACCAGGATCTTGGTTCCATATATCAAACCCTGGTAATAGAATTTATCTATTAGCTTACAATATCTCTTAGGCATTCTCTTTATCTCTGCAACCTTCTGTAAATGTTGTCATAAAATATTACCTTCATTTAAAAAATCTGTATTAGTAAATAATCAAATAAGCAAACCTGTCAATAAGCCTGTCAGAATGTTCTGGTTTTTCTTTATGAAGTACTGCACCGAGAGCTAGAGGCCCAGCATCTCCATTCAGGAAGCTTATTCTCTTGTTCTTTAGATTTCCAATAGCACCGTCGACAAGTTTGACTGCCCTCTGTAAAATTTGAATGGATTGAGTTAAATTATAAACTTAGAACCTGCCTTAAGAATTAATTAGTCAATTTTATTTCATTTTAACTTAACATAATGGGATACATCAAATATTTTTGATTTCTTTAAAACATTTACTAATATTATGTCAATTAATTTATTTAAATAGCAATATATATATATAATATATATATATATATATATATATATATATATATATATATATATATATATATATATATATAAAATTGTAACCTCTGTCTGTACATTGATTTTTTTCTCGAAATTTCACAATAACTTTTCGTTATCAAACCATAGCTGTATCGTAACCATAGCTGAATTTTGTTTCTGTGGTGTCTGTTTGTTTATTATTATGCTACTAGGACTAATCGGGACAGGTTATCTACAGGTTACCACCCTTTTCTAGCCAGGGTGGGCTCAAGGAGTTTATTTAGTGAGTCCATCACTAAATAAATTTCTACTGCCCAGGGCAGGATTCGAACCCGCCACTCTAGTTCTACCACACGAGATTAGGACCAACGCCCTAACTCGCACGGCCAACCTGATATATTGATATGCTTAACAATTCTTTCCAATACGAACTATAGGTATTTAAGTAAAGCAATGTTGACAACCCTCAAGAGGAAGTGGAAGTTGTTGGTGGACACAGTTAATTGTATTAACTAATTTCCTGCGAATTGTTGCATTTTTTTTCTACTCGCATTTACTATTATGCATGTAATGTTATGCTCGGATTGGTTTTTGACAGGAAATATGTACACTATAGATGAATTTAATTATAATAAATGCTATCCATGATTATAATCTGAGTTATTCATGGTGTTTCAAATAATGGAGAGAGATTGATTAGGGCACTAATTTTCATTTATTCTTCAAAATTAAAATTTCTATTCTATAAGTCTCCTACCTGACCCTTACGGCAAAACCATTAGCCCAGACGGAAAGTGTAGTTGTACACATTGTAGCCTTGCCAAATAAAAAATACCATCAACATTCAGACTCTAATGATTCCCGAGCGAAGCCAGGTACCTTAGCTAGTATATGTTTTATTTATATATATATATATATATATATATATATATATATATATATATATATATTGTTTATAACTTTACAGACTGCTAAATTGAAGATCTCACTTGTCTACAGATAACAAACTAATTGTATACAAGTTACTACTTAAACCAATATGGACATACGCAATAGAAGTGTGGGGTACAGCAAAACTTTCAAACATCAGATGCATCCAGACCTTCCAATCCAAAGTCCTGGAAACCATAGTAAATGCTCCATATTATGTTACAAACCACGCCCTTCATAAAGACCTTAATTTGTCCCCCTATTTGTCCAGGACCTAATTCCCTTAAGACTCAAAAAATTCCACAGCAGGCTATCCAATCATCTTAATCCAGAAGTCCTAGCCCTTTCCAGCACCACTCATCCATATTCCCCTCCACGGCGCCTCAAGAGACAATGGTCCAGAGATCTCCTATATACCCGTAAGTGTATAGTGAAGTGATAGCAGTGGCTATTTTTTTTATCAAGTGCCATTCCTCCTTAGCTCTTGACTTCCTTGCCAGGCAGGGAGAGGCTGCTCCTCTCAATGTGGTGAAGGGGTGTAGCTTCTGTCGAGAGTGATGAAGGCCAATTCTATCGTAATTGAGTATCATCACATTACCAAATGCATTTAAATGCAGAATGTAATATTCTTAAAATAATAACATTCAATATACAATTATTTCAATTTAATAATTATAAATAATAAATTAATTTTGTTAACAATCTTAATACCACTCTGAATATATAACATACAATGGGGCTCAGGTTAGCCATGCGAGTTAAAGCGTTGACCTTTATCTTACATGGTAAACCTAGAGTGGCGAGTTCGATTCTTGCCTGGGCAAAGGAAATTATTTAGTGACGAAATTCACTAAATAACGTCCTAAAATCCCATCCTGGCTAGAAAAGGGCGGTAACCTGTAGATAACCCGTCCCGATTTGCCTAAGTTGCAAAAAGTGGACGTTAATAAATAAATAATAATAATAACATACAATTTTAAATTTATTAACTGTTATTAGTCTTGATAAATCAATAAATCATTATTGAATACTCATTCAAATAAATACAAATTTCATTCTTTAATAATAACATTATTCAGACTCACTATTCAACAAATAATTCCATATTTATTCATTACTCTTATTCATATTTATGCATGACACTATGCAACTTAACATTCATGGAATCATACCATTATATTTTAATCACCTCATCTAACTCTACAATTACCATTATCATTTAATAAATCTTTCTTTTGTTTTTTTAATCATAATTGACCGTTGTGGCACATCTCTATCATTATCTTTATCACCATCACCTCCAACATTATATTTATCGCCATCACACCAACACACACAGTTTTTCGAGAAAAGTATATCATTTTCAGGAGAAAAAACTCTTTAACGCTCAGCCTGGATGTGAAATCAATTAAAATAATTTCCTTTTTTTTTTTAAATAAATTAAATAGCATCATGCCTGAAGGATGATTTTATTCACAAGATACTGTCAAAATTTTTCAATTATTAAATAAAACTACAAAATATTTGTCATAAATATTGATTAAGAAATAATTTATTATTAGGTTCAACACCTCTAAGGTGAGATGAGTTTATTATCACTTATAAAGCCTGTCATCCTTTAACAAATTTCTGACTGATAACAAAGCATGCCAATAAATTAAAAAAGTATATTATATATTCACAGTGGTATAACAATTTTAATTGATAGATTTTTTAAAATATATCCATGGAATTAAAGCTAGTTAAATAACAAATGAATTAAATTAGTGTAAGTGCTATTCAGCAACATGTAAAGAAATTGACATGATATTAGTAAATGTTTTATAGAAATCTATAATATTTAACGTATATTATTCTGCTATGTTAACATTTAATGGAAATAAATGCATTTCATATTTCACTATTACCTTTATTGCCATCATACCAACACCTCAATTATTATGAGGTAAACACATCTACCATTATTTTTATCACCGTCGCCCCAAAACCTCCACCCTTATCTTTATCTCCAACCCACCAACACCTCCACAATTATATTTATTGCCATCTCACCAACACCTTTATCATTATCTTTATCGCCATCACACCAAAATTTCAACGATTATCTTCATTGACACCACACCCACACCTCCACCATTATCATTATCGCCATCACACCAACACCTCCACAATTATTTATATTGCCATCTCACCAACACTTCCACCCTTATCTTTATTGCCATCTCACCAAAGCCTCCACCCTTATCTTTATCGCCATTTCACCAAACCCTCCACCCTTATCTTTATCGCCATTTCACCAAACCCTCCACCCTTATCTTTATCGCCAACCTACCAACAACTCCACCATTATCATTATCAACAATACACCTCCACAATTATCTTTAACACCATCACCTCCACCATTATCATTATCGACAATACACCTCCACAATTATCTTTAACACCATCACCTCCACCATTATCATTATCGACAATACACCTCCACAATTATCTTTAACACCATCACCTCCACCATTATCTTTATCGCCATGACACTAACACCTCACCAAATATCTATATCGCTATTTGACCAGCATCTCCATCCTTATCTTTATCACCATCTCACCAAGTCTTCCACAATTATCATTATCGTCATCACACCAACACCTTCACCATTATCTATATCTCTATCACACCAACACTTCCACAATTATCTTCATTGACATCACACCAACACCTCCACAATTGTCTTTATTCCCATCTCATCAAAACCTCCACAACGATCTGTATCGCCATCTCACTGACACCTTTACAATTATCTTTATCATCATCACACCAACTCTTCCACAATTATCTTTATTGACACACACCAACACCTCCACCATTATCATTATTGCCATAACACAGACACCTCCACAATTATCCTTACTGCCGCCACACCTACACCTCCACAATTATCTTTTTTGACATCACACCAGCACCTCCAAAAATCTCTTTATCACCTCCACAATTATCTTTTTTGACACCACACCAGCACCTCCACAATTTTTTAATATTTATTTCATGTGGAGTATTCAGTGCTAGGTGATATTGCTCATGAACAAAAATGAAAATAAAAATATTAAATGTATTAAAAAATCAACTATTAAAACAGGGAAATCTAAAAGTGCAAAAGAGAAAATACCATAAAGAAATATGACTAATCTACAAAAGATAAAAATATAAACAAAAACTAAGCAGAAATATTAAATTCTTATGAAATAAGCAGATAATTAAAAACTGATGAGCAATAAATTACAAAAACAGTTATATAAGTCCAATTGTTAAAATTAAACCTATAAAAGTAAATAATTAAAACTCAATATGAACGTAAATAAAACATTATGTCGAATATATAATAGGTTAATTTTTCTAAAACCTTACATATGCATTTACAATCACACACGTGCATGTACACACACTATTATCTTTATCACCATCATACCAAGACCTCTACCATTATCTTTATTAAATATATTATTTAAAACGACCATTATCACCACCACCTCCATTCTCATCACTCAACTTCATCATCATCCAACGATCGCCTAGTAAGCTTCATCATTATCATAACCTCAATCAGCATTGTCAACTCTTTCCTTGGAAACCATCTATCCATGGTCATCTTTTTTATTTTCATTACAACCACCACCAATATCTTCATTATATACTAACCACCTATAATTAATATCAACACTGTTGTCATTTCTATCATTGTCTTCATATTCTTTCTTATGAACATCACTACTACTACTACTACTGCAGTAATCTTTGTCATCATGATTTGATCCCCACATTTAAAACCATCACTGAAGACTATGAATAAGGTAACAGTCATGCTTTCCATAATCCAGAATAAATCAGCTACTGAAAAGTATTATTTTTTAATGATGACTTATGAAAGTTAAAACATTCCCTAGTAATATTATTATTATTTGTTAACGTCCTCTTTTTGCAACTAAAGATAATCGGGACGGGTTAGTTCTGAAGTAATATCCTTATTTCCATAGACAACATTTTTAATTCACTGAAACCGCTAACCATGCCTAACTACACTAGATTATTCACAGAAAAATATAGCATAACAGTCTAACGAGGTTAATATTAATTGAAATGAACGTGACATTTCAACTGCTTGAGCCCTATAAAGACTCAAAGTTGAAGACATTATATTAACAAATTAAGGTTATAATTATGCATTGCATAGATTTACTTTTAAGCTGTTCTAATAGAATCAGATTTAGTTTTTTCTAGCAGGTCTGTTCTAATTCTAAGGTTTTTCTGAGAGGTGATGATTTGAATTTGGGTTTGCAGCAATGAAGAAGAAACATTATGACGGTCATAATGATAAAGACTACAGTGGGGCCATGGTTGTTGGAATGGAATACAATTGAAATTGTTGAAGGTTCCCAGGAATTTTTGATGGTAAAAAAAGTTGAATCTGTTGATCATGGCGAAGGTTGGGGTAAGATGAAGGTAGTGACTCTTTCATAGTGGTGTTCGTATAATACCAAAGTTGTGGAGATGGTACTTATTTAAAACAATGATAAATGTGGTTATGGGATAGAAACAATATTAGGCTCATGTGGATGACAGGTAGAAGGATGATAGTGATGGTGGATACGATGAATATAAAATAATGGAGATGCAGTAGGAAGGAAACAATAAAGGAAAAATTATGAAGGAGTATCATAATTGTTAAAAAATCAGTTTATTCACTTTTCAAAACAAATAAATTTATTTTGAGAATAAAAAAAGAAGATATTAACTCAAAAAGTTAAGAGTACTGATTTGTTGTAAACGGAATTGTAGTATACATGGATTTAATCGTTAATGGGGCACAGGTTAGCCAAGTTAAGAAGTTGGTCTTAATCTCACTTGGTAAACCTGGAGCCCTGAGTTCGTTGGGTCTCCAGTTAGCCATGTGAGTTAAAGGTTTGGCTTTAATCTCACATGGTAAACCTAGAGTGGGAAGTTCGATTCTCGACTGGGCAAATAGGAATTTATTTAGTGACGAACTCATTAAATAAAATCCTTAGTCCCACCCTGGCTAGAAAAGAGTGGGAACCTGTAGAAAATTCGTCCAAATTAGCCATAGTAGCATAGAGAGGGCGTTAATAAATACAATGAGTTCGGTCCTCAACTGGGTAATAAGAATTTATTTAGTGATGAACTCATTAATTGGAATCCTTAAGCTCACCCTCGCTGGAATGATTACCTACAGATAGCTGCCTCAATTAGCCTCAGTAGCACAAAGTGAACGTTAATAAATAATAACAGTTTTAATCCTTAATAATAAATGTTCTCATAGGCTTCCAAAGTCCAGTTCAAGTTTAATGCGCTTTTGTGATATCGACTGTCTCATGATATATTCTACCAACGTTTTACTTGTCGACCGGGATAGGGAGATACACATTCAGGAACAAAAGTGCCTAACCAACTTTAAACCTTTCAAAGACTTAAAGAAACATTAAGGCCCCTAAGAGGAGTGCTAACTTGTGGGATAGAAGCATTTTTGAGGAAGGAATTATAATATAGGTTGGAGCTAAATAATCATGAAAGAACAGATATGAGAAAAAGATGTGGTGCCTATTATTGGATTGAATTAGAATATCATTAGACATGTATTTTAAAGATATAGATAAAGTGGCATATGTAAACAGTAATGTAATTCTGTAGGTAAAATCAGTTAATGTTAGGCTATACAGAAGCAGATTAAAGGGATTATTTTACAATATGCTATAGAGCATTGCCTTTGGCAGAAAGTAAAGAATACTGATAAGGAACTCAATGCTTATTTGAGCGAGAAATATTTTAAATTACATCAATACAACACCAATATTTAACTCATCCCATTCCAGGAGCAATAAAACATACAAAAAAAATGGAGAGAGAGAGAGATATTACAATTAAATAAATTCATAGGGTGAGAGTAAGATTAGGTAAAAATAATATCTTACATTTTTATATTCAGGATTTTTTGTTTTCAGAAATTTGAGGAAGAAAAGGTATGCTAAACCACAGTACCCAGTATAAATTGAATAGTCACTTGCTGCGTCAATTTGAAATGCTGGTGAAACTTTTTCAATAATATTGGTAAATTTAGTTTCAGCAGCGTTAAAGCTTGAAAAGACCTCATCATTAAACTGAAAGAAAATGTTATTTTAATAATTTAAGAAACGATTGGTATGGCATTATTTCTATTACATGAAATCCTTACATAACCATCTTTCAAATACAACGACACGTTACTCAGCGAATAGTCGGAGTAACTGTTTAAGTATTTGTATGCATCCATCTTCTTTATTTGAAGAGAAAGGGTCTGGAAGAATTGTTGAAACGATAAGAAAAATTGTTAAAATTTGAACAAATACCTAACCAAAATACATTTTTCAAACAGATGAATTTTTGTAAAAAGCAAAACAAAGTTTTGCTAAGCCGACGTTAACTACCTGGGTTCAAAGGTAAAATCATTTAATTTAGCCAAAATGAACAGTAGGATAATTTTAAATCACTTGAGAGTACTTATTAAAAACTAATTGTATTGAAAATCAAACGCTAAGATGCTTTTTTTTTAAAAATATAAACCAAAACGCAATTTCTCTTGTCGTTCATTACCGACTCGTTCAAAGCATGGAATATTCCAAGGAGTACCTTGTTTATAGTTTTAGGACTTAAATTGAAGAAGTAGAGGTTAGTCTTGGTATTTTATTAGAGAATAGCATACCATGTTATTTATTAACGCCTACTTTGTGCTGCTGAGGCTAATTTGGAGGGGATAGCCACCCCTGTCCCCCCTTGGTTTAGGTAACCACCCTTCTCCCCTTTTTTAGCAGATTACGCTTAAGAGAAATCAACTATTGAGGTCGTAGTCATGACGCGATTTTCGAAACTTTTTTTTAAAAATTTCTGTCGATCCTACCCAGGAGATGACAAAAATGAGGTCCGTTCATAATTATATATATTTGTCGGTTACCACTCTAGTGGTCACAATTTTTGTTTGATACCAAACTCGATATTTAATCGTTTTATCTAAAAAGAAAGATCAAGTTCATTCACGGCTGAAATCGGACCAGGGGAGGGGAGTGTTAAGAGGGTAAGAATTTTGAAAATTCGAAATATCTCCGTTACTATAAGTTGGATTGAAAAAGTGTTTAAAATAAATCTTATTGAAAATTGAATGTCCTATAAATTTTCTTATATACATTTATTCTCTATCTTGAATATTAACCGAGATATTTGCATTTTTCAGTTTTCAGCTTTCAGTAAACCCCCACTTCAACTCTTATTACATAAACAATACTCTGTTATATAATATAACACATTATTCGACGCTTAAATACCAAATAATGTTTTCCAGAGACCTTTATTATACGAGATACAATCAAATATGTTCTTATGACCCTCCCCCTTCTTAAATTCTATTACTTTCTATCACTAATAAAATTTGATTGATTGAGAAAAAATTATCATGATTCATTATAAATTACAGTACTAGATATAGTACATAGCTTTCAGTAAAATTAATATGTCATATTCTAATTATTATCTTTCCTTTCGGTGAGCCGTTGGCAGGTCTGTTTGTTAGCAGATTTCCCTTAAGGGAAATCAGCTATTGAGGTTGTACTCATGACGGAATTTTCGAAATTTTTCTTCAAACGTCCATCGATCCTACCTAGTAGATGACGAAAATGAGGTCCGTTCAAAACTGTATATATATATATATATATTTGTCTGTTACCGCTCTAGCGGTCGCAATTTTTGTTTAATCGTTACGAAACTCGATATTTAACCGTTTTATGTAAAAAGACAGAGCAAGTTCGTTAATGGCTGAAATCGGACCAGAGGGAGGGGGATTTAAAGGGGGGGATTTTCGAAAATTCGAAATATCTCCGTTATTATGCATCGGATCGAAAAATGGTATAAAACCAATCTTATTGCAAATTAAATTTACTATAAATATTGTTATATACGTTTATTCTCTATCTTGAATATTAACCGAGATATTTGCATTTTTCAGTTTTCAGCAAACCGCCACTTCTACTCATGTGTCGTAAACAATACTCTGCTACATAATAAATCACATTATTGGAAGTTTAAATACCAAAAATTGTATTCAAGAGACCTTTATTATACGAGATACATGCAAATATGCCCTGGCGACCCCCCCCCCATCTTAAAGTTTTGAACTACTAAAATTTTATTGATTGAGATAACAATTATTCTGACTCATTATTAATTACAGTACTAGATATAGTAAATAGCTCTCAATAAAATAATGTGTTATATTCTGATATATTTCAGTAATTGTTTTTCTTTCCGGTGTGAGCCGGGACGACCCGTTTGTTTTGCGTGACGGACTTTTTTACATTTGAGACGCTTTCCGCTGTAGGGGGAAAGATTTCTTATTATCGTTTGTATTTATTCATGGTGGTGTTGTGCTAGCAGTAAGTAGGTGTATCTATTGTTAAACTTCAAGAGGGAAATCTGCTTAGTTCACGCAGCCCCTGCGTGACGGACTTTTTTGTCATCTCCTGGGTAGGATCAATGGACATTTGATTAAATTGTTCAAAAATCGCTTCTTGAGTACGAGCTCAATAGCTGATTTCCCTTAAGGAAAATCTGCTAAAAAAAACACAAATAACTCGTTTAATATCCCACTTAAAGATAAACTGATTTGTAGAATATTACATTTGCCACTAGAATAATTATTATACGACATTTCTCGATCTGACCTATAATAAAGGAGTCTTTACTCAACTAGCAAAATAAAGCAAATGTTTCAATATTATTATTTGCCTATATAAAAGCAATAGGTCGTGTTTAAGCTTGGCATATACTGATATATTGCTGGTAAACAGAACTTCCCCAAACCTCTTCCTCCAACGATTGCTCGATTCAATAATTTCAATATCCCTTCACATTTTAGAAATGGCGCCATTTCCATTTTTTTTTTTTTTAAGATTTCCCCTAAGGGAAATCAGCTATTGAGGTCGTAATCATGACGCGATTTTCGAAAAATGTCTTCAAATGTCCACCCATCCTACCCAGGAGATGACGAAAATGAAGAAGAAAGATCAAGTTCGTTAATGGCTGAAATCAAACCAGTGGGGGGAAGGGGGCGTTTTAGGGGGGGATTTTCAAAAGCTTGAAATAACTCCGTTACCATACTCTAGAACGAAAAAGTTTAAGGAACAAGTCTTATTGCAAATTAAATATACCATAAATATTGTTTTCTATTGGTTTTTTGGCTAATATGAACGCGACAAAAGTTTCTTATTTTGTAATTTAGAGTAACTTTTGTTATATTCACTTTTGTCGTAAACCAAGTATAAACGAGATATACACTGAAAACTAAAGGGGTAGCCGACAATTTTATTTGGCACTAACGATTGAACGGAACGTAACAAACTCGGCTTGTGGATTAGCATTAATTCTTCCACGATTACAAGCTATATTAATTTTTTTATGATCAAACGGGAGGTGGGTTATAAGAGACGCCTGAAATAAAAATTCGCGATACTTATTTTCTATTCCTTCTTCAGTCACTGTTGGTATTTGTACCGTATCAAGGGAAAGGAAGTTTCATTCAAACATAGTTTGGTGGACAGAATACTTTCTATGATTATGAATTATATATATATAAAAAAAACTTCATGGACATTCGACGGAAAATATAAAAATATTGTGGACAGTGAAGCCTTATATAACAAATAATTTTAGTATTAACAAATCCACAGCAACGACGGGTATACATCGGGAAATGTTAAAATGTTGTGGAAAGTTAAGGCTTGGATAAAAAAAAATATTCATCATCATTCAGCCCCAAATGAATTCCCGAACGAAGCCGGGTACCATAGCTTGTATACTATAAATATTGTTATATACATTTATTCTATATCTTGAGTATCAACCGAGATATTTGCAATATTCATGTTCGGCTATTATCGGTTCTGTTCTTGAGATGAAAGTTACTTTGGCCGTTTCCGTAGCTGTTCGTCTCTCGTGAAATTAGTGTAGAGACTCTTCAAATCTTATTCATTGTGATATATATGCAAATACGTTCTGTTGATCACTCAAGAGTCCGGAGTTCATGGACTACTGAAATTTGAGTGATTAAGATAAAAATGATTCTGCTTCATTATAAATTACAGTACAAGATATAAAAAATAGTTTTCAATAAAATTAATATGTTATAAACAGATATATTTCAGTAATTATTTTTCTTTCCGGTGAAGAATATGATTGGTTGGCAGACCTGTTTGTTTACAATTCAGAGCTTTCCATTTAGAGGTTGGCTGAAATATTTCTCATTACCGTTTGTATTTATTCACTTAATAATCACGGTGGTGTTGTGTTAGCAGTATGTAGATTTATTTATTGCAAAGCTTCGCGAGGGAAATCTGCTTAGTTTGCGCAGGCCCTGAGTGACGGACTTTTATTATTTTAAGAAACTTTTAGCAGATTTCCCTTACAGGAAATCAGCTATTGAGGTCGTACTCATGACGCTAGTTTTGACAAATTTCCTCAAATGTCCATCGATCCTAACCAGGTGATGACGAAAATGAGGTCCGTTCAAAATTATATATATATATATATATATATATATATATATATTTGTCTGTTAACGCTCTAGTGGTCGCCATTTTTGTTTGATCGTTACGAAACTTCATATTTAATCGTTTTATGTGAAAATAAAGATCAAGTTCGGTCATCGGATCAGTGGGAGGGGGGTTTAAAAGGGGGATTTTTGAAAATTCGAAATACCTTCGTTATTATTCGTCGGATCGAAAAATTGTATTGAATCAATCTTATTGCAAATTAAATTTTCTATAAATATTATTCTATACATTTATTCTGTATCTTTAATATTAACCGAGATATTTGCATTTGTATTGTGTGTGGTCGGCAGGAGTCGGCTATGTTCGGGAGTTTCCGCCGAGAGTTATTGCGGCCGTTTCCGTAACTATTCGTTCTCGTGAATAGGTTACTACTACTGTTATTATTAGGCAGATTTCTCTATTGTAAAACATCACTTGGGAAATCTGCTTACGCAGCCCCTGCGTGAAGGACTTTTTATCATATCTTGAAGAATTTCAAGTCTTGCTTATATAGGGAAAGGACAAACAGATATTAGAATGTGACTTCATCGTACATTGCACGTGGGAAATATTTCATCTGACTTGCTTGTTCCGCCTCAATATGTATTTTCCCTTTTTATCTCTCTTTCAAATAAGACACGAACAAAAAAGCTTTCTCTCCGCCGAGACCTTTCTCCTTAGGGACTGACTCCTTGCTTGCCCTCAGGGAAATGTACATAATGTTGATTTTATGGATCTCAGTCCTCGGATTTACATAAAGCAAAATATATTCGGAAGAATTCATCTCAATAACTGTTTCAGCCCACAGTTTAGCAATGTAGTATAATTATTACACTGAAGAAGAAAAAAAATCATGAACAATAACATAACCGTTCAACTCATTGAATTTCCACTGATACAATTTGGTATGTCCGGCTGATATAATATCGTTGATGTGCTCCAGTATTCATGAATTTTCTGCAGACACAATGGAAATTGCAATATCACATTAACTAGCAAAATAAAAACTCCGTCACGCAGGGGCTGCGTAAACTGGACAGATTTCCCACATGAAGTTATACAAGAGAGAAATCTCCGTACGAGAGCCGAACAGTTACGGAAACGGCCAACAAGCTTTTTGCGGGAAAGACATTCGTCCGTTAGCCGCCCACATTTAACATAAATGCAAATATCTCGGTTAATATTCAAGATAGGGAATAAATGTATAAAATAATATTTATAGTAAATTTAATTTGCAATAAGATTTGTTCTATACAATTATTCGATCCGACGTATGGTATCCGAGATGTTTCGAATTTTCGAAAATCCCCCTCTAACCCCCCCCCCCCACTGGTCCGATTTCAGACCTAAATATTGTTCTATACATTTATTCTCTATCTTGAATATTAACCGAGATATTGGCATTTTTATTAAATTTGGGCCGATAACATATGACGGAATTTCCCTCCAAAAGCTAGTTCGGCCCTTTGCCATAACTCTTCGTCTCTCGTATGGAGATTTCTCTATTGTATAACTTCACGTGGGAAATCTGCTTAGTTTACGCAGGCCCTGCGTGACGGACTTTTTTATCTCAATCTATCCAATTTTAGCAGTACAAGAACTTGGAGAGGCAACCAGAACATATTTGCATTCATCTCTTATAATAAACGTCTCTTGAAAACAATGTCCGGTATTTAGACTTCTAATAATGTATTTTATTACATAACAGAGTATTGCTTATGTAACATGAGTAGAAGTGGGGGTTTGTTAAAGGCTGAAAACTGAAAAATGCAAATATCTCGGTTAATATTCAAGATATAGAATACATGTATAGAATAATATTTATAGTACAATTAATTTGCAATAAGATTGGTTCTATACAATATTTTGATCCGACGTATGGTAACGGAGATATTTCGAATGTTAAAAATTCTCCCCCTCTTAAACCCCCTCCCCCAAATCCGATTTCAGCCGTGAACGAACTTGATCTTTCTTTTTACATAAAACGATTAAATATCCAGTTTGGTAACGATCAAACAAAAATTGCGGCCGCAATATATATATGTGTATATATATATATATATATATATATATATTCTGTACATTAAATAGTTTAATTCTATTAACAACTTATGACTTATTTCCAACTACTAAGAATCAGATGAAGTCACTAAAGGCTACATGCCCCCATCTCTGACTCGTTCAACCCTGAGCTTTTATAATTATTATCATGGTAAAACCTTGTTTTTCTTTTATTTTGTATTTCAAGTAGCCATGATCGATAATACATCTTATTGTCTTTGCACAGTGGCAGCCCTGAAGCTATCAGGGACTCCATCCTAGTTTTTCACCCCTCTAAATGCTCTGTCCAGATTTATCCTCCTCCATCTGATAAGCTTATTTGTAAGACCCACAGCCCTTTTTACATCTTCAACCTTTGGTTGATCGATGTTTGCCTGTTACCGCTCTAGGGGTCACAATGTTTTTTTTTTTGTTTTTTTTATCGTTACCAACCTCGATGTTTAAGCGTTCCATGTAAAACTAAAGATCGTGTGCCTTAACGAGGGGGAGGGGGAATTAGAGGGCTAAAAAAAATCGAAAATTCAATATATCTCCGTTATTATTGAAAAATTATACATGACCAGTTTTCTTGCAAATTTAAGTTTCTCAGTCATGAACATGATCCGAGATATTTTCATTTTGTAATTTTCAGTCTTCAGCAAACCCCCATTTTTAGTTATCAACAAGCCAATACATTAATACCAAATATTGTTTTCAACAGTCCTTTGCTATGTGAGATACATCCAAAAGCCATGTGCGTTGACGTCATCAATTAAGATATCACTTTCTTGACTTGACAATGTCAATTTTATCTATACCAAGCCCGATATTTAAACATGTCGGTCAAAACTAAGGACATATTCAATGACTATTTGGACCAAGAAAATTCCGTACGCAGGGGCTGTGTAAAGTAAGCAGATTTCCCACGTGAAGTTATACAATAGAGAAATCGCCATACGAGAGCCGAACAGTTACGGCCGAACTAGCTTTTGGCTGGAAACTCACTCGTCCACATTTAGTAAAAATGCAAATATCTCGGTTAATACTCAAGATAGAGAATAAATGTATAGGATAATATGTATAGTACATTTAATTTGCAATAAGATTGGTTCTATACAATATTTTGATCCGTCGAAGGGTAACGGAGATATTTCGAATGTTAAAAATTCTTCCACTCTTAAACCCCCTCCCCAAAATCCGATTTCAGCCGTGAACGAACTTGATCTTTTTTTTTACATAAAACGATTAAATATCGAGTTTGACGATTAAACAAAAATTGTGACCACTAGAGCTTTAACAGACATATATATATATATATATATATATATATATATATATATATACATATATATATAATTTTGAACGGACCTCATTTTCGTAATCTCCTAGTGGGAGGGGGTTAAAAGGAAGGGATTTTCGAAAATTCGAAATATCTCCGTTAGAATACGTCGGATCTAAAACTCATATAGAATCAATCTTATTGTAAAACACATATACTATAAATATTTTATTTATTCTCTATCTTGCACATTAACCAAGATATTTGCATTGTTATTAAGTGTAACGGACGAACTATAGTTGCCTCTATTCGTGCCGAAAGAAAGTTCGGCCGTTTTCGTAATTGTTCGGCACTCGTGTGGAGATTTCTATATTGCATAACTTTACTTGGGAAATCTGCTTAGTTTATGCAGCCCTTGCGTGACGGAGTTTCTACATTTTTTGTTTAATACACTTCTCGTCTATCTCGAATATTCACCGAGATATTTGCATTTTTTTTTTAATTTTAGGTCTCAGGAAACCCCCGCTTTGATTATTACTTTCATGTAACTGATATACTAAAAATCTGTTTACTGTATAGATAGGTTTCTCACTATGGGAGAAATAGAGAATAAATAGCGAGATGAGATGATCAGTGTGTTATTCCAGTAAGTGGGAAATTTGCTTATATTACCCAGCCGCTGCAATGGCGGACTTTTTAAATCACATCATGTGTACAACCTCAATACTCCTTAGTGGATTTCCAAGAAAAATATGCTAAAAAGTAGTGTTTCCTGCTACATAATGAAAATTTAGTACCAATGAGCCTTTCTATATTTTATTTAAAATATACTCAAGAAACTTGAGAAAAAAAATTCATGGCCAAATAAGAGCTATAATTAAATAACTGCGTTAGTTCATATTTCCGTCGGAAATTTGAAGTTCACTCCATTCCTAGTGAAATATTTTAGACAGCTAACTAGGATTAGCCTAAAAAATACTGCAATGCCCAAATAATAGAGAAATATGGAGCAAGTTTTAATAAAAGCTGAGAAAACCTTGTAAAATCTTGCCGTGGGGAAACAATATCCTGAAGGCACTGAGCAATTCATTCATTAGCCTGTGACTGTTGTATCTCGCTCAAAGACTAACATGTGTTTCAATGGCTACCCGTGAATTCGGGTTAGTTAAGTGAGTACATTTTATAGAACCCATCAATTTAAGAATTATATATATATATATATATATATATATATATATATATATATACACACCACACTAACTACATGCGTTCTTCATTTATTGATATTCTTTTAGCAGATTTCCCTTAAGAGAAAACAGCTGTGGAGGTTGTACCTATGACGCAGTTTTCTAAACTTTTCTTTAAATGTACATCGATCCCACCCAGGAGAGGATGGAAATGAAGTCCGTCAAATATATATATTCAATAGTGAATTAAATAATTAAATTGACATTACTGGAGTTTTAAATAATTCATTCAGTTATATCAGTTATTCACTTGTTGAGCATATTTTCTCAATTGTGTATTTTATTTATAAAAAAGTCCTTCACGCAGGGGCTGCGTAAACTATGCAGATTTCCCACGTGATGGTATCTCATCTCATCACATAGTGTTTATTTCTAAGAAAAGCTCAATGAGTCGGGGGGAGGGGGTAATCGAAAGCTGAAAATAAAAAAGAATAATTCGATTAGTACTTCATTTTAAAAAAATATGCCCCCGACAAACATTGTAGAACATCAATAGCTTAACAAGATTGATTTTAAAACTACGATTCGACTCATAATAACGGAGATCATTTGAATTTCGAATATTCGAATTGCTGTCGCTCTCTAAACCCCCTCCCTCTATTCTTGGTCCGATTTATGTTAATCACTAATATTATCTTTAGTGTTGAATAAAATACCGATTATGGTGTAGATTAAATAAAGATTTTTCAGACAAGAATGTAAATCCTTAGTTGATGACGTCATTTCACAACGAATTTGCATGTATCTCACTTATTGAAGGTCCAATAGAAGCAATATTTGATACATAAGCTTGGAATAAAGGCGCTCATGTAGTAAGAGCTTATTGTTTTAGGGCATGAGTAGGAGTGGGGGTTTACTGAAGTCTGTAAACTAAAAATTTCAAATACTTCGGTTAATATTAACCTTAGAAGAAATATGTACATAAGAACGTATATAGAAAATTAAATTTAAAATAACATTAGTTCTATACACGTTTTCAATCCGACGTATAATAACGGAGACATTTCGAATTTTCAAAATTCTTCCCCTCCAAACCCTCCCCTCCACTTCGTCTGATTTTAGCCGTTAACGAACTCGACCTTTATTTTTGTATAAAACGCTAACATACCGAGTTTAGTAACGATAAAACAATAAATGTGACCTTTATATTTATATATATATATATATATATATATATATATATATATATACACACACACACACATACACAATTTTGAACGGACCCTAATAATAATTGTCCCAAGTAATAGTTTGTTGATGTTAATTTTTATCCTAAATACTGTATTTAATGTCTGGAATAAATAATTTTAGGTGTTGTTCTTTCGTGGTCATAAACCATTTCTGGTGTCATTTATTAATTGTGTTTTTCAGTGTGATTTTTTTATTGAAGTGAAAACTTCTTTAGGCACGTTGTGCACCCCGTAAGGAAGCATTTGCGGGAGAGGAAAAAAGTATGAAATCGCGACACCACCACCGCCACCGCTAGTACTAAGGTTTAGAAATAAAATCATATGGTATTTTATAACCTAATCATTTGATAGTTTATTTACAATTGAAGTGAAAACTTCTTTAGGCACGTTGTGCACCCCGTAAGGAAGCATTTGCGGGAGAGGAAAAAAGTATGAAATCGCGACACCGCCACCGCCACCGCTAGTACTCAACTCAAAGCTAAAGGAGCTTCTTTTCTTCATAACTCCTGAACCAAATTAGCTAGAGTTTTCGTTCGCATACCATTTTAAAGAGGACAAAACCAGCATCATTTCGTTCACAGATACTATATATCTACCATTTTTACTTTCATAGATATTTTAATCCGAAGTTTAAATAAATTCGAATATTTAAATAAATAAATTCGAATATTTAAATAAATTCGAATCAAAACTGTTTGTATCCTACTTTAGCTACCATATACCGATTGTATCAGTTTTAGAAATTGGTGATGATGGTGCAAGAGTTGTTGAAATTATGGATAGAAATTGATTTTTCTGAGTGTACTTAACTTATTTTTGTAAAGCATTTGTAATAATTCGGAAATGTAATTTTTTTCTTTTATGTAAAATAACTGAAATAATTATGTATAGTATTTTATATTGATAAATAAAACAATTCGTGGTACATTATTTTTTTTTATCACTATTATTTTTGTCATTTCATTTTTTCATGTAAAATAGAACATAACTGTTACTTATTGATAAATAACTAAAAATATTTTTAAAATAAGACTTCGTAAAAAAAATTTCTCAGCAATGCCAAAATTGAGCGATCAAAGCTAAAGGAGTTTTCACTTCTACCGGCAGTCCCCTGACAGCGAATTTATATATATGTATATATATATATATATATATATATATATATATATATATATATATATTTGTGTGGGTGTGTGTGCGTCTGGGTAAAAAACATCAACAGCTGACTGATCAAACCTATCGTTTAAGGATTCTCAGCTGATCTGTTATCTCTAGGCCAATGTCATAAGTGGGGATATTGTACGGGTGCTGATTAGGAAATAGAAAGCCCCGAGAGGGAAACAATCACCCCTTCAATCAAACCCAACACCCACACATCTAGGCTCTGCAGGTTAGCATCTCAGGGGCATGCTCCACACAGGAATACACTTTCAACACATGACCTTCACAAGTGGCTGGCTTTTAGCAGATTTCCCTTTTTCGTAAAGCAGCTGTTGAGGATGTACTGATGGCGAGGTTTCCGACATTTTCCCTCAAATTTCCATCTTCTTACCTAGTAGATGACAAAAACTGGGTCCGAAAAAATTATACTTGTCTGTTATAATCTATCGCTCACTATTTTAGTAGATTTCCCTTAAAGAGATATATATATATATATATATATATATATATATATATATATATATATTTATTTATTTCTCTGTTAACGCTCTAGCGGTCGCAATTTTTTTTTTATCGTTACCAAACTCGATATTTAAACGTTAACGACTGAGTTTCCCGCCAAAAGCTAGTTCGGCACTTTGCCGTAACTGTTCGGCTCTCGTATGGAGGTTTCTCTATTGTATAACTTCACGTGGGAAATGTGCTTAGTTTATGCAGCCCCTGCGTGACGGACTTTTTGTTTGATCTTAACTAAACTCAATATATAAGCAATGTAAAACTAAAAACGTCCGTCACGCAAGGGCTGCTTAACTAAGTAGATTTTACACGTGCGTCACGTATTTGTATTTATCTCAGAACGTGAAAGTTCAATGTGAACAATATTTGGTGTTTAGGCTTCAAATGAAGTGCTTCATAATATAACAGCTTATTATTAATATGGCACTAGTAGGAGTGGGGATTTACAGAAAGCCGAAAAAAAAAAATGCTAATATCTCGGTTCATAATCAAGATAGTAAAAAGACATTCATAACAACATTTATAGAACATTACATTTGCACTAAGATTGGTTCTATGCATTTTTTTTTTATCCAAACGCACTATAATGGAGATATTAAGAATTTTCGAAATTCCCCCTTTCTAAACCTATTTCAGCCATAAACAAAGTTGATCTTTAGTTTTTCATACAACACGACCTCATTTTAGACAACTCCAAGCCAGGACAGGTGGGCATTTGAGGAAATTTTGAAAAATCGCGTCATGAGTAAGACCGCAATAGCTTAGTAGGATCGAGACATTTTATAGGTCTAATCTTATTGTTAATTTAACTTCGTACAAAAGTGGTTTACTATATATATATATATATATATATATATATATATATATACATACACTAGCTCAGATACCCGGCTTCGCTCGGGAATTCGTTTGAGGCTGAATAGTGATGGTATATTTTTGGCAAGGCTTTACTTTGCACAAGATTTTGACATTTACCCGTTCCAGTGTTTAGGGATAATACCCGTTGTTGGCATTTGTTAATAATAAAATTATTTTTTTATGTAAGACTTCACTGTCCTGCATATTGTCATATTTCCCGTCTCCTGTGCATTATGCATAGATTTGAATTATTAAGGAGAAAATATTGACATACATTTGAATTAATTTTTTCAGGTGAGGTACCTGGTAGTTCATATTGAAAAGAAGTGTTGAGCAAATTTCTCTAAATAACAAAATAAACAACTTTTGTTATGTGCATATTTGCCGAAACCCCAAGAGGAAATCATTATTATTAATTTCAGGCCTCCCTTATAGCCCCCACTCCTGCCCGTCCCTAGAAATGTTAGTATGCCTTATTATAAGGAAGGCGTTAGTGCTAATACACATACTGAGTGTTTTATTTAGTTCGGTTGAGTCTTTTGTGCCAAATAAAATTGTTGTCCCACGCTATAATTTGTAGTGTATAACGCCTTTATATTTCGGTATACGACGATAGTGTATATAACAAAAGTTTCTCTAAGGAACAAAATAAACCACTTTTGTTATGTTCACATTTGCCGAAACCCCAATAGGAAACGAAATATCGCCATTTTTAATTTCTTGCTTCCCTTATAACCCCCACTCCTGCCCGTCCCTAGAAATGTTGGTATGGCTTGTTATAATGAAAGCGTTAGTGATAATACATATACCGAGTTTTATTTATTTCGGTTGGGTCTTTTGTCCCAAATAAAATTGTTCACTTCCGCTATAGGTTTTAGCGTATATCTCGGTTTATAATTCGGTATACGAAAAACGTGTATATAAAAAAAGTTACTCTAAATAACAAAATAAACAACTTTTGTCATGTTCATATTTGCCGAAAAACCAATAGGAAACGAAATATCGCTATGTTTAATTTCTGGCGTCCCTTATAAACCCCACTCCTGCTCGTCTCAGAGGATATTAATATAGCCTAAAGTCTAAGTTTGGTTATTAGTAATATACATACCAAGTTTCATAAAATTCGGTTCAACCGTTTATGCGTGAAAAGGTAACAAACAAACAAATAAACAAACAAACAAACAGACACCAAAGAAACAAAATACAGTTATGGTGTCTATGACATGTGAAATGAGAAGTTACCGTGAAATTTCGCGAAAAAAATCAATGTACAGACAGAGGTTACAATTTTATATATATATAGATAGATAGATAGATACATATATGCTATGTTTCCATGAATACAAAGCTAATTGCGTCTGTCTGTTGTGAAATATCAGAAAATCAATAAATAAATATTTTTTAATAAAAATACCTCTTCAAGATGTGCGATATTGATTGAGAATGATACATAAAAACACTTTGACTAATCCGTTTTCAGAGCAAGTAAACATTATCGACATTATAAAAAATATTTTTATCAGATTAAGATGTATTTATTACATTAATTCTTGAAAAAACTCTCATAACTTATTTTAGAACCCAATTATTAAAATTATTTCATGAAGTCATCTTCTAATAACGTTTTAAAGAGTTGACTTTAATCTCACATGGTAAGCGTAGAGTAGCAAGTTCGATTCCCTCCTGGGCAATAGGACTTTATTTAGTGGCGAACTCATTAAATAAAATCATTAGCCCCACTCCTGCTAGAACCTGTAGATAACCAGTTGCAATTAGGCATAGAAGCAAATAGAGAATATATGCTGAAATGAGATCAGTAGTGTAATATTCCAACAACTGCTTAGTTTACGCAGCCCCTGCGTGGTGGACTTTTTTAGATATTACACATTGATAATTTATTATGTATGTATATATATATATATATATATATATATATATTATTTATTAGTATTTATTTAAACAGGAGCACCCGCTTCTTGGCGATTTGGCTCAAAGTTTCACAATGTAAAATGAAAACAAAATTATAGAAAAATAACAAAAACTGAAACAACAAATAAAAAATTAAATACAACAAATAATCATTAAATACTAGTAATAAAGACAATTAATAAACATAAAACATAAACAACATAAATAAACATTAGACTAGTAATAATGAGAATTATTTAAAATTGTTTTAATAAAAAAAATTATGTTATTCCATATATAAAAATTAATATATATATATATATATATATATATATATATATATATATAAATATATATAATTTAGTTACTGTTTATAGCCCTGAAAAAGAGAAAATAAAACTTTCGCAATATTCGCTTCAATTTAAGTTTCTTTTATCAACATTGAAAAACAGTAACTACACACACATAAGTGCATGTACAAAAACACTTAGATACCTCATTTTCGCCATCTTCTAGATACACATGTATATGTTTACTCTGAAGGAGAAAATTACGACAATCACTAGCCAAAATACTATTTTTAGCCATTCATTTCCTATTAATCATCCACCAACTATGATCATCACCAATTTTTTTTCTCTTTTTTTTATGTTCACTTATAAAATCTTTATCTATTTCACTTTTGTTATTTGTCATTGTTTTTTGGAATTTGTTATTGTAACTTATTGTTATCTATTATCTATTATACTTTTGTTATTTAACATTGTACAATTTTTGACTTCTGAAAGGGCAAATCACCTTTGATGTGATGTCCATAAATAAATAAAAAAATACGTTGCACACGAAACATTTCTTCAAATGTCTCGAAAATTGCGACTTGAGTACAGCCTCAATACCTGATTTCCTTAATGGAAATCTGCTAAAATGATAATCTGTTCCTTTGTACGCACCCATACGTAGTGTCTTTGGCATCTAAAATCGAAACCTGTTGATTCAATGCTGTCACTAAATATTAATTCCAATGAGACGTCCAAATAGGTATTGTTCCGGTAATTTATTCAGCAATGCGCACCATCTCATTACCGAGTCATTATAGTGCAAGCACTTAGGTAGACACATCCAATCCCAGTTAGGAAGGTCATACCGACCGCTTTGGCAAAAATTAACATAAGGCGTCCTCCATGTAACAAATTAATTAAAATGCCACGCATAACATCATTAGTCAGTTGCAAATTATTTCATAATGATCTCGCCACAGAAGATGTAAATAATGACAATTCAATAAGTTAAGGTCAAACGGAAGAAGTTAAATACTTAGTCCCTTAAGAGAAATCAGCTATTGAGGTAGTACTCATGACTCGATTTTCGAAAAATTGTCTCAAATGTTCATCGATACTACCCAGGAGATGGAAGATGAGATCCGTTCAAAACTGTATATATATGTCTGTTAATGTTCTATTTCTGTCTATCAAAATTTTTGTTGATAGTTAACAAACTCGATATTTAAACATTTTATCAGGGCGGCCGTAAGGGCTATTGGCGCCTGTGTGCAAAAAAGGATTTTGGTGCCCCTTAAGGCATTTTGAATTACCATTTTTTTGTGGTAGGTAGGTGCTTGAAATAAAGCAATGAACTGAGCTTTAAAAGTCATATTTATTTGTAGACTAAAATATAAAAATGAAATAAACAGAATAAAATCTAAATTTTTTTTTGGGCCCTTGGTTTTGGCGCCCCTAAAGGATGGCACCCGTGGGCATTGCCCACTTTACACATACTGTAGACGGGGCTGTTTATGTAAAAAATAAAGATGAAGTTCGTTATTGGCTAAAACCGGACCCGTGGGATGGGGTGGGTTTAGAGGGGGGGGGGGGGGATTTCAGAAAATTCTTAATATCTTCGTTATTATTACTTATTTTAGCTGACTTCCCTCAAGGGAACTCAGATATTGCGGAAATACTCATGAAGCTATTTTTGAAAAAAATCCTCAAATGTCCATCGATCCTGCCTAGGAGATGTCGAGAAATTAGGTCCGTTCATCCATAATATATCTCTGTTATTATGCGTCGGATCGAAAAATAGTACAGAATCAAACTTATTGCAAATGTAATGTTCTATAAATGTTGTTATGGACGTTTTTTCCCTATCTTGATTATTAACCGAAATACTTGCATTTGTTTTCATTTTCGGCCTTCAGTAACCCCCAATCCTAATCATGTCATTAACAATAAGCAGTTATGTCATGAAGCATTTTATTTGAAACATAAATACCAAATATTGTTCTCATCGAACTTTTCTCTTTTGAGTTAAATGTGATGACGGGAAATCTGCTTAGTTAACGCAGCCTGCTTGACTGACTTTTTCAATTTTGAGTCCATTTTCTATATTATACACCCATTGTGGTTAATCTGTTGGGAGGTAAAACGCTTAGATCCCACATTTGTTTATTCTCTTATTTTATTTGTCGCAAGTTTTTCTTCATCAGAATTATCTACATTGATAAATTTATATTCAACACTTGGGTGAAAATTATGAGAGAAATATATTTAGATTTTTGAAGTTTTATACTTATTTATTTATTTTTTTTTTGTGAGAGGAAAGTTTTAATTTTATTTGGAAACAGGTTGTTATTGCTATACGCTTGTTAAAACTTCTTGTCGACCTTTGTGCCAATTAGAATATCTTCCCTCGTTAAATTAATCCGTCCAAACGGTTGTACGAAATATATCACTTAAAAAAAAATTCTCTCTCTTGGAAGGGGGGGGGGTGAGTGGCTAAAGCTCTCGTTTACTGTACGAAATGGAATATTAAATGTTTAAAAAGTCCGTCACGCAGGGGCTGCGTAAACTAAGCAGGTGAAGTTTTACAAGTTTCGCTAACAAACACACCACCTTGAATATTAAGTGAATAAATACAATCGGTAATAAGGAATCTTTCAGTTAATTTTAATAATCTCCCGGGGGAAAGCGTATGAATTGTAAAAACAAACAGGCAAGCCAACCTCTGAGAGCTTAACAGATAGAAATATTCAAGACCGGAAATAAAAACAATTACTGAAATATATCTGAATATAACATATTACATAAATCATATAAAATTCTTAAATTGATGAATTCTATAAAATGTACTCACACTAAACCAAATTCACGGGTATCCATTGAAACACATGTTAGTCTTTAAGAGAGATACAGCAGTCACAGGCTAATGAATAAATTGCTCAGTGCCTTCAGGATATTGTTTCCCCACAGCAAGATTTCACAAGGTTTTCTCAGCTTTTATTAAAACTTGCTCCATATTTCTCTATTATTTGGGCTTTGCAGTATTTTTTATGCTAATCCTAGTTAGCTGTCTAAAATATTTCACTAGGAATGGAGTGAAATTCAAATTTCCGACGGAAATATGAACTAACGCAGCAGATTAACCCACGTGAAGTTTAATAATAGATAAATCTACTTACTGGTAACAAACGCACCCCCTTGAATATTAAGTGAATAAATACAATCGGTAATGATAAATCTCACTTGATTTTAATAATCTCCCAACGGAAAGCGTATGAATTGTAAACCAACAGGCCAGCCAGAATCTGAGAGCTTAACAGATAGAAATATTCTAGACCAGAAATAAAAACAATTACTGAAATATATCTGAATATAACGCATTGATTTTATTAAAAACTATTTACAATAGCTAGTGTTGTAATTAACAATGAATCTGAATAATTTCTATCATCAATCACTCAAATCAAATTTCAATAATCCAAGAACAAAAGAAGAGGGTCAACAGGACGTATTTGCATATATCTCGCAAAGTAAAAGTTCAATGAAAACAATATTTGGTATTTAAACAGCTTATTAATATTATTACATGAGAAAGCCAAAAACTACGTATAAATCCGGAATATCTCGCTTAATATTCATGATACAGAAAATATGTATAAAACAATATTTGCAGATCATTCAATTTCCAATAAGATTGGTTCTATACCTATAATTTTTTGATGTGACGTATAGTAACGGAGATATTTTGAATTTTCGAAAATCCTCCCCTCTAATCCCTCCCACTGGTCCGATTTAAGTCATTAACGAACTCGATCTCTCTTTACATAAAACGTTTAAATATGTGAGTTTGGTATCGATCATGCAAAGATTGTGACCCCTAGAGCGTTAACAGACAAATATATATAGTTCAACGGATCTCATTTTTGTCATCTCCTGCCTGGGATCTGTGGACATTTGAAAAAATTTTTCGAAATTTGCGTCATGAGTATGACCTCAATAGCTGATTTCCCCTAAGGGAAATTTGATAATACTGAAGGAGTACTTAATTTATGTAATTAACAGTTCAATCCTCTAGGCAGGTTCAATACAGGTTTGAATTGCAAACAAGTAATACATCAAACCTTTATCTATTCACTTACACTTCATTCTCTTATTTACGATGATGAATGTAATATGTAAGGAAAAAAACAAAAACAATATGGAACAAGGAAAAACCTACTTAACAATTTCTCAGAAATGAAGTGTTCCACAAATGATTATTTGTTTATTTTCCCTGAGGTGAAGGCTCAATTTGTGTTTTGGGGTGGGCCGAACCAGTTTGGTGGATATGGGCCAAGTTAACGGACATTTTCAAGTTTTTGTAGTCGTAAAACAGATATTTTAGATAGATTTTAAACAGTAATTTACCTTAAAACGAGTTAATAATTGAAATCCAAATAAGTTTCAAGGTTTATGGCCATGTTCTGAAAGATACTGCAGGTCTTATGTGAAGGGAATCCGTCCCATGGCCTCCTTTGACCATAGCGATATTTCGAGTTAAAGTCAAGGGCAAACACACAAATTCATTTCCGTAGAGAGTGGGGGAGAGTTACCGACGTATGGTATAAAAGCACACACACACACACACACACACACACACACACACACACACACACACACTATATATATATATATATATATATATATATATATATATATATATATATATACACACACAATCGAGACTTACAAAACAGTATTTTTAATGCCGCATCGGAAAGGGGCTTTTATTCAGACAAGCTTTGGAAGATAGAATACTTTCTACGATTATGAGTTATACTGTTCAATACGTTATTAAAAAAAAAACATGCACAGGAGACGGGAAATATGAAAAATATTGAGGAGAGGGAAGTCTTAAATAACAAATAATTTTATTATGAACAAATCCACAGCAACGACGGGTATGAACCTTAAAGACTATGACGGGGAAATGTCAAAATATTGTGGAAAGTAAAGACTTGCCAAAAAAAATACCATCTTCATTCAAGCTCAATTGAATTCTCGGACGAAGCCGGGTACCCTAGCTAGTATATATATATATATATATATATATATATATATATATATATATATATGTATGTATTTTAACACTTTAGCGGTCGTAATTATGTAAAACTAAAGGTCAAGATACGGCTGAAATCAGACCTGTGGAAGGAGGGGAGTTATAAGGGATGAATTCCTGAATTTTAAAATATTTATGTATTTATGGATTGTAAAATTGTATAGAACCAATCTTTGGGGCTCAGGTTAGCCATGTGTGTTAAAGCCTTGACCTTAATCTCACATGGTAAACCTAGAGTGGCGAGTTCAATTCCCGCCTGGACAGAGGAAATGATTAAGTGACGGAATTCATTAAATAACATTCTAAATCCCACTCTGGCTAGAAAGGGGGGGGGGTAACCTGTAGATATTCCCGTCCCAATTAGCATGAGTTGCAAAAAGTGGACGTTAATAAATAATAATAATAGAACCAATCATCAACGCAAACGTAATGTTCAATAAATTTGTTTATACATGTTTTTCTCTATCCTGAATATTAAACTAGATTTTTCTATATTTTAATTTCCTGTCTTTTATAAACCCGCACTCCAATTCATGACAAATTGACAATAAGCTGTTATATTTTGAATCAATTTATTCTAAACCTAAATACCAAATATTGTTTCATTAAACTTTTACTGTGTGCGATATGTGGAAATATTTTAGGTCTGTCGAAATGTTTCGTTCTAAACTACATGACGTTTATTTGATTATTACCACACACGATACTTAACTTTAAAAACTAAATATTATATTAAGTAAGGACTAAAATAGGCTTCAGAGGAGAGGGGGCGGATTCAAAGGGGGGGGGGATTATTGAAAATTCGAAATATCTTGGTTATTGTGAGTCTGACCATTTTCACTTGAAATTTCTGTCACTGAACATTTCAAGTCCAATTAATATTTTAATAGGTAGAAGAGGGGGTTTACTAAAGGCTACATAGAATTATAAGAAATTTTAATACCTTGCTAAACAGATGTGTTACAGAAAAAAAATGTATAAAACAAAAATTGTAGAACTTATTCCTATTTAGCCCTCAACGACTATGAATTGTTGCATGAAACGGTTAAATGTCTAGTATGGTATACATCAAATAAAGATTTTCGAGTTAAAAACGTAAAATCTTAATTGTCGTCATGACACAACTTACTTGCATGCATTGTACCTCACTCAGTAAACGTTCAATTAAAACAATACTAAGTATTTAAGCTTCCAATAAAGTGGTTCATGACATTTCAACTTCTGGGTAATTTGATATGAGTTGGCGATGGTGTTTACTGGAAGTGGAAAACTATAAAATACAAATATCTCGCGGTTAATAATCAAGATGATGAAAAAAACGCATATAACAATATCTATAGAACATTTAACTTGCAAATAAGATTGGTTCTAGACAGTGTTTCGAACCGACTTATAGAAACGGAAATATTTTGAATTTTCGAAATTCCTTGATCTTTAGTTTTACATAAACCGTTTAACTATCGAGTTTGGTAACGATCGAACAAACATTGCAACCGCTAGAAAAAGGCAAATTTATAAATCTATACTATGTGTAGTTTTGAATGGACCGGATTTTCGTAATCTTCTTGTAAGGATCGATGAACATTTGAAAAAAAAAAACTCCGAAAATCCCGTCATAAGTACAGACCCCCTTAAGGGAAATCAGCTAAAAAGTAGAATTATCTTCTTTTATTCCAATACCTCCCCTGATATTCGAATTTCTCATAAATGCATTGCACGGCATTATAAACAGTATTGAACACTTAAAACTTTTTATTGGATGCAAAATAGAGGAAAACTTTCAATTTTATGCTTTATACTCTCCCCCTCCCTTTTCCTCCCAGATAATTTTGGCTATTAACTATCATGATCTTTTGTGTTACGTGTTTTTAGCAGATTTCCCTTCACGGAAATAAGCTATTACGGTCGTAGTCATGACGGATTTTCGAAATTTATCTTCAAATGTCCATCGATCCTACCTAGTAGATGACGAAAATATATTCAAAAATATATATATTTGTCTGTTACCGATCTAGCGGTCGCAATTTTTTTTTATCGTTACCAAACTTGATATTTAGTCGTTTTATGTAAAAAGAAAGATCAAGTTCGTTAATGGCAGAAATCGGACCAGTGGGAGTGGGGGTTTAGAGGGGAGGATTTTTGAAAATTCGAAACATTTCCGTTACTATACGTCGTATCGAAAAATTGTATAGAATCAATAGTATTGCAAATTAAATTTACTATAAATATGCATTTATATTTATATGCATTTATTCTCCATCTTGAATATTAACCGAGATATTTGCATTTTTATTAAATCTGGGTGGATAACGGATGGAAGTGAGTTTCCCGCCAAATGCCGATTCCTTAACTGTTCGGCTCTCGTGAAATTTCTCTATTGTAAAACTTTACGCAGCCCCGGACTTTTTAATTCGCTTGCACTATAGAGTTAATACGATTCATGTCCGTCACATTCTAGACAGGATCGATGGACATTTGAAGATGCTTATAGCCTTATGGGAAATCCACTAAAAACGAGTTGCATCGAGATAGTTGTAAACAGATATGAGTAACTGAGCAGCTGTTCTGGGCTAGTAACTTTGGCTCGGGTTAAACAGCTTAATAATAACCTAATACTCGACATGTATACGACATTGTCCTACCACAGGAATAGATGCGTTAGCCCACAATAGAGTTTATATATACTTCTAGTGGAAAATATTTACCTCATATGTTTTAGCACAT
The DNA here is from genome assembly GCA_019009955.1 of Riptortus pedestris. Lineage (NCBI taxonomy): Eukaryota > Metazoa > Arthropoda > Insecta > Hemiptera > Alydidae > Riptortus > Riptortus pedestris. Next base: position 130,481,601 of record CM032231.1, on the reverse strand, counting down.
TTCTCTTGAGGGAAATCAGCTAATGAGGTCGTAATCATTATCAAACATTTCTTCAAATGTCCATCGATCCTACCTAGGAAATGACGAAAATGAGGTCCGTTCGAAACTACATTTCTTTCTTTTTTAACGATCTAGCTGTCGCTATTTTAGCAGATTTCCCTTAGGGGAAATCAGCTATTGAGGTTGTACTCATGACGCGATTTATAAAAATTTTCTTCAAATGTCCATCGATCCTGCCCTGGAGATGACGAAAATGAGGTCCGTTCAAAATTTTATATATATATATATATATATGTCTGTTAACGCTCTAGCGGTCGCAATTTTTGTTTGATCGTTACCAAACTCGGAATTTAATCGTTTTATGTAAAAAGGAAGACCAAGTTCGTTAACGGCTGAAATCGGACCAGTGGGAGGAGGGGTTTAGAGGGGAGGATTTTTGAAATACCTCCGTTATAATGCGTCGGATCGAAAAATTGTATAAAATTAATCTTATTGCAAACTAAATTTACTATAAATATTGTTCTATACATTTATTCTGTATCTTGAATATTAACCGAGATATTTGCATTTGTATTGTGCATTGGTCGGCAGGAGTGAGCTGTTTGGTACTTTCCGAAGAGAGCTCTGGCGACCATTTTCGTAACTATTCGTCCTTCGTGTATAAGTTTAGTGATGCCCTAATACTTACTACACTTGTTATTAGGCAGATTTCTCTATTGTAAAACTTTACGTGGGAAATCTGCTTAGTTTACGCAGCCCCTGCTTGACGGACTTTTTGTTTAATTGTTTCCAAAGTCGATATTTAAACGTTTTGTGAAAAATGATCGAGTTCGTTAACGGCTGTAATCGAATAGGGGGGGAGGAGGGTTTAAGAGGTGGGGATTTCGAAAATTCCAAATATCTCCGTTATTAGGCTTTGCGTGGAAAAATCATATAAAACAAACCTTCTTGGCAAATGTGTTTTTCTATAAATGTTGTTCTATGTACATGTTTTCTTTATATTGAATATTAACCGAGGTATATTCCATATTTTAGTTTTCGGTCATGAATAAACCCCCAATCCTACTCATGTCATATTAACAATAAGCTTTTATATTGTGAACCAGTTCATTCCAAGATTAAGTACCAAATATGGTTTTCATTGAACTTACTTATACTTTCTAAGATATATGCAAGTGGGTTATGTGATGACGTCAACACTTAAGATTTTTCGTTCTTTACTTGAAAATTTCGTAACTCAAATATTAAGTGAGTTATTCATGCATTCTTGTTTTCAGCCTCCGATAAAACCCCCTTCAACACATCGGATTTTTACTTAGAAATAGAAATTTGAAGACGATTAGTGTGTCATACCAATCCCTAGGAATTCTGCTTATTTTATACAGCCCCTGCGTGACGGACTTTTATTCCTTGAAAACATAATTTTGTGTGTTCTAAATTAATTATAGTTTTCCATAAGGGAAATCAGCTATTGAGGTCGTATTCATGAAGTGATTTTCGAAAAATTTCTTCAAATGTCCATCGATCCTACCCAGGAAAGGACGAAAATGAGGTCTGTTCAAAAATATATATATATTTGTCTGTTAACGCTCTAGCGGTCGCAATTTCGTTACCAAATTCGATATTTAAAGGTTTTATGTAAAAAGACAGATCAAGTTCGTTAATGGCTGAAATCGGACCAGTGGGAGGGAGGTTTAGAGGGGGGATATTCGAAAAATTCAAATATCTCCGTTACCATACGTCGTATCAAAAAATTGTATCGAACCAATCTTATTGTAAATTAAATTTACTATAATTATTGTTCTATACATTTATGCTCTATCTTGAATACTAATTGAGATATTTGCATTTTTATTAATTGTGAGCCGATAACGGATGACTGAATTTTCCGCCAAAAGCTATTTCAGCCATTCGCCGTAACTGTTCGGCTATCGTATGGAGATTGTATGACTTCAAGTGGAAAATCTGTTTAGTTTACGCAGCCCCAGCGTGACTGACTTTTTTATTTTCTATTTGTATTTTGCCAACTTTCCTAATGGAATTTTTTATGAGTTTTAACTGATTTTTTTATAATTAAGACTAATATGAAAAATGAGAAGCGTAGGCTATTTATTCGTCACAGAATGAAATTTCGTAGTGACTGTTGGGCACCTAGAAGCTCTAGAATTTTAAATAATATGGGTTTATAATATTAATATATTACTACTCAGTTTAGCAGTTTTTGGTCTTAATTCACTAGGTAAGCCGTAGGTGGAGGTGGAAAGTATGGTCGTGTGTTTGGTTCTGAGAATGTGGACTAGAAATTTATTTGGTTACTAATTCAAGAAATAAAATCTTTTGTCCCACCCTGGCTAGAAAGGTCTGGCAAACTATGGATGACAGGTTCCAATTAGCCTTAGTAGCACAAATTGGACCTTAATATAAAAAAAGTCCGTCACGCAGGGGCTGCGTTAACTAAGCAGATTTCCCACGTGCGCCAAGTATTTGCATTTACCTCAAAACATAAAAGTGCAATGAGAACAATATTTAGTATTTAAGCTTCATAATATAATAGAATATTGTTAATATGAGATGAGTAGGATTGGGGCTTTACTGAAGACCGATAACTAAAAAAGTCCGTCACGCAGGGGCTGCGTAAACTAAGTAGATTTTCCACGTGATGTTTTACAATAGAGAAATTTCACGAGAGCCGAGCAGTAAGGAAACGGCCGAACTAGCTTTTGGCGGGAAAGTCACTCGTCCGTTGGCCGCCCAGATTTAATAAAAATACAAATATCTCGGTTAATATTCAAGATAGAGAATAAATTTACATAACAATATTTATAGTAAATTTTAGTAAAGGTTGATTCAATACAATTTTTCAATCCAACGTATAGTAACGGAGATATGTATTTCGAATTTTCGAAAATCCTCCCCTCTAAACCCCCCCCCCTCCCACTGTTCCGATTTCAGCTGTTAACGAACTTGATCTTTCTTTTTACATAAAACGATTAAATATCGAGTTTGGTAACGATAAGACAAAAATTACGACCGCTAGAGCGTTAACAGACAAATATATGTGTGTGTGTGTGTGTGTGTGTGTGTGTGTGTGTGTGTGTGTGTGTGTGTGTGTGTGTGTGTGTGTGTGTGTGTGTGTATATATATATATATATATATATATATATATATATATATATATATATATATATATATAATTTTGAGTGGACCTCATTTTCGTCATCTCCTGGGTAGGATAGGAGGATAATTGAAGAATTTTTCTTAAATCGCATCTTAGTACGACCTCAATAGCTGATTTCCCTTAATGGAAATCTGCTAAAATGAATATTTAATTGATATAAATACATTTCATTGGCAATTGGTTTACTAAATAACATTTGATAGAGGATTTTGCTTCTGAAGAAACGTTTTTAACTGTCAATAATAAGATCAAGGAAAGAGAAAACAATAATGAGAATAAATGTTGAACAATCTGGGAATAAAAGCCGAAATCAGTTAAGTGGTCCAAGGACGAGTTTTAAAAAACCCCAAGCTCAAAACTATTAACTTTCAAAAAGGGTGCTCAAGGATTCTAAAGGGGCTTAGGTTAGACATTTAAATTAGGGAGTTTAGGTCTTAATTCATTTGGTATACCTAAAGTGGTTGGTTTGATTCTCGTCTGGGTAATAGCGATTTATTTAGGTGCGAACTCATTAAATATAATCCTTTACCAGCTATTGTAGCAAAAAGTGGACATAATAATAGTAAAAGTCCGTCACGCAGGGGCTGCGTAAACGAAGCAGATTTCCCTCGTGAAGTTAAGTAAAGGTATATATACATACTGATAACACAACACCACCGTCAATAAATACAAACGGAAATAAGAAATGTTTCGGTCAATTTCAATAACCTGCCGACAGGAAGCGTTAGGTTAGTAATGTAAACATGCCCGCCTCACACCGGAATGAAAAACATTACTGAAATATATCAGAATATAACATATTAATTTCATTGAGGGCTATTTACTATATCTAGTACTGTAATTAATAATGAGTCAGAATAATTGTTATCTCAATCAATCAAATTTTAGAAGTTCAAAACCTTAAGGCAGGGGGGGGGGTCACCAGGACATATTTGCATGTATCTCGTATAATAAAGGTCTCTTGAATACAATTTTTGGTATTTAAACTTCGAAAAATGTGATTTATTATGTAGCAGAGTATTGTTTATGTAACATGAGTAGAAGTGGCGGTTTGCTCATAGCTGAAACTGAAAAATGCAAATATCTCGGTTAATATTCAAGATAGTGAATAAATGTATAGTATATAGTATAACAATATTTATAGTAGATTTAATTTGCAATAAGATTGATTCTATACAATTTTTCGATCCGACATAATAACTGAGATATTTCGATTTGTCGTAAATCCTCCCCTCTAAACCCCCCCCCTCCCCCTGGCCAAATTTCAGCCATTAACGAACATGATCTTTCTTTTAACATAATACGACTAAATATCCAATTTCGTAACGATTAAGCAATAATTACGACCGCTAAAGCGGTAACAGACTAATATATTATATATATATATATATATATATATATATATATATATATATATATATATATATATAGATAGATAGATAGATAGATAGATAGATAGATAGATAGATAGATAGATAGATAGATATACAGTTTTGAACAGACCTCATTTTCGTCATCTCCTGGGTAGGATGGATGGACATTTGAAGAAAACTTTCGAAAATCGCGTCATGAGTACAACCTCAATAGCTGATTTCCCCCAAGGGAAATCTGCTAATAAAATCCATCGTCCCTTCCCCGGTAGTAAAGGGTGGTAACCAGTCATCCAATTACCCTTGTAGAACAAAATGGACCTTGATAAATGATAACGAGGTTTTTGGGATAAGCCTATGTGACTCCATAATTTATAATATGACGTTACTGTGCCTTAATTTATTTATATAAGCTTTCATTTTGTAACACTATGTAGTTTAAACACTGTTATTTGGAAAGCACGTAATTATACATTTGAGATTCTACCTCATTATAGTTTTCTTTTTCTTTTGTTGTACATTTGTTAATATTATGAATTTATTTTATTTATATTTTTTGTTTTAAGATGAATCTTCATGGTAGCGGCATCTTCAATAAATAATATTAAATGACATGTAGTTGAAATGTGTACATTTCAAGTTGATAGTCTACTATGGCAATTTCTTTACTAAGTGGCGCTTGATAGTGGTAAGATTATTATTCCTCCTTAGCAATCGGTTTTATCGGTCAATAATATGAGTGAGGAAAGAAAGCGAAAAAAAATGTCCGTCACGCAGAAGCTTCGTTAACGAAGCAGATTTCCCTCATGCGTCCAGTATTTGCATTAATCTCAAAACTTAGAAGTTCATATAGAACAATATTTGGTATTTAGGCTTCAAATAAAGTGCTTTATAATATAACAGCTTATTGTAAATATGACATGAATAGAAGTGGGGGTTTACTGAAGACCGAAAACTAAAAAATGCAAATATCTATAGAACATTAAATTTGCAATAAGATTGATTCCATGCAATTTTTCTTTACGACGTATAACGAAGATATTTTAAATTTTTTACATTCTTCATCGGTAAACCCCGCCCTTTCCCACTGGTTCGATTTCAGCCATTACCGAACTCGACCTTTAGTTTTGTATGAAACGCTTATATATCGAGTTTGGTTAATGTCAAATAAGAATGCGACCTCTAGAGCGGTAACAGACAACTATATATATATATATATATATATATATATATATATATATATATATATATATATATATATATAATTTTGAACGTACATCATCTCCTAGGTGGGATCGATGGACATTTGAGGAAAATTTTCGAAAATCACGTCATGAGTACGATCTCAATATCTGATTTCCCTTAAGGGAAATCTGCTATAAATGTAATGGGGTTCTAAAGGGGGCTGAGGTTAGCCATTTGAGGATCTCCTCTTAATTCAGTCAGTAAACCTAGATTCTCATCTAGGAAATAGGAATTTATTTGGTGACGAACTAAATAAATAAAATCCTTAGTTCCACCCAGGCTAGAAAAGGGTGGTAACCTGTGGATAACCCGTCCCAATTACCTATAGTAGCAAAAAAAAGTGGACGATAATAAATAATTATAATTTTTCACTATGTAAAAGTGCATATAGTAAACACTGTATTTGGAAAACATATAATTGCACAGTTAAGATCCTACCTCCCTCCAATTTATCTTCTGATAGTTTTTCTCTATTAATTTCTACATATTCATTAACTAATATTATGAATTTATTTTTACATATTTACATTTTTTTTTTATTAAGACGAATCAACATTATAACGGCATCTTCCATAAATAAATATTAAATGGCATGTAATTTAAATATGGACATTCCATGGCGTTAGTCTACTTTGGCAATTTCTTTACTAAGTGGCGCTTGATAGTGGTAAGATTATTATTGCTTCTTAACAATCGTTTTTATCGGACAATAATAAGAATGAAGAAAGAGAGAGAGAGTAAAAAAATTGTTAAAGAGATAAAGAGAATAAATGTTAAACAATCTGAGACTAAAGGGTGAAATCAGAGAGGGGAGGGGAGGTTTAGAGGAGGGAATTTCAAAAATTCAAAATATCTCCGTTAGTAGGCTTTGGATCGAAAAATCATATAAAACAAACCTTCTTGGAAATGTAATTTTCTATAAATGTTGTTATGTACATGTTTTCTTTATATTGAATATTAACCGAGGTATATCCCATATTTTAGTTTTCGGTCATGAATAAACCCCCAATCCTACTCATGTCATATTAACAATAAGCTTTTATATTGTGAACCACTTCGTTCCAAGGTTAAGTACCAAATACGGTTTTCATTGAACTTTTACTTTGTGAGATACATGCACGGCGTTATGTTATGACGTCATCACTTAAGATTTTTCGTTCTTTACTTGAAAAATTCGTAACTCAACCATTCCAATTAGCTATAGTAGCAAAAAAAAAGTGGACGTAAATAAATAATTATAATTTTTCGTTATGTAAAAGTATATATAATAAACACTGTATTTGGAAAACATATAATTGCACAGTTAACATCCTACCTCACTCCAATTTTTCTTCTGATAGTTTTTCTTCATTAATTTCTACATGTTCATTAACTAATATTATAAATTTATTTTTAGATATTTATATTTTTTTTATTTAATACGAATCAACATTGTAGTGGCGTCTTGAATAAATAAATATTAAATGACATGTAATTTAAACATGTACATTCCATGGCGTTAGTCTACTTTGGCAATTTCTTTTACAAAGTGGCGCTTGATAGAGGTAAGATTATTATTGCTCTTTAACAATCGTTTTTATCGGTAAATAATAAGAATGAGGAAAGAGAGAGAGAGAGAGAGTAAAAAAATTGTTAAACAGATAAAGAGAATAAATGTTAAACAATCTGAGACTAAAGGGTGAAATCAGTTCGAAGTGGTGTAGATAGTGGGAGGGGAGGGGTGGGAGAGTGGTGGGGATGGAGGGGGGAGCTGCAGGAGATGAAATGCTGGGACCTGGCCCTCTGACGTCAGCTCAGTTCTATCGCGGAAATGAGCCAGCCGACATGTCTCCATACGTACAAATGTTTTTATTTCTTTTCAAATCTAAATACCGGCGAAAAAGTGACCTCAACTATAGCCTCATTTATTTAGTAATAGTATACTCCTCTGTGTTCAATTTAGTATGTAGTTCTAAGTGTAGTGACGGCCAGTGTATTAACGGTGAATGTGTGAACAGTACTTGTGTTTGTTTTGATGGCTGGAAAGGCCCCTCTTGTCAATGGTGTACTGGGAAAGTGAAGTAAGTATGCCCATATGATGTGTATAAGGCCTAGAAAAAAAATCCCCTCCGGATTAGTGGAGAGGTAATCTAATTGCTTAGAGCTGCTCTTCACTAACTTTCACAAAGTGTGCAGCATCATTGACCTATTAAATGTTTTAGAAAACAATACTTGTATTATTCTACATCAAGATACAAAGCCATTTAGTTCCTACTCGCCATATCATATTCAAATTCACTAGTTTAAATCTAAGTTAATTTATTCCTTTCAATTTTGACTTTCTTTCGTTCATTCTGACCTGTGTTATCATTGTTTGATGTTTGATAATTTGCCACATTTATTGTGAAACCTATTGAGAAATCTGTGTTAAATAACAGGCGCATACAAGCGTTTAAATCATTGTTCACAAATTTATTCCATTTGTTTACAGTTCTAAAATTCTATTGACAAACCTACACATTGCTTCATATTACTGTTTGATGTTACTGTGTAAGAGCGGTGAATCGAATTTCACAGTGCCCTTTTGTTTACTAGTGTTTATTAGTTCATACTCTTCTAAGCTTTTGTTACAAATACAATGGTTAAATTTAGCCACATATTTATGACTAATTATACAAACTAAGAACATAACACTATAATTAATTGCCTTTTATAATAGAATGCCTGTAGCGTTATTGTTTTTGAAGTTGACAGTTTTGTTGACACTCTTGTACACACCTGAATTATCATATGTTTTTATAATACAATGTACGATCTGCATGAGTGACTTTAAAATGATTTGCCTCAGAAATCATCATGCTTTTGTTTTTATTTTATGTTTAATTATCTAAAAAAAACTATTAAAAACTTGAGAAATATATTTTAGGTTTGTTGCTATAAACAGTTGTTTCTCCTTGAATTTCACTCCATATGTCAATGTGTAAATTTTTTTGAATGTCCAGTGGAGTGCATTATTTTTTATTTGAACAAACTTAAGATTCACCAAGTTACAAAACTATAAATTCATATTACTTCTGACATTTATAGTCTTCTTATCGAAGGCTTGCCAATGATAAAGCAGTTCATTAATACTGTGGACACAATGTTTATTTTCTTTGAAAATGGTTGTTATTGTTTGTGTTTTTTAATATTCTCTATACCCATGATTACTTGAACTGGACTGTTGTTCGATACAGTATACAATTAATTTTTAGATATGCTATACACTCTCATTTATTAAATCAGTACTTCTTATTTTCTCCAGGGAATTTATTTGTTCACATGCTATTTTCTGCTCAGAACAAATTATGCAGTCGTTTCAAAGAAAATGACTGATTATTTAGTGTTGAATGTTTATCCAGTTTCATTAATTATTCTTTGTGTTTTTCAATATTTCAAAATAATCATAGCCATTCATGAGATATGTGTTTCTAGCTTGTTGGTAAAGGATGAAACTCACTTGTGCATCTTAAACACTTTTTTAGCCAAATGACAGATTTTAAAAATTAGAATGATTTAACAATTTTAGTTGTTTGTCAGGCATTAGATACACTAATATTGATTCAATATTTCTTAAGTTAACGGGCATATTGTTGAAAATCCCTCATTTTATCGGATTGCAAGTTTTGAAGTTCATTGAATCTGTATGTCAAGAGATTTGCTCATTTTCTTTTCCCGTGCCAATACTGTTTGCTCTCATTAGAGCTGTACTTGTCGATTCACACAACACTTTACTAGAGAACATCATAGGATAATTTGGGTCCTCGATATTTACAGGAACCGTCTGGCTAAAGGATCTCCGACTTTTAAAGTATGGTAGTAAATTAAAGAGGTTTTAAAGCAGTGTGAAAAGTGTTGAACTGAACTGAAATTAACTCTCTAGCAGTTACATCAGTTTTATTTGACATTCTGCCCTTATCATTAATTAGAGTGTAGTTTCAAGATCTATATCATGTCCTATAAAATTAAATCATTCATTATAAAGTTACACAATTGTCTTCAGAAATAGACGGATTATAAATTTATGATTATTGAGGAGTATTGTTCGCTTCTGTTATGAAAGTTGATCGTAAAATTCATTAAGACTTACCAAGTCATCTTAATAGTATAGAAAGATAATCAAAGTTCTTGTGCCTTCATATCATATGAGCAATCCACTCGTTCCTTCCGTTATAAATTGTCCAATAATTATTTCAAGCCGGAATATAATCCAACAAAAGGTACCTCTGCACTTCTGCCTCTGGCTTAAGTACACTAGAGGTCTGTTCTAAACTTAAATGTAAGTTACAGATGAAATTATTTCGGTTTGTTTTTAAACCTATGAAAAGTTTTATAATATAAGTTTTATTTGTATACAGATTTGTCTAAAAGCGATAATGGTTATAGCTCATCAACTGTTGGCAAACAAGGAGTTCCAAATACTAGCCTTACCGACTCAGCTGGACATGTATTGCTGCTAGTACAGAAAAATGAATGTTGTCATCTGAAACATTAATTTATTCTGTGACTGTTCCACACCATTCACCTACTAACTCAAAACATTATTAAGAAATATACACAATACAAACAATTGTGAATAAAGTTATTTAATATTATTTTTATCTGAACAATATTATTTGGCTAATAGTTTCACGAACTTGTTGGCATCTTCAGGTCTGTATCTTAATTAATATGCTGATCAAATTTGAAAAATGTTATGTGTTTATTCTGGTTGATAAAGTATTACCCTAGAACTTTGTTTCCTGCTCAGTTTTCTTTAATATTAAAATTTCAAGTATTGTTTGCAAAGGGTTCTTAGTGAGAAATAGAGAATAGAATGTTCTGATGACATCATCTGGTATGGCACACTGTGTTGTCATTTATTGACTTTTCTAGTTATGATGCAGACTTAAATATGTCACTTTCTTGTCAAAACTAGTAGCTAAATAAATGTATTATGGAGGAAAGCAATATTTTACTGATTTCTCCATCGATGAACGGCTAGTATATTACATTGTATTGATGAACATGAAAATCTTAGACTTAGTGCATCAGCTTATCTACTGGGTATATTTTCTCAACAGCAACAATCCACCGTAACAAACAAATTTGGACACATAATGCTTGAGAAAAGGAAATGGATGAACTTGAAGCTTGTGCCCTCGCTCCTTTAGTATTAAAAATACTTGCAAGTGTGTCGGTACCAATCATTAAAAGTTCCGGGCTTCCAAATTAGTATCGGCCACTTTCTCCTTAATCATTTAATAATAAGGATAGACACTCTTTATATAGACTTTTCCTTCAAATTTCTTATAAATAGACCCTGATCTTAAGACTTTGTTGGTAGCACCATGGTAAAGTATAAATGGTCGTGGTGGCAAAGTATGAATATTATTCATGCAATTTGAGAAATAACATCATCCTATGGTTCACTTGATAAGAACAAAACTAGTGCACTTATAAATATAGTTTAATTCAAAGGAAAGTATAAATAAAAAACATCCTTTGTACAAGATGGCAATAAGGGCTAATACTTTGAGTAGATTGCGATGATATCTTGAGGACCTTGACCTTTGGCACCGAAAACATATCTCAGCTCCCAGAAAATTCTTTGCTTATAAACGTTTGCCTGTTTGCTCAGTAGGATAGCTGAAATCTAATCACCCCAACAAGTATGGAGATGTTTTAGTAGTTTACAGTTTAAATATATGAATAAAGCTCCTGATTTTGATGGTTATATTTATTTTGAGCCTTCCAAAAAATTTACAATAATACATTAAAGGGGAAATATATATCTTCTAAGGTTGTTTACAGAGTTGGTCATTCAATTTTCTTACCTTTAATTATACCAACAACCTCATGCACTTTCACACATTGTGTTCTGTTCAAGGGACCTAAGTACGATATTAACACTTAGAAAGTGATTATTAGACTTACAACTATCTCTTTAAGGAGGCAGAGGTAAAATATCTAAACTCATTGAACCATCAATCAATCCTTAAACAAAAAAAATAATTTAAAAATGTATTTTTTTAATCTGTTACCTAAATGTAATTAATTGCCCCCCCCCCTGCAATTTAAATGAGTAATATCACCAGAGTTCCGAAGCTCTTAAAAAAAAGAAGAGATGCTAAGACTTCATTTTGGTTGTCAGACCATTGTGATGTTCACCTAAAAGTGTCATGATTTCTATCCATAGGTTCCAGTTTTTAATTTCATTTTAGTTTTATTATTGCTAAAAATGTCTGTTGATTCCTAATATCAAATTCTCCTTACACTTGTGAGCATCCGAAATCTGAGCAGTTCAAATGTTAAAAATAGTACAAAAAGGATTGTTTTGGGGGAGCGCAGTAATGAGAATGGAAATGCTGTCCTTCAAAGGTCAGGTGTGCTCATTCGAATCCAGCCTGATATAGAGGTATTTTTATAGTTTTAGCAATGTAGAAAACCTCTCGATATTTGATTTAAGTTTCCTATTTAAAAGATGAAAGGGCAACTAAAACAATCATGAAAATTAGTTGAGATATTTTTTTTTTTGTTTCTGCTTTTTGATTGGTGATGTGAATTTAGAAAAGCCATTTTTTCGCATTGATATTTAGAATAGAAAGGCACCCTGTAGCGGTGTAGTATTTCCCATGAAATATTAATGCTGACACTGGCCAGCGAATTGTCCAATTGCAATTAGAATAATGTAGCTTCCAATTAAGGTGTTCTGCATGTAGAAATATATTTGCTTTAGTAAATTTCATTGGAGACCTGCCGTTTGTCTTACTTAAAAATGTATGTACAAATGGATGTTTTGTTTTACTTTAACTATTAACTTGGTATATACAAGAGGGTTGGTATTGTCAGGAAGATAATTATTTCTACTATTTCCTAAGTCGTATTTCTCAGGACAAAAAAATTATGAACCCTTATAAAAAAATTTGAATGGAATACCAAAAATCACTTCTAGCTGTATTATAAATAGCCAAAACAAATAACCATTTTAATAAATCACAATATTCCGTTCTTTCCTTAAGGTATTACTTATATTGATATCACTAGCATTTTTTATTTCTTTTTGACAGTGAAGGTCTAATTGGGATTGGTTGCTTACAGTTTACCAACCTTTTTTTTAGCTAGGCTTGAACTAAGGATTTTATTTAACGAGTTAGTCATTGAATATATTCCTATTCCCCAGATGAGAATGAAACTCATCACTCTAGGTTTACCTAGTGAATTAACACCATAAACTCCCCCCAAACTTAAACATCTGTCGTTTGTCCCCTTTAGATAGAGCCCTTAAGCATTTCTACCCGTTTTGGAAATAAACAGTTTCAAATGTTGGGCTTTTAAATTAGCCCTTTGATATAATATAAAGTTTCTTACTTCAGATTCAGAGTTCTAACATTTGGAACTTAATGAAACGTACTGAAACTGTATTCCAATTATGTTAGGAATAGGAAATTGGCAATCCTAGGTTCAACTCCAGCAAGAGAAAACCCTAATACAATGAAAATTTAAATTCACACACAAATGAAGGACAGAATTTTTTTTTTTTTTTATGAAGGTAGGTTCTTCAAGACTAATAGAAAAGAAGGGTTCTGTTTGAACCTCTGATGGAGAAAATATGGCATTTGTATTTACTAGTATGTTTATGTTGTGGAATATATATTATAAATAGTAAAGGATACTGATAGTATATTCCGCCAATTAAGATCGTAAAATAAACAGATTCTTTGATTATGAAGGAATAATTAAGATAGCAAAAGGTCAAGTAATATGTTTTTTATATTGTAGATTGTCTTAATATAGTTCACACTCACTAGCACACAGTTTCCAGAAATTACTTTAAACCATATTAGCTTAAGTAATAGTTTAATATATTTCTTATTTAATACTGCTCTACCGAATTCATTGATGTTGTCCAGCCTATAATACCTTGTAACACTTTACATTTACTAGGATTTACCTACTTTAAGACATAAATCCCTTCATGTTTATCGCATTATTAAAAAATATAAGCTGCTTCTTTATTTAAGTAGATCTTGATTATTGGGCCCATAATATCGAGATCATCAATAAAAAATGTCTATTAATCATAGAGCTAAAGTAAATTTAACCCTTCCCTTGCACAAAGCCACTATAGTGAAAGGGTTAAGAGTCAATCCATGGGATTTAAACTCACATCGTCTTATATAGAAGTTGGTGCTCTATATCCGGCAATTATCTTTGTCTGTCTGAGAGAACAAGGTGTATCTTCTTCATGTGTCTCTGATTGTTTACTGTTCACAAATAGCTAATATATCATTAAAAGATGACCTCCATCCAATCTTCGTTGAAGAAGAAGGGAGGTCATTACATGAAAAACACATGAAATATCTTCCATTTATTTATAGTTTGCTCTACATGTTTCATGTTCTATATGATGCCTCTCTAGGAGTTTTATGTGTATTATAAAAGGATTCAACCATACTACTGAGATGGACACATTAAGGCTAGCCAATTCTTTTTTGACTAGTTTTGATTCCTCGTTTTATAATTCTTGAACAACTCCTGAAGTTGAGAGGCAATAAAGCAGGTGAAACGTCTAATGTGAAAAATAAATAAGTGGAAGGTATTTCATGTGTCCCTTTCTGCCTTGAAGTAAAATTATAAATGTTTTATTACAAAAAGCCTGATAAATACAAATAATTTTTCTTTTTATAGTTAATGGATTCATTCAGGTTACAATTTTACAATGGTAATGGTTCCCTCGCATCAGAGGTGTTTGGCAGGTGTACTTGTTTGAGCAGCCAGTAATGATGCCCTCTCCTGTTATATTTAACAGCAGTCGCATATATGTTAGTGGAACCAACCAACTAAAGAGATGGTAGTATCCATAATGCTTAGTTTCATTCCTTATGAAAATGGAAATCTGAAGCTCTGAAAGGTGAATGAAAAATCTGAAGTTGAAGAGCCTGGCCATATGTTTTTTCCTGTAGGTCAAGTGATCAACTTGAAGCATTCCTTGCATTCTTTATTCATTTAGCTATTCCATTGTCCAATGAGTGCTGAGTGGGCACTGGGGTGCAGATAGAAGACTAAACTCAAATCCTGGTAACTAGATAGCTAGTTGAATAAAGTAAAAATTCCATTCACAGAAAACAATATACAGCTCGGGTATACTCAGTATAATCACATACAGTCAAAAAGGCACATATCCTACAGGGGATGTGCTCATCAGTTTAATAAAGACCCCCAGACAAACTGTGGAAAAATTGCCTAGTGGTGTAGTTTGATTGAGAATTATTGTACATAATAATTTTTGAAAAATATTTACTGAACGGTTCCAAATTAAAAGTGTATCCAAAGAATCATATAACGTTCGGGGGTAAATATGCTAACCAACTCCTTATTTAAATAGTAAGTTACTTCAGAATCAATTTCAAAGTATATTCTCCTCTTCAGATCTCTTTAAAAATAATATCATAACTTTTGATCAAAAGTAGCACACCTATGAAAGTCTGCTGCATTTGAACGGATGTCACATTAAAAAAAAAATAGCTTTAGAGGTAGTGAAGCCAAACAGTTTCTATATTTAATGTAATATAATCTTTAATCTCACACGGTGAGCCTAGAGTGGTGAGTTCGATTCCTGCCTGTGATATAGGTATTTATTTAGTGGTGGACTCATTAAGTAAAATTCTTAGTCCCACCCGGGTTAGAAAAGGATTGTAACCTGTAGCTAACCCGTCCCAATCAGCCATAGCATCAAAAAGTGGTCGTTAATAAATAATAATGATAATCCAATAGGTATACAAAAATTTCATGTAGTATACAAATTGGATTTTTTATTTTTTTAATAAGGAATATTTTAAATTTGCCCTGGAAACAACACTTCAATTGTAACTATGGCTGTTGATCATTTTACTAATTATGGTATTGTTTGCTGTAATTTTATTGTATTAAAATTATGGCTCAGTTTCACTGTATTATTAATAGATTGGCAGAAGGTCATTTCAAACAAAATTCACTGATTTATTTAAATCTTTTCTTCAATAACTCTACATTTTTCATAAATATCTCTTCAAAAGTATTTATTATATCTCTTAGCATATCAGGCAGTCATCTATTCTACTTTTTGGTTTGGGAACTTTATTAAGTTATTAATACATCCAAAGAGGCTTTGTGAGTAGTGCAAGATTCTGGGTTTTTGAATAATGGAAAATATGAGTGTTTTTTTTTTTTTTTTTTTTTTTACAAATGGAGCATCCATAGAGTGTGTACAGCAATTAGTCCGTCATAAAAAATATACCTGTGCATTTCTACTTTTTACTCAGCTCTTCATTGTCATTGATAAACTTTATAGTTAGGTACTCTTTTATGAATGGAATGCTCAAACACAACATGAAAAGAGATAATATTACGCATTACTGTTAATTAATGGGGATATATTGCGAACCAGGTAATTTTCCTCTTATCTGTATTGTTTGAAAGGAATGCCACTGGCTAATCTTAGCACTGTCGTTACAAAATATGATTTATTAACATTAATCCGGTTCAGTATTAATGCTTTAATGGTGAAATATTACTTTCTAGGATAAAAACAATTGAGCAATTTAATTATCATTAACCTTGAAATACAGCATTCTAATCCAAATTAATTACTAATCAAGATTAGTTATGTTTGTGCTTTTGCATTAATAATAATATATACAGTGTGCAACAATCGGATATTACACTTCCCCTGCCAAGAACCCAATGAGGTTGGAGTATTTTGAAATATGATTGTCTGTTTTTCTTCTATGTATGCTTCACTTAGTTCATTTAGGTCATATAATAATGGCTACCTTTATAAGTATGCTAGGTTCCCTGATCAGAAATTATGATTTTTTTTAATGAAGGTGACTTTTTTTCAATGTTCACTTTTTTTATTTTATTATTATTTTTTAAATATCCAAGACCTGAAACTGGTAGTTGGTTTTGTCTCACATTACTTAGTTGGCCACGGTTCTTTCCCTTCTCAAATTGTACAAAAAAATGGAATTTATTGTGTGTTAACTCCATATGAGAAAATATTGGCTCTTATCCAGTCCCAAAAACCTAATTTTAATTATTGATTAGTTAGGTAAAAAGTATGTGTTAACTAATTTTTTTTTCTGAAATCTCAAATCAAAGTTAGTAGGTTACTGATTTGAAGTTCAATTAAAAAAAAATAGTTTTTACATTGAGGCAGCTAAAATATTAATAGGCAACAATTATTGTGGCCTAGATACAATTCAGATTTTCTATCCTAAAATTCCGTGGAAAATAACTTATATATATCGTGTATATAAACAAATAGTTCAAAGTGTTTTATGTATTTTTACTGATTAATGATTTCTCCACACTTGTTCTTATGCTTTTATTATTGGTTAGTCCCACCTAGAAGGCTATGGGGAAACCACTCTATGTCCTTGCGAATATCTCCCCATGTTTGTGATCTGGGAAACGATGATTTAGGCTAGATAGAACACACATGGTGGATCAAAAAATGCAATAGAACAGAATTTACATATCTTTTCGTTATAAAAATTCATGGTTCTTTACAAAATTTTGTAACTCTAATAGATACAAAGCAATTGGCAACGTTCAAGCCCCTCTCATTGATGTAAAGAGAAGGTCCAAACTAGATGACACAACAGCTCTAAGAATGAAATTTCAATATTTTAAGGCTAGTTGTTTGTGAGCTATAAAAATGTAGGTATATACGTAGGACGCGACTTTAAAAAAAATTCTTGAAATGTCCATCGATCCTACCTAGTACCGAGTACGAGAAAATGAGGTCCGTTCAAAATTATATATATGTCTGTTACAGCTCTAGCGGTTGCAATTCTGGTTTAATCGTTATCAAACTCGACATTTAATCGTTTTATGTAAAAAGAAAGGTAATGAGTGAAATTCGACCAGTGGGAGGGGAGGCTTAGAACGGAGGAATTTAGAAAATCCTTAATATCTACGTTATTATGCTTCGAATCGAAAAACTGTATAGAACCAATCTTATTGCAAATGTAATGATCTATAAATGTTGTTATGTACATTTTTTCACTATCGTGATTATTAGCCGAGATATTTACATTTTTTAGTTTCCGGCCTTCAGTAAACCCAAACTCCTACTCATGTCAATTTACAATAAGCTGTTATATTATGAAGCACATTATTTAAAGCATAAATACCAAATATTGTTCTCATTGAACTCTATTTGAGGTAAAATGCAAATACTTGACGCAAGACTGAAATCTGCTTAGTTAGCGCAGCTCCCGTGTTGGATATCAACTTTAGGAAGGCCAACATTTACTTGAGGCCTTAACTATTTTTATTTCGTATAGGCTGCCCGGTAGCAGGCCTAAACGAAGGTCCTCCGACCTAAATACTCCTGATTATGAGGTCTCTACTCGCTAATTTCGGTCATTAATATTCATTCTAGGCTGTGCTCTTGAAATGTAGGGGGATTCGGTGCGAGAAAGTGCCAAGGTGAAAATTCCCCCAGAGACCTGACTAGAGCGAGGTTAGGCATTGAGCGCTCTCTTCGCCAAGGTTACAACCGGACTGATAAAGATGAGGAGCGGAACTGCTCTTATCAGTGTGGGGACAGTCTCAATCAGCTTATCGTGTGTCCAAGGCAGCCTTATCACTACTATGCTCTCCTACGTTTATTCATGGCCATTGGCTTCATTCTGATATGCCCTTGTCACTCCTGCCTTGCTTCCCTTATCTCTTTTACTTCCGGCTGAGCCTTGTCTTAGCAGATTTCCCTTGAGGTAATTCAGCTATTGAGGTTGTACTCATGACACGCTTTTCCATCAGTATACTCAAATATTCATCAATCCTACCCAGGAGATGACAAAAATGAGGTCCGTTCAAAATTATACATATGTTTGCTTGTTAACGCTCTGCTGGTCCTAATTGTTGTTTCATCGTTACCAAACTCGATATTAATTGTTTTATGTAAAATCAAATGTCAAGTTCGATAATGACCAAAATCGGACCAGTGGGAGAGGGGGGGGGGGTATAAACGGGAGGAGTTATAGATCAATAATAATGTGGTTCATTCAAATGCATACATATATATAATTCACACACACAAATATATATATATATATATATATATATATATATATATATAATTGATGTAGCTGTTACAACTTGTTTTTCATCGTTACCGAACTCTATATATAAACATAATACTAAAAATCAAGACAGAGATAAAGGTACCGGACCAGGAATTACGGGGGTTTAGAGCGATGTGGAATTTGAAGTATCTCCTTTATTATGATTCGTATCGAAAAATGTTAGAGAACCAATTATTTTTTATTGTATAAATTTCTCTTCTCTTAACCATAGACTGCTGATTCTTTGACCTAGATTATTACTTATAACAGTATAAATTTGGCTTGTAAGAAACATCAAACTTTAAAATGCTCTACTGTCAAGTTAAAAAAATGTAGGTTACCCTCTTGTTCTCCCGTCTCGAATTCTTGAATTTCTTCTTTTTACCCCTTAGTAAATCTCCACTCCTACTTCTGGGATTTTCACTGTGTTGAGAAGAGATCAGTAGTGTGGGGAATATGCTTAGTTACTCAGTTCCTGTCACGCATTCATTCAGTACTCTACGTCTTGATGATGTGGCCATAGCTATGCAGTTGTCTTAAGACTTATTGGGATTAGTTATGGCTTCACCTCATAAAAAATAAAATTATCGTGTACGTCATATCCGATGGTTACGTTAAACTGCAGGGAACGGGGTTAGGAGCAAGATGTTTGCTGACAGGATCTATTTGGTCAACGTTTGTAGTTGTTGTTCGGATAAAAACAAAAATGGGTTTCAGCCAGATTGAATATCGAACGTCCTGGTTCAAACATAAGACATCTACTCAGAAAAGCTTCACATATCATCAAGCAGTCAAAATTACGTCTGTTTTGAGAGACTTTTAGAATTATTAATCATTATTGATGTGAGTAGATAATCTCTTTGTATCAGTAGGGTCTATAACGCACATATTATAACCTGACAAAGTCCATGTAAATTAAGCAGGCAACCCACGTGCATAAATGACAATGTGGTAATTTCATATCAACATATATTCTAAATCTAAAGCCAATGAGTCGAATTGGTATTTACTGAAGACTAAAAATAAAAATATGCGCATGTCTCGGTTAATAATCAAGATATTGAAATAATGTATATAACAACATTTATTGGGTATGCAATTTAAATAATATTGGTTGTGTACAATTTTTCGATCCGACTTATAATAACGGAGATATTTTGACCCTCCCCCCTTGGTACGATTTCGGACATTAACGAACTTGATCTTTGTTTGCAAAGGGTTTAAAAATGGAGTTTGGTAACTTTCAACCAAAAACAGCGACAGCTACAGCGTTAATGGACGCTTATGTATGTATATAGTTTTGAACTGTCCTCATTTTCGTCTTTTCCCGGGCCGGACATATGAAGAGATGTTTCAAGTTCCCTTAAAAGAGATCTGCTAACTTAAGGAACGGTTATAGCGTAGGGTGAAGTTTGGGAAATCTAGGTTAATAAAATATACGAGGAGTTTCTATTCACTGTACGAATTCCTGATTATGGTTTGTCTGGCAAGTTTATAGTTACCCACTAGTTCCACTACCTGCAAAGTACTTGTCAAATGTTCTTCCATGCTGCAAATTCAAATTTCCTCAGTCTCTTTATAATGATTTACTTGGAGTGCCGATAAGCTGATGGAATCTTAATTAAAATCAGGTGAAAGGATATTGGACGGCTGAAATGTAAAGGACACGGATGTCCGTGAACTCTCTCCTTGTATTGCTCGCTCCGTTCTAATGCACGCTGGAAAGCTATAGTATGAATGGGAGAGGGTGACCCAAACTCCACCATTATAGCAACATGAATGCTGGAATCAAGTCCCTTTTCACTCTTGGAGAATTCCTGTACTTTCCTACCTCAGACTTCGTTTTTGGAAAATCGGTTTCAATTTACAAAGCATTCCACAGAAGTTAAAGTCGCTTTTCCTTGGTTTTAATGCAAAATATTAGTTTCCCTTTGTCAATATTGAAGGTTGCCATCTTTAATTTGAGGGGAATCAGCTATTGAGGTTGTACTCACGTCTCAATTTTCAAAACCTTTCTTCAAATGTCCATAGATTTTACCTAGTAACTTGTATAGAACCAATATTAAATTTACTTTAAATATTGTTATATACATTTATTGTCTATCTTGAATATTAACAGAGATATTTTTATTAAGTGTGTGGAGATAATGGACGATATGGGATGGCAGTCTGTCTTGTTCGTCGGAAACAGACGAAAATTAGTTGGGCTGTTTCCGTAACTGTTCAGCTCTCATGAAGTTGGTTTAGAGACCCGTGTAAGCTTTTACTTCGTGAGATATATATATATATATAAATACGTGGTAATGACCCCCCCCCCTTCTTTAGTTCTTGGACTACTAAAATTTGAGTTATTAAAATATAAGTTATTCTGATTCATTATAAATTGCAGTACTAAATATAGCAAATAGTTTGCAATAAAGTTAATATGTTATATTCAGATATATATCAGTAATTGGTTTTCTTTCCGGTGAAGAATAGATCTATCTATCTGTTCAGATCTGAGTGGCTGGCAGACCTATTTGTTTACTATTCAGAAGCCGTTTCCGTTGGGAGCTTATTAAAATTAACTGAAATATTTCTTATTACCGTTTGTATTTACTCACGGTGGTGTTAAGTGTTACCAGTATGCAGATTTCTCTATTGTAAACCTTCACGTGACGACTTTTTTTTTTTTTTTTTACAAATGACCATCCGTAGAGTATGTAAAGCAATTACCCTGTCATAATAAATTTACCTGCGCATTTCTACTTTTCACCCAGCTCATTATAAATAATAATAATAATTGCAATTATTCCAAGACAAATCTAAATATGTTCAAAGGACCTTTGGTGACACCCTTTGAAGAGGACATATTGAATATATTATCTACAGACAATGAGCTACTTTTCTTTTGCAACAATCTCTGAATCAGCCTAAGATTTATTCTGTTTGTGAAAACTAGATTTTCCAAAAGAAAATAGTCTTCAGCGTGGGATGTTCTAAAACAAATCCTCATCTATTCTTTAGGATGAAGCATTTCGTTGGACTGCCCACCCATGTCTTGTTTATTTTTTATTTAAAGATGAAAATGAAGAACAATGTGAACTTTGACCTACAAAAGCTTTGTGCTCATCTCAAACTGTTTGACCTAAAATAGTTCACACTTTCCAAAGAAAGTTCAAACCTAACTCCATGCCAAGTTTAAAGAAAATGCATTAGTTTAGTGACTCTTCAGTTATATAAGAACTGACAGAACTTTTCCTTCTCGTGTCGCCATGCTGAACACACTAAAGATTTACATAGTGCGAAAGCTGAATTCCGTTTTTATGCAACACCACATTGAAAACTATAAAGTTTAAAAAATTTATTGCCTCTAAATGTTAAATAACGCAATTTTATGCGGCAAAACTTTCTGTTTTTCTATAACAAAGTTACTAATATTAAGTCAGTTTATTTCTTTGAATGTTATTAAATAGCAAACTTATATAATAGTTGCTTTCCTTGTAAAAATATCTCAAATTCAATGAATTTATTATATAAAATCCATCAATTTAATAATTATAGATATGCATTCTTAATTTATTTATTGGGTTCTTTATTTGTTTTAAATTTAATAAGGCATACTTTATAATAAACGAAAAACGTGGCTTCACAATACAATATAGCTATTTGTTTTGTTGACCAATTTTTGATAGTTTTCATCTTGCGTTTAAAACAAACCTCTACACACGAATATTAAACAAAGATTTTTTTTTTTTTTTTTATAGATTTAATACATTCAGGACAGTGCGTTAAAGAGTTTATAACTCCTGAAAAATGATAACACTTTTTGAAAGCTATTTATCTTTGTGAATGGGAGATTGAAGCTCAATAATCACACAATAGGCATTAAACAGTTTTTGAAGTGGATTTAATTAATTATTTAATCCAAATTATTTATTGGGGCTCAGGTTAGCCGTGCGAGTTAAAGCTTTGACCTTTGCAGTATACATGGCAAACCTAGAGTGGCGAGTTCGATTCTCGCCTGGGCAAAGGAAATTATTTAGTGACGAAATTCATTAAATAACATCCTAAAATCCCACCCTGGCTAGGAAAGGGTGGTAACCTGTAGATACCCGTCCCAATTAGCCTGAGTAGCAAAAAGTGGACGTTAATAAATAATAATAATAATTAATTATTTGGGCCTAAGTTCGCGGATCTTTGGTCTTATTGAGCATCTTAATCCAAAAGTTATATTTTCCGTTCCAACGAGGGCAATAGAAATTTATTTAGTGGCACACTTACTAAAAAAATATCCTTTGTCCCATCCTGGTTCGGTGACCTTTGGATAACCCCCACTGATTGAGTGACATAACGTGGACGTTAATAATTAACGTTTATTAAAACCTGGAAGAAAGATTTGCTGATGAGCGAAGGGGTCGAGATTTTTATAAGGTGTAGATTTTTAAAGTAAACCCAGGGGGAGTTTTGTTATTTTAGCTACGTTATTTAACAAGCAGAATCCAGTGATTTTTTTTTTTTTTTTTTTTTTTTTTGTGGAAGGGCCAAATTACAACAGTCTTGTCCTATTTAAACACCAGTTATTTTTGTGTGCTGAATTACTAATTAGAGTATTTGTTTTCGCGAGAGGATAACTTTGGAATGGAAAAAAAAAAATGAGGAGGACTGGTAAGTGAGGCTTTTGTGTTTTAAACACACACACATATGTATATATACTTTATTATTTATATAAGGGTGCCGATGAATGTGCGGGTTAAGGCGTGGGACCAACTACTACTTCTCCTTGCTGACTAGAAGGTAAAATTGGTGCAGGTTCGATCCCCGCCAAGGGAGAACATTAGTTCGCTAACAGATCGCGGTAGTGTCGCAGTGCTTATGGCATGGGTTAGCGGGAGTATAAAGAGTTTTAAGTCTGACTGCCCCTTCGGAATGACTAACGGTTATGACTGACTCTCTTCGATTCCGCCTACAGGTAGGCTGTAAGCGTTATGTGGCCACAGGTTCAATAGGACAACTTATTCCAGTCTATTGGAGACAACTTATTCCAGGTCATCCATGGATAACGGAGGTTGTACGTTGAGTTGACCACTCACTACTTAGAAACTCTTTGATCACGAAACCCTCGTTTTTGTGATCTAAAGTTTCTAAGTAGCTCTGTGGCAGCCTAGGATTTTGAAAGTCTATAATGCCAGTCGATATATATATATATATATATATATATATATATATATATATATATATATATATATATACGTGTGTGGTGGACGTGGAATGACGATCAGCTTATAGCTTTAAAAATTTACTAACTAAAACGTGTTTTGCTGTGACGAGAGTATTTAAATTGCAAGAAATTTCTGTTCTTAAATTTAATTTTAAAATAAATTATAAACTTTTGAATGTTATAAGCTTTGCAGCCAAGGGTTCCGGACGCATTCCTCAGTTCCCCATTTCTCGTTTAGGTAGTCCATATCTAACATGTCTTCCAACTGCTCCCAGTCAAACTGTGTTCTATTTATTGCCTCAATGACGTTTATATTCAGTCAACTGGACAGTATAATTTGAGGCTAGTTCTGGTATTAGATAAGCCATCTTTGAGTTGGTTATACAACTATTTCATTTGTATCCCAAACGGAGTTCTGGCTCAACGAGTATACCGAAATTACCGTCTGTTAAAGTTTTCACGTTCTCCGTCCGGAACTAATCCGATTATGTCAGTTATCAGTTCCTTGGCTAGCTAATGTCCGTCCATACCGCTCCAATGAATTATCTGTGCTATTGGAGTTGTAAGGATTATATCATTTCAAAAAAACTCAATTATGCAAGAGGCTCGGAATGGTCCAATTTCCTTAACTGTCTGGAGTGGAGAGGTTTAATGTGAATAAATTTACTTTTGTTAAATAAAAAATTTCTGTTTTTATTTCATTCACTTTTTAATCCCCGGAAAAAATGGTAATGCAACTTGCCGTTTTATGTCAGGCCTATAGGCCGTGGCATATTGAATCTGTGTTTTAAGGTTTTGTGGCGAACGTCATCATTGTGAAATCTTTGTTGCATCAGAACTCATATTGCATTAAAAGTGCAGTCGAAATGCCACCAGGCGAATAATACTAGAACATCAGGATAATCATAAGAATGACATTTTTGTTGTGAAGGAAAATTCCTATACTAACCCAGAAAGTCCGTCACGCAAGGGCTGCATAAACTAAGCAGATTTCCCACACTACTGATCTCATGCCCACTATATAGTATTTATCTCTAAAGATAACGTAAGTCTTTTGAATTTTCGACACCCCCCCCCCTGTAAATTCCTGGTCCGATTTCAGCCGCTTATTAAATTGAGAGGGATTAAAAATTGTTCATTGTTTGAAATGTCACAAACAAATTTATGCCGGCTGATATAAAAAACATTTTTATTAAATATAAATAATACTTTGGGCAAGAAATATAACATTCAATCCCATTTGAGGAAAACAGGCATACCGCATTATTAATTATATTAGCAGAATTCCCCAAAGGGAAATCAACTGTTCAGTTCGTACTCAGCAATTATCGAAAAGTTTCCTCAAAAGCCCATCGATTAATTCTACCTAAGACATGACGAAAATTGGGTACGTGCATAATTATCAATATTTGTCTCTTAACGCTCTAGTGGTCCCAATTTTTGTTTGATCTTTACCAAACTCGGCATATAAATGTATTATGTAAAGCTAAAGATCAAATTCGTTAATGGCTGAAATTGGAACACTGCAAGGGGTTTTTCGAATAATCAAAATATCGTCATTATTATGCATCGGATGGAGTCAATATTATTGCAAAATCAATTTCCTACAAATTTTATTATATACATTTTTTCTTTATCTCAAATATTAACGGAAATATTTGTTTTTAATTTTAGATGAAAGGTGGATATGAAAATCCTTTTGATTGGAAGATTAAGTCTTCAATTTATTTAATATCCCTAAATGTCTTTAACATCTGTTGCTGTCATCTTTAGAGTATAAATGGCTAATGAAATTGGGTACTGGTGCAAGACGATGGCCATTACACTCGCCATACAAACCTGAAGATGACATCAAAACATGTTCAAACTGTTTATAGCAAAATCAAACCAACTTTCGGATTTCGACTAATTTATCTCAGTCTAATGATAAGAATTTTGTATTTATGACATGAGTTCTTTTTATATTTAATGTCATCCTAATGAAGATAACTCGTGTCTTAATTCTCTCAAAAAAGAATAAATAAAAGGAAAAAAAAAACTTTCATTTTTAAAAATCGATCAATTTTATCTTCATGAATGTGATTGCTAAAATAAACATGAGGTTAATCCATATAATCATTGATAGATAACTAGTTGCTGAATCCACTGATAAGATGTGCTTATTGCACAAGGAAATACAATGTCATTTTTCAATATAATTTGAACGAATGTCTATAGAAATGTGTACTAAACAATATCTTTAACATTTCTTGGGTTTGTGTTTGTAAGACTGATCTGATCAAAAGGAAATTCTCCTAAAATGAGTAAACCCCCAAAAATATGACTACTAATTTGAAGAATTTGACACTCATCATTAAACGTCTCTGGAAAAAAATATTTGACATTGAAGCTTAGAATAAAGTGCTGCCACATGATATAACATCTTAGTTTTAATGAGGCATAAGTAAAAGTGGGTGTTTACTAAATGCTGAAAACTAAAAATTCCATATATTTCATGATGGAGAAAATACGTACATAGCAATTGTATGTAATTCAATTTTCAATTATATTGGTTCTATACAATTTTTCAATCCGACGTAAATAACGGAGATTTCTCAAATTTTCGAATTCCCCCTCCCAAAATTCAATTTCCAAGCCGTTAAAGAACTTGATCTTTAGTTTTACACGAAGCTCACTAACAGACAAATATATATATATATATATATATATATATATATATATATATATATATATATATATATATATATATATATATATATATATATATATATATATATTGAAAGTAGGATCCATGGATATATGAGGAAATTTTGGAAAATTGTGTCATGAGTACAACTTCACAGCTGATTTTCCTGAAGGTGAATCTACTAAAAAATATAATTGTTGCAAATGTATTGCAACAAGATGGGTGATATTAATTTTTCCCTTCGACTCATGCTAATGAAGAAATTTTGAATTCTTTATTTTATCTCTAATAATCCCCCCCCCCACTTCTGCCTTTAACGAACGCAACCTTTCTTTTCCTGTTAAAAGTTTAAATATGTAGTTTGGTTTCAATATACATTTTAAGTCTATGTTGTTTTTGTCTCTCATTTGGAATTTTTGTATAATTGGCAGCTACTGAAGGAAAACCGCCAAGGCAAGTGTAGTTATTATTTCCTTATTATTAAGTTTATTAACGTATTAGCATATTTTGATAAATTGTTGATGTATGAGAATGGCATTTTTGAAAAGTGCAGGAAGTTTTGAAATGAGAACAAGGACTTAGATAACAACGTATCTCTACAAGGTTTAAAACAAATTTAAACAGAAAGGCTATAAAACATAGGTTTAATTATGATGATATCCAGCGGACTTCACTTGAATAATCTTTTTTTCTTGGGATGTTTTTAATTGAGGCTTGAATGGTCGGGAATTTCTCTCTTTAGGAAGAATTGAGTTGTGTTAGCATTTGTAGATAATGAAGGCTTTGGATGGGATTATGCTATTATCAGTTAATACGAATTCTCTGGGAAACCCCTTCAACCATTGTTCTGCCTCTAATAGTCTTGGCGAAGAAGAAAACCGATGGCTTTATCTGTCTCATCTCGCAACTAAATAAGAAGGAACAATCAAACCTAATGCCTTTTTAACAGTTCATCCGAGGAACAAGGCTAGTTGCTTATTTAATTATTATCATTTGTTTTGTTTTTGATTTTTTTTTTTTTTTTGTTCTCAGTATTTTCTGTATGTATTACTTTCATAATCCATTATTTTTTAAACAATTACAATCATTGCCTCGTTTATTCAAGTTAGGCTAACCCGAACGATATGCTTCAGGTTATTTCAGTACCAGATAAATTTCCCCACATAAATTTCAGTCCCGGAAAAAGATTATTGCCGAAATGTATGGATGGTTCTACGCATTGCCTTAAACTTATAAAATAAACGTTATTTATTTACGTCCATTTTGTGCTACCAAGACTAAAATTGGGACGGGCTGTCTTCAGGTTATCGCCCTTTTCTTGCCAGAGTGGGAATTACGATTTTATATAATGAGTTCATCACTAAATAAATTCCTATTGCTGAGGTAAGAATGGAACTCAGGACTCTAGGTGTATCAAGTGAGATTAAGACTAACGCTTTATTTAACGCCCCCGAATATATTTTGTATTATCTAAATACTTTAGGTACCCACAAGTTAATTGTTTGTTTGCTACTAAGGCTCATTGGGACGTGTTCTCCATAGGTTACCACCCTTTTGTAGCCAAGGTGTGAGTAAGGATTTTATTTAGTGAGTTGTGGGGCTAAACGTATATATTACCTACGCGGGAATGGAACTCAGAATTCTACCAAGTTTAAGGCCAATGCCTCACATGGCTAACGTGAACCCCTTAATAAAAATATATATTAGTTTCAGATTGTTGTTGTGAAATTTACCTTAAAGGGTGTTTCACCGAAATTAATAAGGGAAAAGGGTTACAGCCAAGTGGGTTTCTTTGAGACCCATTTGAGACTGCGCAAGAATAAGCCATCAGAAAGAGGTAAGAAAATTGTATTTGAGGTTAAAATTGTTCCTAAGCCATTTCTCTGTAGTTTGTATAAAATGACGATAGACAGCCTGTAAGCAAACTATAACATTAAGATTGCATTTGTCCCCCCTCCCCCCCCCCGCCGTTACGCCGTTATGAGTATGAAAATCTACCTGGAAGTTAGTTACTGGATTTGGGGAAAACAAGCCTTTATAAAGAACACGAAATATTCCAATGAAATAATCTAGATATTCCTCTTCAGATAAAATCTTAGAATCATGTTTTTTTGTTTTGTTTTTTTTTGTTACATTTTTTTTCCTTGTAAACATTCTCTCTGATATCATAGAATTAATCTTTGCTTTGCTGAGTGTTATAGGTTTCGGAGTTTGTGCGAAATATTTACTCTCCCTTTTTCCAAAGATTTTTAGATTATCGTTTATTGGTTTAAAGACCACATCCATTCACATACGGCCATTAAAATCACCACTTTTGTCTTGTCAGATGGGTATTCTCACTTCTTCCTCAGCTTGAGGGACTAACTGATTATATTAGAATGCCCTCTGTAATCAGGTTCTGTAAATTCAGCCCTGTATTGTGTACAAAATAAATAGAACCATGCCGCTACAATGGCAGATCATCTTTTCTTCCTATAGATAGCAGCACCAAGCTCCGGTTTCAGGCTTAGTTAGTCGACTACTACGACAGGCATGGCTTTTAGTGTATTCTCAGCATGTTCTTCTAGACATTATATATCTGATCCATCAGCATTTCTTCCTCCCTTATTTGCAGTCCTATTTATCCTATTCTCATTTTAATAAAGTTGGTAGAATGGGATACCAAAAATATTTGGTGGTCCCCCTTGCGCCTGGTAATATTGCAGCATTGTCTACGGCTTGTCTTTCTTACACCAGTTCGTTTCCTTACTTCCGTCTCTTCCAAAACATAAAATGGTTTGTTTCCTCTTTTCTGTTTTTCTTGCTGTTAGATTTTCCTCCACGCGAATATATTCTAATGGTGGACTATCGTTGTTACTATCTATCGAGCGTCCTCTTCAAAGAGCTGTTTTTCTCGTCGTCTCCATGGTGAGTGAGCTATTTCAATTAATGTTTGTTCATGCCCTTAGTTACTTCGTTTGCTTGCTTATAGATCAACATTGGAAATAGCTCACACGATGACGCTGCTTATAATATTTCCCTGACGTAACGTGGTTCTGATTGCACTTCATAAATCCAGCAATAGAATTATAATGTATGGTACTTCTATTCTTCGTCACAGTTCATTAAAGTGAATGGCATTGAACTATTTTAACAATATTTCAACAACACTCACTCACTTCACTTTTAATATACCTTTTACCAGAAAACTAGTGTATTGGATGCACAACTATTTTACACTTCTGAGGCTAATCAGGACGGGTTATCTACAAGCTTTGGCCCTTTGGTATTAATGACAAGACTGGAAATTTTATGAGCTGACAGATTCAAATGAATTCCCATGTCATGATGGAAGTGAACTCAGGATGTAGAAATAGCTGAACTACAACAATTTAAAAAAAAGTCCGTCACGCAGGGGGTGCGTAAACTAGAAAGATTTCCCACGGAAAGTTATACAATAGAGAAATCTACATACAAGTGCCGACCAGTTACGGAAACGGCCGAACTAGCTTTACGCGGGAACGACCTAGCTCGTCCGTTACACTTAATAAAGAGGCAAATATCTCGGATAATATTTAAGATAGA
This sequence comes from Riptortus pedestris, assembly GCA_019009955.1. NCBI lineage: Eukaryota > Metazoa > Arthropoda > Insecta > Hemiptera > Alydidae > Riptortus > Riptortus pedestris. Next base: position 130,451,246 of record CM032231.1, on the reverse strand, counting down.
GAATAAATGTATATAACATTGTTTATAGTAAATTTAATTTACAATAAGATTGGTTCTTTACAATTTTTCGATCCGACGTATAGTAATGGAGATATTTTGAATTTTCAAAATTCCCCCTCTAATCCCCTTCCTCCCACGGGTCCGATTTCAGCCGTTAAAGAACTTGATCTTTCTTTTTAGATAAAACGACTAAATATCGAATTTGGTAACGATCAAACAAATAATTGCGACCTCTAGAGCGTTAACAGGCATATATATATATATATATATATATATATATATATATATATATATATATATATATATATATAATTTTGAACGGACCCCATTTTCGTAGCCTCCTGGGTAGGATTGATGGGCATTTTCGATTGGGAGGATTGAAAGATTTTTCGAAAATTACGCCATGAGTACGACCTCAATAGCTGATTTCCCTAAGGGAAATCTGTGAAAATGGAAGTTGTCTGTATGCTAAAAATACCAATAACTAGCTTAGCTTTTTATGACTACAGAAACAAGAATGGTTATGTAGTTTTTTTGTCCGACAAATTTTGAAAATATATTTACCACCTCATTTCGTTCTTCCCCCAGTCTCTTCAGCTGGTAATGCTGAGAGATTTTTGAATTTTAGTATCATAGAAATAACTGTTGAATTTATTAACGATCAAACATTAATGGCACTACAAGCAGATCATTAAGGTGCTTGCACACACAAACTATATTCATGGAGTATACTTTTTATATCTACTGGCTCGAATTTGAAGGAATTCATCAATTATGAGGACAACCTCAAAAATGTAATGTAGTTGGTCATAGTTTTTACTGAATTAGCTATTGACCTGCAAACACTGAGCATAACCAATAGAAGGACTAGAATCGTCCAAATCACCGCAAATGTGTTTGCGCGTTTGTGTGAAGTAGAATATGTGTATATCATTTTGATTTTTCTCGATAGAATGAACCGTTGATCGGATAAAAATTATGAATTTGACACTTTTGTTGATATTTTTGCTTGTGGGGGATAGAAACTGAAAGGGAAGCTCTAAAAGTATTCCTCCCTAGAGGCTATATCTGTATTAGTAGTGTAAATGGACGCGACATGTGTTTGTAGTTTTGTACTACTCCGATTAGGAAACACGGGGCCAACATTTCGGAAACTATTTATAGGAAAAGATAAGGATAAAACGTTCTTAAGAAGAGCACTGATAACGTTATCAAAATATTATATTCGTGTATGAAATTATTTGGGCTCATAAGATTTATTTAAATCTGATTTATTAATCAATGAATACAGTAACTAAAAATTAATCCCTATTTATATCAAATATGTATTCATGGTAAGACTAATTTACTAAGGTAATTGGAATTGCAAATGTTTAAGAATATATTTTTCAAATTTAATAGCTTAAATGCCCCTTCCCCCACCCAAAAAAAAGCTCAGTCGTTCTCTCACATTATTTATATTTTTATGTGATAACTGCATAGTTATTCCCCCTCCAGCAGACATACAAACACCTTACTAGAGTTCATCAGATTTAGGAAGTAGAGCAAAGAATTCCAAACAATGGGTTCATATTCACTCAAAATTGAGGGGTCCGTTTCACGGTGGAGCACTGTGGTATATCTGCTTCCAACCTAACTTGTAAATTCTGTTAGTTTTGAAAAATAAGTCGCATGATATACCAAAAAGCAAATCATTACATGAAAATAAAAGGATCATTAAAACCTTTCGATTCTCATTAGGCTAAGTCGAGATGCTGAAGGCTTTGAAGAATAGAATATTTTTGTTAATGGGACATCTAAATGTAAATATATATACCTGTAAAGCAGGCATCTAAACTACATTACTAAACTTATTAGTAGCTTCGCTTGGGAAATATTTAGACTGAATAATAAGTGTGAATTTTATTCATTTTAAGGCTACAATAAGGCCTTTCTATTTACATTTCCTGTATGCGTATTTACTTGTATTAAAATTTAAAGTTTCCCGTAACATGGACAATCGATGTACTGTTGCTGAGACTTTCAGACTAAACGTTAAGCGGTTATTATTCAATCACAATTCGTTGTTCAAATAATGAATAAACTCACTTCCTACACAATCCCTCTTCATTATTTAAAACAATGTGTGTAATCTAAATAATAATCATCGATAGTATTCGAATATTACTATGCATCATCTACTCGTTTCCCGCCAAATGCCGGCTGAATGCAGCTGATGTATTCAGAGTTGGCTTCGAGCCGACTGTTATTGTCTCTCCAAACATCTTCCGCAGTTTGTGCATATTCAGTATAGTTTTGTTTATATTTTAACTTGAGTTATTCAAAAAAATTAAACCTTCAGAATGTTACAATAATAATTCACTTATCAGTGGAAAATATATAACTCTGATAAATGTTCCATGTCTTAATTTAGATTTAGAAAAAAGTGAACGGGGAAGGGGGGAGATGGCGGCTATATACACTCAACCGCAAAAAAAACCGGTCACTTCATTTTTGTCGTATTAAAAGCTAATTTTCAGCAATTTTCTTTATGTGGGTATTCTAGTTATTACAGAGAATTTAGAGTCTAAGTCCATTGAACTAATCCCTTCAGGATTAGTAAACAATTAGATAAAACTCAGATTAGATTTATTTGTCGTGAAGTTGATCTATTCTAAACTGTAAGTAGTTTTTCGCACATTTAAACATCTTTAATTATTAACCAAGCATTTTCTTTAATTAATGTTTTATTTTTATTTCGGTCCAGAATAATGGGTCTTTCAAACTTAGATGGAAGGCCGGAGCTTACGTTACATTGCTGAAACGCTTGGGGTAGCGAAGTCTACCATTCACTGTAATAAAAATGAAGAATAATTTTTTTTTTTTTAAATGTGTTAATTTATCTTTTTATTTTTTTTATTTTGTATTTTTGTGTAAATAATCAATAAAAATTATTCACTTTTGGCAGATTTTGTTTAAATAACCTATAGATTAACCAATTATTTTAATTAAAAAGATTTATATACATATATATTAAGTATTTAACAAAATTATAAGACTAAATCTAAGTGTCCGGTTTTTTTTTGCGGTTGAGTGTATATATATATATATATATATATATATATATATATATATATATATATATATATATATATATATAGTTAATGGTATTATTGTCATTTCAAGTTATTGGTGAACCCGATCTATTATTCAGCTTTCTTGAACAACCCCTGGAAAGTTAAGACCTCGTTATGGGATTCTTTCATCTTTGAGTTCTGCACGGAAGGCCATTGATTCTACCTCCTTCCTCAGTGTGTGCCATTATTTTCTTCATCGTGTTCCTCACTTTGTTTGTCTGTTCTTGATCCCTGTACAATAGAGCCCTTGTGATAGATTTCCAACAAAGCTGTTCGTGAATATAGGTTTGGAATGGCCATAGCATTATGCACATTTGCCATTGTCGCATTAGACAAGGTTAGTGACCTATCGAAACCCTCTTGGCTTTTGAGTGCTTTAGAAGTACGTCTGATAAGCCTTCCGCTTCTTGATAACTTGGTTTTTTTGTCGTTCTTGTTCATTTAATTTCAATACTGATCAAAGGAGAGCCAAAACTGAAAATTCATTTGAAATATGAATAAAGTCCGTCACGCAGGGGCTGCGTAAACTAAGCAGATTTCCCACGTGAAGTTTTACAATAGGGAAATCTGCCTAATAACAACTGTAGTAGTAAGAAACCTCTAAACCTAAAACATTATTTAGGGCGTAGTTTTTAGCCCCAAAAGACAGTTGACCTAACCTCTAAACCTATTCATGAGGGGCGAAGTTATAGAAACGGCCGCCAGAGCTCTCGCCGGAAAGTTCGAACATAGCCTACTGGTGACCAGTATCACGCAGAATATAACTGCAAATATCTCGGTTAATATTCAAGATACAGAATAAAAGTATAGAGCAATATTTATAATAAATTTAATTTTCAATAAGATTGATTCTATACACATTTGCGATCCGACGCATAATAACGGAGTATTTCGAAAATCCTCCCCTCTAAACCCCCTCCCACTGGTCCGATTTCAGCCATTAACGAACTTGATCTTCCTTTTTACATAAACCGATTAAACTCCGAGTTTGGTAACGATCAAACAAAAATTGCTACCGCTAGAGCGTTAACAGACAAATATATATATATATATATATATATATATATATATATATATATATATATATAATTTTGAATGGACCTCATTTTTGTCATCTCCTGGGTAGGATCGATGAACATTTGAAGAAATTTTTCGAAACTCGCGTCATGAGTAGGACCTCATAGCAGATTTCCCCTAAAGCAAATCTGCTAAAAGTGATGTAGTTACATACTCGTATATTCATCCCAAAACCTGATTTCCTATACCTAAATCATGGGGCATTCCTCCATCGAACTATTATATTCGTGTGCTTCTTTTATAAAGCTCCGTCTATAATATTGGTGTAACGCCGACCAGAATAAGTACCGAATCGTATGAAAAGGCTGCTATTGTGTTAAATGTTTGTGAAGTGAATGAACGCTGGAAGCGAAGGACGCGGAAACGAAGATGAATGAGAAAACTCCGCCATTCCGTCCATTCAGTTTATTAACAGCTCTCCACGCTTTATTTTTTTTTGTTTACCCTTTATCGGTTACGAGTTCAAAGTTCTATTCCACATTGACATTTGTATTTGTCTGGAAAACATGTGATTAGTCAGCTGCTGTTTAGAGGGAATTGAATTTGTCTGTATTTGTATAATTTGATGGAGATTGATTATTAAGAAACTTCAGAGACAGTCATTATTTTTCCTTCATATCTTTAGAACTAATGGTGATAGAACTTTCATATCTCGTACTACGTATTATGTATCTCAAAGACCACATTTGAATATCATATTAAATTTCATGTCAAATGCACCCGAGTTGGATAATTACTCCTTTCAAATGGGGAGTTTAAATCAAAAGTTTCCCTTATTAAACATGTTTTCTGCGGTCGTTCTTTAGAGGAAAGCTATTGGAGTTGGCCAAATGGTAAAATTTTAAAAAATGCCTGAAATATTGAAACCAAACATAATATTTAAACTTTCAAAGGTCCACTACGTTAATGGTTATATGTAATTGCCTTAAACTGTGCCAGACGCGAAACATTTATAGTACAACTCAAATGTCAGACAATTTACTTTACAAATGCTATATAATTATTTTGATACCGCATAATTATTAATTTAGTCCTACGGCAAAAGTGCATTCGAAACCAATCAAACCTCTCCTGTTAACAATATTGGTTCATTTCCTCCTGTTACAGAAAAAAAAGAAATTGAAATATTAATTTATCAACATTCTGGCTTTATTTAACTTTCTGCTACTTGTCCTCTAAACATCTCATGTTTAATTTGTTCATTGGAAAGATTTTAAAATTTGAAACTAAAGAGTCCTTCAGGGGAAGCGGTGGCGTAGACTAAGTCAGGCATAAATCAAAAAAATATTTTCAGTGCGTTAAATATTAAATGTTGGCGTCATCACACAACCTATTTTTGTGTACCTTCCACAGTAAAAGTTCAACAAAATAATATTTAACCTTGGAATGAAGTGGTTTATTGTTAATATGATATGAAATGATTGCTTCTATACAATTTTTCGATCTAACTCATAATAACGGAGATATTATCTGATTTCAAAATTCCTCCTCTAAACCCTCCCCCCCCCTCACACTGGTCCCATTTTAGCGATCTTCACTTTTAAGTTTTGCATGAAATTCTTATATAATGGAGTTTCTTAACGATCAAACAAAAATTGCGACCACATGAGCGGCAAGTACATATATATAATTTTGAACGGACCTCATTTGGTGGAAATTTTTAGAAAGTCGTGTCCTGAGTCCCTTAAGGGAAATCTGCTAATATATTACCTAAAGTTTAGGTACCTAGGAAACCCCTAAAAATCTCGCTCATTAGTTTTTAGCAGATTTCCCTTAAGGGAAAGTTCGTCGGAACAAAAAATTGTATAGAACCAATTCTTCAAATGTCCATCGATCTTATCCAGGAGATGACACAAATGAGGTCCGTTCAAAATTATATATATTTGTCTGTTTTATTTGATCTTTACCGAGCTCGAGATATCGTTCTATTTTAGCAAGATTTCGTTAACGGCTGAAAACCAGGGGAGGATATTCGAAAATTCGAAATATCTCCGTTACTATACGTCGGATTGAAAAATTGTACAGAATTAATCTTATTGCAAATTAAATTTACTATAAATATTGTTATATACATTTATTCTCTATCTTGAGTATTAACTGAGATATTTGCATTTTTATTAAATCTGGGTGGCTAACGGATGAATGACTTTCCCGCCAAAAGCTAGTTCAGCCGTTTCCTTAACTGCTCGGTTCTCGTGAAATTTCTCTATTGTAAAACGTCACGTGGGAAATCTGCTTAGTTTACGCAGCCCCTGCGGGACGGACTTTTTGTTTATTTATTAATTGTAACGGAAGAAATGAGATCGGCTAACTTCGGGTCGAGTCATGAGTTTCCGTCAAAAGCTAGTTCGGCCGTTTCCGTAACTGTTCGACTCTCGTGAAATTTCTCCATTGTAAAACTTCACGTGGGAAATCTGCTTAGTTTACGCAGCACCTTCGAAAATTCAATATATCTCCTTTACTATACGTTGAATCGAAACATTGTATAGAACAAATCCTGTTACAAATTAAATTTACTATAAATATTGTAATATACGTTTATTCTCTATCTTTAATATTATCATAGATCGGGTTCAGCCTTCAGCTAACCCTCCCCCCCCCCATTTATGTTCATGTTACATAAACAATACCCTGCTATATAATAAACTACATTATTTGAAGCTTAAATACCAATATTGTTTTCAAGCGACTTCTATTATATGAGACACATACAAGTATGTTCTGGCGACCCCCCCCCCCCTCACTCGTCTTAAGTTCTTGGACTACATAAATTTTGATTGTTTTATATGAAAATTATTCTGATCCAATATAAATTAACGTACTAGATATAGTAAATAGTTTTCAATAAAATTAATATGTTATATTCTTATATATAATAGCAATTCTTTTTTCTCTCCGGTGAGAAGTAGGCACACCTCTTTGTTAAAGTTTCAGACGATCCCCGTCGGGAGGTTCCTTATTATCATTTGAATTTATTGACTGTGCTATTGTGTTACCCTTATATAGATTTATCTATTGTTAAACTTCACGAGGGAAATCTGCTTAGTTTACGCAGCCTCTGCGTGACTGACTTTTTTTTTACTGTAGTTTCAAAGGAAATTTAATGGTGCCAATAGCCACAAAACATTAAACGGAGGAGAAGAAAGTACTGGTGAGCAGGGTTTTATGACGCATCCATTTCCTTAACTGTAGTTTTAAACATTGAGTATGCGCAGTAAGACTCTTGGTTTTTTAACCTATCAACATACGTACAGATTAACCCGAGATGACACCTGAAGTAATAATCACAGCTTTAGTAGTTAGTAGCTGGCTGCTTAGCTCAAATAGGACAAGCCTATTTGCTCTGCTGGTTTAGTATATACTGGTTTCAGTTTACTATCTGATTAGAGCTTTTTACTCGCAAGGCGTGTAAACCGTTCAAATATTGGCAAAAGTAAATATTTATCTTATCTGTGAGATACTCATAATATATATTACACGAGGAATATTTGCCGAATCTAAGCAAACTCAAACGCTAACTTTTTTTATACTTTTTTTTTTTAATCTAAGATGTAGCTGATTTGATAAGTTAATAAGATAAGTTGTATGAAGTGGTAAGGATATGAGTGTTTACGTGCTGGCAGAGCCAATATCCGGCTGTAGGGGGTAGGCCGTAGGTCGATATTAGACCGATAGAGAGTGCTGCCATCCCTTTGTGGCCCTTTCCTTGTTGTGGTTTCCTATCTCCGCTACTTCCTCCGCTCCAGACCGCTTCCGCTTTTAGCGGTCCCGCCGCAGCCTGGGCCCTCCTCTTACTTACGTCACCTCCTCCAAGCACTTCGGCTCCTACGTAGCCCTATCGGGGAAATATATATAAAACGTCCGTCACGCAGGGGCTGCGTAAACTAAGTAGATTTCCCAAGTGCGTTAAGTACTTTCATTTAACTCAAAAAGTATAAGTCCAATGAGAACAATATTTGGTATTTAGGCTTCAAATAAAGTGCTTCTGAACATAATAGCATATTCTTAAAATGAGATGATTAGGAGTGGGGGTTTACTAAAGACTAAAAAAATGCAAATATCTCGGTTAATAATCAAGATAGAGAATAAATGTATATATTAATATGTATAGTAAATTTAATTTGCAATAAGATTGGTTCTATACAATTTTTCGATCCGACGTATAGTAACGGAGATATTTTGAATTTTCGAAAATCCCCCCTCTAAACCCCCCGCCCACTGGTCCGATTTCAGCCGTTAACGACCTTGATCTTTCTTTAAACAAAAATTGTGACCGCTAGAGCGGTAACAGATAAATATATATACAGTTTTGAACGGACCTCATTTTCGTCATCTCCTAGGTAGGATCGATGGATATTTGAAGACAAATTTCGAAAATCGCGTCATGAGTACTATCTCAATAACTGATTTCCCTTGAGGGAAATCTGCTAAAATGTACACGATATACATTTTTAGTAGGTCGAAATTAATTATACTTTCACTTGTTAGGAAAATTAATGAGCAATTTTTTAGAATTTTTTAATTAAGAAAAGTGTAATTTCTTGTCATAGACGGATATTCATCACCTAATTTTTTGTGAGCACTTGAATTAAAAAAAAAACATGTCCACGATGAACGATGCTTTGCTATTTCTTTGTAGCCATTGATAAGTGTAATTATTAAGTCGACTCCCGGACTTTGAGAGGCTGCGGTTCACCAACTTGATTAAGCTGAGTAACGAGGCCCTTAGACAAGAAATGTTGTCGGCTACTTCAAAGTACTTCTATCGGCCACTCCCAACTTTTAATTACGCACTGTCGCCCCAATAACGACTTGCCCCATCTCCGCATATGCTTATACTGATTGCGCTTGCATAATGTCAAATTTTCATTGGTGATTATAGTAATTGCTCTGGAGACTGGTAATAAACGTTCTGGCAGATTTCAACCGAGGGATATATCGAGGTTGCTGATGATTTTCTTCTGATGTTCTTAGGTCGAACATTGGGATGACGGAAATGTGGTCTCATGAAATGAAAATGTATATAACTAATGGTTATTGATCCCGCTGATTTTCACAAGACCCGACAAGGGAATAAGAGGATCACATGGACATGCAATGGTTTCCCGCTGCCTTCTGCATCAGACCATCCAGCAATAAAGGCATCATGAGGAAAATTACATTCACACCAGTAAAGGCATGAGTGGAGAAAATTCTATTCAATGTCAGAGTTGTTAGATAGCCATCCCTCGGTAGCCTGCAGCCTGCATCAGCTGACTAATGATAGACTATTAACCTATATGAGTATGCAGACTACAGCTTTAATCCACTCCAGTCTTGCCCCACTGAAATGTTGTTAGTGAGAATTTAGACAGGGAGGTAAAATATATATATATCCCATCCTTGTCTAAATTCTAAAACATATAATCTACCATTAAGTATTATGTACTCACTGACTGACTACAGGAATATAGAATTATTAAGAATGTCTACATAATATGTATGTTTTTACCGATAAGAACCCGTACTTAATAGTATCCTGTATCGCCTTAAGGAATTAAATTTCCTTCACAAAATTGAACTTGTCCTCTTTTTTTATTTCCATTTACTGAGGAATTTCGTAGAATATTAAACATTTTTAAATAATGTAAAACATTGTTGGAATAACATTATCGATTATGAATAATAATTCATTTAACCGCTCTCAGGTGTTGATCGCCTTATTTGTGACGATTCTAAACCCAATAAATAATTATGACAATTAATGGTTGAAATCTGGGCGTGGTAAAATAAAAAAAAAAAAACGGAAATATATCTGTTAGCCGAATCCAAAGATGTTTTATGACCCATATTATATGTTTTATGATATTGTTAAGAAATTTACGTTCATTTGTTGTTCTGTAAATGCTTTAAGAGGAATTTATGAATATTACTAGGATTATTTGATTATTTTTTTTTCAGCATTTAGTAAACCCTTTCTTCTCATTCGGTTTTCACTTTGAGCAACTGTGTCGATAAATATCACTAGGTACAGCTTAAATTTAAATTCCTGTTTACGGGAGATATTGAAAATAGACAGGCGAGCTTCTCATTCCATCAATTGGGAAATCTGCTTATTTTACGCAGCACCTGAGTGTCGGACTCTTAATTAGTATGTTTGTAAGATTTTTATAATGCAATGAATACTGAATGCATATTATAAAAGCTTCAGTAGTTATTGGATATATTTAAAAACGTCTGTTCTAGGTTGAACAAGCGCAATAGTTTTATTGGAGGAATGGGTCTTGTGAATTATACTGTACATTAATTATAACTTCATATACTCCATTGAAGATTAGCGTTATCTATTTATTTCTTTTCTCTGCAGTTCCGTTTGTACCCTAGCTAAAGGTATAGTAAGCTTGGCTTCGGTTACTATGTAATAAACCTCGAGCTTGTAACGACTGTGCAGGTGGCATGACTCACCACCATTTCCTGTTGACATCGCAACAACCACCTTATTGAAACACTGTTTCATTTGCCTAAAGGACCCGTTGGGAAATCATGTATTACATTCAGAAATCTATATGTTTATTATCCGTTTTGACCTACCCTGAACCCGTATTGACTAGCTTCAGTGTGGCTTATATATGAAGTATCTTGCATATCTCAAATATGATTAGACTGTTGAATTTCATTATCAGGATTGTTGTAACGTCTGGTTGTGTACCTCCTCTTTTGGTTAAAATTGATATGAAGAGTTTTCGAGAAAAAATAAATTCTTTGGCTTATTTCAATCCGATGCATTGGAACGGATCGTAAATGACTTTCAAAAGAAACAATTATAAATGAAGTGCAGCGAATAGTTTTGTTTATTTAAGTTGATATGAATACAAGGGGGTTATGTGGTTCCCACATCCATTGTTTTTTTTTTTTTTAAGTATTCTTAAAGAGTCCAATTTGTTAGTTTATTCACTCACAGAATATGGTGACTTGCTACCATACTACACGAAGACATACTTGTTGAAAATTTTGGATTCTTCTTTATTAATTCACTTTAACTTTGTGATTTTTACGTTGCTCTATAGACGGCGAGGCGCATGATTTTGTAGTCGAAGTCAACAAATATATCGGCTTCCTCAACAAATTGAAAAATAAGGCTGTCATTTAAAATGATAATGGCGTTATAAAACTTAATCTGGGTCTTTAAAAGTACAGTATTTGCAATCTCTTGAGTGTAACTATTCGATAGAGACATGAAAACTCTCAGTAGTGCCATCAATATATAAAAAAAAAGCAGTCAGGGGACTGCAGGTAGAAGTGAAAACTCCTTTAGCTTTGATCGCTCAATTTTGGCATTGCTGAGAAATTTTTTTTACGAAGTCTTATTTTAAAAATATTTTTAGTTATTTATCAATAAGTTACAGTTATGTTCTATTTTACATGAAAAAATGAAATGACAAAAATAATAGTGATAAAAAAAAATAATGTACCACGAATTGTTTTATTTATCAATATAAAATACTATACATAATTATTTCAGTTATTTTACATAAAAGAAAAAAATTACATTTCAGAATTATCACAAATGCTTTACAAAAATAAGTTAAGTACACTCAGAAAAATCAATTTATATCCATAATTTCAACAACTCTTGCACCATCATCACTGCCAGCATCATCACCAATTTCTAAAACTGATACAATCGGTATATGGTAGCTAAAGTAGGATACAAACAGTTTTGATTCGAATTTATTTAAATATTCGAATTTATTTAAACTTCGGATTAAAATATCTATGAAAGTAAAAATGGTATATATATAGTATCTGTGAACGAAATGATGCTGGTTTTGTCCTCTTTAAAATGGTATGCGAACGAAAACTCTAGCTAATTTGGTTCAGGAGTTATGAAGAAAAGAAGCTCCTTTAGCTTTGAGTTGAGTACTAGCGGTGGCGGTGGCGGTGTCGCGATTTCATACTTTTTTCCTCTCCCGCAAATGCTTCCTTACGGGGTGCACAACGTGCCTAAAGAAGTTTTCACTTCAAAAATTATTAAAGTAAAGAAAAAAAATCGTTTCATATAAACTCCAGCGGGTAACACGAATCTATGGGCAGTAACTATACCATTTCAAGGTGATCTGTTATTCACTGCCAACTGCAACCAGTAGTGGTACAAGGTACAGAATGATATCAAGAGGATTACCAGGCAACAATCACAATTTTGAGAACATTATTGATTTATAAATTTCCGTTTTACGCCATTAGAACTGTATACGATAATATCTTATAAGGAACTTCGTGGTTTGATCATCCATATTTACATCAGAACGCAACGGAAGCTCTGGACTTCTGAAAATAATAATCCTTACTGATATCATTTTTAAAAAGGGCTTTCATAAAGTCGTCTTGAAGGTAGTATTTAAGATAAAATGCTCATCGAGCATATACTAGAAAGGGATGATTTTCATAGTGGAAATGGCGGTTTGTATGAAAGCATTAATCTTAGTATTAAATTGCATGAAACAGATAGAATCTGACCTTGGGAATGGTATATCTCTAGATATGACTATTATTATCGAATTTACATGAGAAGGATTTATACCTTAGGCTTTCCCAACGGTGTTATCTCATGGTTCTGCTGGATTGGGCGTTAGCACTTGAACTAATAGCGTGAAATGAACCATTTAACTGTACTTACAATTTTGAATGCAATACAAAGCCCACGGTGTTGCTCTGAATGGATTTATGGATAAAACACAATTAAACGTCTTGATGATATTAAACGGTTGTTGATAATATTAAACGAGTCTTTGATAAAGAATATGTTTAAATTGATTTTGCCGAAAGTTGAGAGTTAGTCGTCAGCATCGTTTAAACAAAACACTCAAACTTTTATTTGCGCAAACTGTTTTCAAGTCATTGACCTCATCGTCAGTGGTAAAATACGATGACACGACGTATTGCCAACTTACAAATACTTAAAATAATCGCATATTAATAATATAATAAAACCTTCCATATAGTAAAATAAAACATATAAGTAGTGACTATTACAATGTGTTTTATCACGTCCCGAACTCCAGATATGCATTATAGATCCTTTTTTACATATATTTATTGCACTGTATTACAGAATCATTATATTCATAACATCTGAAAATTGTATATATCCAACCTAATAATAACTTATTTAATTCATTTTGTTGGAGATAAGGCATGTGCCTTGAATGAGATACGCGCTTATTTATATTTATGTGGGAACAGAAAAAAATGTTTTAAGAAAAATGATTTGCTGTTAGTATTTAAAGATTAGAATGTTTTTTTTATTACATTATTCAATTATTTTATGCTTAAGTTATTAATATTTATTAATGTCCACTATTTGCTACTACGCCTAATTGAGATGGGTTATCTACAGGTTACCAGGATTTTATTTAATGAGTTCGTCACTAAATAAATTCCTATTTCCCCAGGCGGGAATCGAACTCTCCACTCCAGGTTTACAATGTGAGATAAATAAATGCTTTAACTCATCTGGCTATCCTGTATCCCCTTATGCTTACGTTGCGATAAAAGATATAAGACGTTAAGTGTGATTGCTATTATTTTGATAATTTAAAACAGAATAATGTAAGACTTGAATTATTTCACAAAATGATCTTACGGTATTCATTTACAAAGCGAAATTCAATTAGTATATAACGTGTTGGACAATAATTCATGAATTAACAGAGTGTCCCTACCTTGTACGGCAGAGTTTATTCTATAACATCCGTCAAGCAGGTGCTCCGTAAACGAAGCAGATTTCCCACTTGTTGGTGTAACACACTAGTTAACATGAAAGCACTAATAACTCTCTTAATAATTGAGTTAAGAGAAAATGTATATAAAGGCAACTGTAGAACATCAGTAGCTTAACAACACTATAAGATTTTTCTATCCCACGCATACTAACGGAGATATTTTGGAATTTAAAATTCCCTCTTCTCTAAACCCCCTTTATTTCAGGTCCAATTTTAGCCATTAGCTATTATGTGTTAAATTAAACAGTCAAATATCAAGTATGCTGTAAACAAATAAACTTTTACGAGGTAAAAACGTAAAAGTTGAATGAACACAATATTTAGTATTTAAGCTTAGAATAAAGTGGATCATGACGTAACAGCTTATTGCGCATGTCATGAGTAGGAGTGGGGGTCTACTGAAGGCAGAAAACTAAGAAATCCAAATATCTGTGTTAATAATCAAAATACGGTATTCAAAATAAGATTGAATCTATACAACTTATTGATCCGACTTATATTTACCGATTTCGAAATTACCCCCTCTTAATCTTCCTTCCCTCATGTCCTATTTTAGGCATTAACAGTGGTCTCTAGTATTGCACGAAATGCTTATATATATATATATATATATATATATATATATATATATATTTGAACGGACCTCATTTTCGTTATGTTCTGGTAGGATCGATAGAAGTTGAGGTACTTTTTTAAAAATCGCGTCACGAGTAGAACCTCAATAGCAGATTTCCTTTAAGTATTACCTGATAAACTATATTCAGACTCTACTAAGAGCCCTTAGTGGAGACGGACTGTTAGTATATGTTCGTAGCAAAATTCCCGAGCTTGCCTCACCAAACACTCCCCCCGGATGCAGGATCACCATAACTGGTTAGTGAATAAATAAATACATATATATATACACAAGGAGGCAACCTCTTTCCGTTAGATATGCAGTCTTGGGTATCCTCTAACCTGGATAGATAAGCACCATTGCCATAACGGCGTTCATAAAAGCACCCATTAACTTGTCCCTGACTCCATATTAATTAAACACTCATTTGGGAAAATGCCTTTTACACATGACACTGCTATTAATATTATTAGTATAAGGCCATATATTCTTTCCTCATCTTTTTTGTTTTTCCTTAAGGGAAATCAGCTATTGAGTTCGTACTCATGACGCGATTTTCGAAAATTTTCTTCAAATGTCCATCGATCCTACCCATGAGATGACGAAAATGAGGTCCGTTCAAAATTATATGTGTATATATATATATATATATATATATATATATATATATATATATATTTGTCTGTTAACGCTCTAGTGGTTGCAATTTTTGTTTGATCGTTACCAAATTCGATATTTAAACGTTTTATGCAAAAAGACAGATCAAGTTCGTTAATGGCTGAAATCGGACCAGTGGGAGGGGGGATTTTCGAAATATCTCCGTTACCATAAGCCGGATCAAACATTTCTATAGAACGAATCTTATTGTAAATTAAATTTACTATGAATATTGTTCTATACATTTATTCTCTATCTTGAATATTAACCTGATATTTGCATTTTTATTATATTTGGGCCGATAACGGACGACTGTTTCCCGCCAAAAGCTAGTTCGTCCCTTTGCCGTAACTGTTCTGCTCTCGTATGTAGATTTCTCTATTGTATAACTTCACGTGGGAAATCTGTTTAGTTTACGCACCCCTTGCGTGACGGAATTTTTTTTTTAGTTTTAATTTTACAATCCTATTTTCTGTACTACTAAGTGCACTCAAAATTGAGGGTTGGTTTCCCTAACGTTTAAAAAAGTCTGTTACGCATGGCTGCGTAAACTAAGCAGTTTATTTCCCAAGTGCTGGTGTAACACACTTCTGATCTTTTCGTATCACATATACTTTACTTCTATGTAAAAACCAATGAATAGAAGAGGACGGGGCTACTTGAGACTGACATCGAGAAACTACGAATAGCTCGCTTAATACATGAATTACCAAAAAATGCATAGGAAAACAATTGTAGACCATCAGTAGATTAACAAGATTGGTTCTATGACATTTTACGAACCGATTCGTTATAACAGAGATATTTTGAATTTTCGGATCCCCCAATAATGTAAAATCTTAAATTTTGACACCTAAAATATTTCCACATTTCTTGCACAGTAAAAGTTCAGTGAAAAAAATATTCGGTATTGAAGCATAGAATAAAGTGGTTCTTGTGTGTGTTGGACTTTTTTTTTTTGTTACAATTTATATTATAGAAAAGTGTTTTATTTATATTTTATTTAATTTCTTAAACTTTGAAAACTATTTTAACTTTTATCACTATTTGATTTAATTTCATTATCTCTTTTCATCTATTAGAAGGAAATCTATTTCCCTTAGGCTACCGATTTTATTTAATGAGTTCGTCTCCAAATAGTTTCCTATTTTCCCAAGCGGGAGCTCTATTATGCCAACCGGGGGAGAAAAAGTTTAACAAATACTTTCTGTTGACGTTTATAAATGAGTTAAAGAAGTAAAAACTTTTTTAAGCTAATATTTTTATTTAACAGTTTTCCCATCAGCCCCTTATTCATAAAAGTTGTTTCAAATACTTAAAAGTTGAACTCAATTTTAAAAATTAAAAAAATAGCTGTGCTACCTTCGGTTAAATGTAATATGCAGTTCGGCTAATCAATGTTACAGGGGTGTTATTTATTTTGCTTCCGGCTTGTGCAGTGACGTGGTCTTGCATTAGCAATTATTCTTGTTATGAATTTTATAACTTGAGTAGTGATTAGTTCTTATTTGTGAGGATGATTATTAGTTAGTGGCGAGGGAGCCATTATTGTCTGATTTGCCGCCGTGTTAATTCATTCTGGAAAAAAAAGGAAGAAGAGGCTTTGAAGCATGTCGACAAGGTATTACGTAATCCGACACTAAAATAGGCTGTAGCCGAGCTGTAATGGGGATTACACGCTGCCTGGAAAGTCTCTCGTAACATCCCCTGGGAGGAGGATGTTGAACCTGGAGGGTTTCGTGTTTGGTGTTTTCCCAGATCGGTCCAGAGGTTTCGTTTGCTCCAGTGATTAGTATACTTCTACTTCTGGAGAATGCTGAGGCTTACGTTGGGTCAGGATCGGCATAACCGCAGCCTTGTTAGCCTGCAACTACTACTTTCAGCTGGGGTGAAGGCTGTTCTTCACCTGTGAAGCAATATTGGTGAACAACTTTGGTGCATATTGTACGTTTAAGAATATGTCCCTGCTAATGAGGTTGTACTCACAATGAAATTTCCGAAAACATTTCCTCAAATGTCCATCGGTCCTACCAAGGAGCTGATTAATATGAGGACCAAAATGATAAAAAGTCCGTCACGCAGGGGCTGCGTAAACTAAGCAGATTCCCCACGTGAAGTTTTACAATAGAGAAATCTGCCCAATAACAAGTGTAGTAAGTAGTAAGGGATCACTAAACTTATACACGAGGGACGAATAGTTACGAATACGGCCGCCAGAGCTCTCTTCGGAAAGTACCAAACAGCTTACTCCTGCCGACCAATGCAGAATACAAATGCAAATGTCTCGGTTAATATTCAAGATACAGAATAGAACAATATTTATAGTAAAATTAATTTGCAATAAGATTGATTCTATACAATTTTTCGATCCGACTCATAATATCGGAGATATTTTGAATTTTCCGAAAATCCCCCCTCTAAACCCCCCCCCCCCACCTCCCCACTGGTCCGATTTCAGCCATTAACGAACTTGATTTTACTATTGGCATAAAACTATTAAATTCCGAATTTGGTAACTATCAAACAAAAATTGCGACCGCTAGAGCGTTAACAGACAAATATATATATATATATATATATATATATATATATATATATATATATATATATAATTTTGAACGGACCTCATTTTCGTCATCTCCTGGGTAGGATCGATGGACATTTGAAGAAATTTTTCGAAACTCGCGTCAAGAGTACGACCTCCCTTAATGGAAATCTGCTAAAATTATATATATGTGCATATTTGGTCTATCATGAATATTGGCCGAGATATTAAAACATTTTATGTAAAAAAAAAAATATCTATTTCGTTAATGGCTAAAATAGGACCAGTGGGATGGGGGGGGGTTAGAAGGGAGGATATCCGACAATTCGAAGTATCTCCGTTACTAAACGTCGAACCGAAAAATTGTTCAGAAGGAATCTTATTGCAAATTAAATGAACTATAAATATTGTTATTTACTTTTATTCCCTTTCTTTAATTTTAACTGAGATATATGCATTTATCAGTTTCCAGACCATGGTACTCTAAAACTAAGCCGACTTCTGAGCGTTATTACCAAAAACATTTTACTTCTCTACCAACAGACAAGAAGCAAGACCTACTTATTTACACGGGCGAATCCAAATCGTACTAAGAAGTAGGGGCAGCTGCAATTGTTGGCTCAGCTAACTTTCAAATAAAGCTGTCAGATGAGACTAGCATATATACAGCTGAACGTGAAATTTGCGATAGACAACGTACCTGAAACTACGGACACGGACATCATAATTGCACTCACTCTCTCAGCTCTTTACATGTATTAGAAAACATATATACTTCACATCGACTCATCTCATATTACATAAAATTCTAACATTAAACAGAAGATTACTACGTGTTGGTTACCCAGACATACTAACATTAGACAAGGCAAACAAGTAGAGGTACTCGCCAAATCGGCCACCCAAGGAAAACATGTGATTCTCAATTCATTGCAGAAATCTCAGTTTGCCACTACTGACAACAAACTTCGGGAACATATACTTGGTGAATGGCCAACTTCAAAAAGGCTATTTAGAAGAGAATAAATAGTCTTAATGAGTTTAAGAATTGTCCTTTCTCGACTGACACACTTACTAGAGAAGACGAACCCTACTGCCATCACTGCAACTGTTCTCTATAAAACATATACTAACTGACTGCTTCCTAAGGACTTATATATAGACCTCTTTGACTAAATTACAACGTGAACTTAGCCAGTACATAAACCTCGTATTTCACTTCTAAAAACATAACCACATTTTCGAAAAATTATGCATGGCAATATTGAAAATATATGCAGAAATGAGCATATTGACGTAAATATGTACTAAGAAGATAAAAACTTATACGTCGCTCACTCTCCCCTGTCGTGAAATGCGATTAAAATAATAATAAATAAATAAAATATTGTTGTATTCGTTAACTATTTATGTTTGTTTCGTTCCTAAGTAAGTTAAATTACCATTTAATGTAAATTATACCGTTTGCAATATGGGTGGGGAGGAGAGAATTGTTCTAGAGAGACACAATGGCCAGTGTAGGTAGATAAGAAACTTGTAGTCTGTAGCCTGTATGAGAGGTTTTCAACTATAATGACTGTCCTGCAATACATTATACTTGGCTTACTCAGTGCTGCTTGTTTAGCTTGAGTTGAAGTCTGTTAACTTGATAAATCGTACCAACTCACCACTTCCAATCGGATAAGCAATCCACGATCGATACTTCTGTCATCACTTTGGGTCAAAGTCACTGTTCTGTC
The DNA here is from genome assembly GCA_019009955.1 of Riptortus pedestris. NCBI lineage: Eukaryota > Metazoa > Arthropoda > Insecta > Hemiptera > Alydidae > Riptortus > Riptortus pedestris. The sequence continues at coordinate 130,431,735 of CM032231.1, read as the reverse complement.
ATGAGTTTGGGTCTCATATTTCCTATTGTGGCGTCTAATGCTAGGTATTAAAGGCCGATCCTATTCGGTTCACTAGAAACCATTTTAGCTGACTCCCTTAAGGCAAATCAGCCATTGAGGTTGTACTCATGACGCGATTTTCCGAAAATTTCTGCAAATGTCTATCGATCCTACCTAGTAATTTTGGGCGTACTGTTACCAAGCTCGATATTTAATTGTATTATAAAAAAAAAAAAAAAAAAAAAAAAAAAAAAAAAAAAAAAAAAAAAAAAGTTCAAGTTCGTTAAGGACAGAAATCAGACCAGTTGGAGGGAGGCTAGATTTGAGGAAAATTTCGAAAATTGTAAACATCTCCCTTATAAGTAGGATCGAAATAGTTTACATAACCAATCTTAGGGTCATATTAACAGTAAGCTGTTATTTCATGAATTATTTTATTTTCTGTAATCGTTGAATAATGGTAACATTACTAAACTGGAATGAGTGAAGAAAGTGAAACATTTTGCAATAGAGTGAAGAAAGTAATCACTTTCTTCACAAGTGTAGAAAGTGAATTGCCTTCTTAATTAGTAATAGGTATATATTAAAAAATAATTTGAAGTTGGAAATTAAATGCTTTTAAATGTTTCTTAACATTGTAAGAATTTATTTTAACAAAATAAATTGAAATGTGAATGAATTATTGGTGGAAATAATCAATATATTTTAAAATTTAAATATAATAATAATTACCTCCCTTGTTTATAACCTGCACTTCTTTATAACTGCACTACTTCACAATCATCACTAGTTGTTTTATAACTATGCTTATAACCTTTCACAACCATACTTATAACCTACCAACAACATACCATACCATAATCTTCACCACATCCTAATTTTGTTCATATTCTGGTTAGATCTGATCATGTATTACACGATTACAGAAAAAAATTAATATTACACTCGTGACGAAAGTAGAATTTACAACTTTCGTGAAATGACCACACTCGCTTCGCTCGTGTGGGTAAACGTTTCACTCGAGTTGTAAAATGATCTACTTTCGTCACTTGTATAATAAATAACTATTCTAAGCTTATGAATACCAAATATTGTTTTCAAGAGACTGTTATTATACAAGACACATGCAAATTCGTTGTAGAATGGCATCAATTAAGATTTTATGTTCTAACTGGAAAATGTTTATACCATATCCGATATTTAACATTTTCTGTCATCGCTTCTGATCATATTTGTTATGAAATTGAATATGAAATAGAGGGGGTTTTGAGGGGGAGGGGAGTTTGAAATTCAAAATATACCTTTTATTATGATTCGGATCGTAAATTGTTATTGTTGAACTATTGATGGTCTACGATTGTTGTCTTTTACATGTTTTCAAAACTCAAATATTAATCAAGTTATTCGTACTTCCTTGATATCTCCCCGCCCTTCTACTCATCGCTTTTTACAAATAACTAGAGAATATCTGGTGAGATGAGGTCACAACTATGCTATGCTAGCACGTGAAAAGTCTGCTTAGCTTCCGCTGCTCCTACGTGTTGTACTTTTTATTAATAATAAATTGTTCATAAATACATACAAGTACCTTAATTTAAGGTCCGGGACAAAAAGATAGCCCACCCTATATTTTTTCTCTTAATCAATAGGGGTTAAGGATTAAAGGATTAAGGATTCATTAAGAATTAAGGTTTCATTAAGGATTAAGGATCCATAAAGGATTAAGGAGGTAGGAAAAACAGCTTGTGAGAATTAATATTATTACTTGATTTGGGGTAAGACAAAAAGATAGCACACCTATTGTTTCTTTACAAAGAAAACCAAATCCCTCTGAGTAGACAAGGCTTATCCAGTTCTGTTTATTCTTTTAAGTTGTTAACATTATTTTAGTGAGATGGGACGAGCAAAATCATTATCTCCAGGTGAAAAAAATATCATTCAGCGAATGAAAAATCGAGGTTTTTGTATTTCCGACATTTCAAAAAATACCGTTAGGAGTAGAAAAGTGATTTTAAATTTTTTGAAGTCTCCAGAAAGCTATGGGACGAAGAAATCTCCTGGAAGGCCGCCGGCTTTAACAACACGGCAAAAACGAGCAATTTTAAGGGTTGCATCCAACTCATCATTAACGGCCCGTCAAATTGCGGCTAGAGCTGGCGTAGTGACGAATTTGAAAAACGTCCAGAGGATCATTCGTGCAGCTCCTCACATCAAAAGAAAGAAAATGAAAGGTATGCCACCTCTAAGCATAGCGCATAAAGAAAGGCGTAAAGAGTTTGCCCGTCAACATGTCCAATGGAAAGACGAGTGGAAAGAAATCTTGTTCACCGACGAAAAAAAATTCAACCTCGAAGGTCCTGATGGCTGGGCTCACTATTACTATGATCTACGGAAAGAAGAAAAAATGTTTTCCAAGAGGCAAATGGGAGGAGGCAGCGTCATGATATGGGGAGGCATTGGCTATGATCACAAAACTGATATCGTGTTTATTTCTGGTAGAATGAACAGTCAGAATATGTTAATTTGTTAGAAAACCAACTACAAAAATATTTTGAACTTGTTCCTAAAGAGAACGTAATTTTTCAACAAGATAATGCTCCAGTTCATACGGCGAAAGTTGCAAAAGAATTTTTTAGAAAAGGAAGGATCAGAATTATAGATTGGCCGGCTCGTTCCCCGGACTTTAATATCATCGAACATGTATGGGGACATCTTGCTAGAAGTGTTTACAGTGGGAGCCGACAATTTGAGTGCGTTGAAGAATTAAAAAAAAAACAATTCAGGAGGAGTGGACCAAACTACTTCAAGAGTTGATTCGTCGCCATTTTAACTCACTTTCAAATCGTATGATTGCTGCATTAGAAAAATGTGGTGCGTATACAGGATATTGAATTTTCATTTATATTCTTTTAATGTATTTTTAATAAAGGATTTTATTATTATTGTTCATTGTGCTATCTTTTTGTCTTACCCTAAATCAAGTATTATTTATTAATTCTTACAAATTATTTTTTTCCGACTCCTATTAGATTGATCATCGGTTCAAATTTGAGCAGAATACACTACATATTAATAAATACAAATTATATCAATAGTTAAAAATGATTAAGAGAAAAAATATAGGGTGGGCTATCTTTTTGTCCCGAACTTTATGTATATTGTAATTGCAAAATAAGTGAGTCTCAGTTAAATAATTTTATATAACACGTAGCTATCTGTAAATGAGAAGAAATTCATGTATGGGTGAGATGGTTGCCCAGTCTCTAATGAATCAATATTAGAAAGTTGAATTATTCTGAATATTTGTTTGTTCAAGATAAAATATTTAACATGTGAAGTAATAAATACTAAATTATTACTATTTAGGATTTAAAGTTTGTTGACAAAATGTAATGAATCGAGCCAATCGAAACACAGGCAGCACTATATACGTATTATTGATAAAACCTCTTGTGGCCGTTACTCTAGTGATACACAGCTGTTTGAATTATGGTCGGAGCTATCCCTTATTGAACTAAAGAAAGATTTGATTGAAGAATTTTTAAATTAAAGACTTTCAAGAGAATATTCATGGCACAATGTGTTATGAGTTCTTCTTAACGTTTTTTTATTATGTTTCTATTAGAAATAAAAATGTCTTAATAATCTGAGGCTTACAAAACTGTCTCTAAGGCAATTTGTCATTCAGACTTTGAGATTAAAGATATTGGTATGTGAAAAAGTGTATGGTTTGATTGTATGGCAATTGGACAAATAAAATGAAAAAAAAAAATTAATGAAAATATTTCGCTTAAGGGAGGAAGTCAGCTATTGAGGTCATAATCATTTCCCGATTTTCGAAATATTTCTTCAAATGTCCATCGATCCTACCCAGGAGATGACCAAAATGAGGTCCGTTTAAAATTATATATTCTATATGTTCTAGCGGTCGCTATTTTTGAGACAGACCAAGTTCGTTAATGGGTGAAATCGGACCAGTGGAGTTTTATTTTTTTGAAAATTCGAAATATCTCCGTCACTAGTCATCAGAGCAAAACATCGTATAGAACCAATATTATTGAAAATTGAATGGTCTTTAAAATGGTTATATATATATATATATATATATATATATATATTCTGCACCATGAATATTAAATGAGGTATTTGGATTTTAACATGTTTTGCCCATCTTCTAGTCATGCCATGAAAATTATAAGCTGTTATATCATGAATCACTTCATTAAAAGGTTAATTACCAAATATTCTTTTCATTGAACTTTTACTTTGTGGGATATATACAATTCCTTCCTGTTGACCCCCCCCCCCCTCCTTCTTTTGTTCTTGGATTACTTGAACTTGAGCGATTGAGATAAAATTATTCTTTTCGTTATAAATTACTGATATAGGTTTAGTAAATAGTTTTTAATAAGATTAATATATTATATTCAAATATATTTCAGTATTTTTTCTTCTTTCCGGTCTCTTTATCTATGCAGCTCTGAAAGGTTGGCTTTGTTTACAATTCAGACGCTTTTCTTTCCATTGTGGAGATTATAAAACTGTAAATTGACTGAATCATTTCTCATTACCGTTTGTATTTATTCACTTAATACTCACGGATGTGTTGTCAGTATGTTGTTTATCTATTGTAAATATTCACGTTGGAAATCTACCCCCGTGTGACGGACTTTTCATTATTGGATGTTTCTAATTAAAATGGCATAATGCACTCGCAATAACATGTCTCACGAAATTTAATCATTTTTCAGAAATGCTACTACCATTTAGCGTGATTTATTGCCAAGTACATTTTTGGTCAAAAAAAGGTTGAACAACTGGCTTTCTATACAGTCTTACAGAGAGGAAAGAATATTGATCAGATTCCAGAAAGCAAAGTTTATTTCTGGGAGAAAATATTTTAAAAAGTTTAGTAAAAACAGATGATCTGTTTGTTCACCGATTTTACTGTTCTAGGAAAAATTTTGAATTATTCATTTTCATCAAATTATATAAATATTCTCTCTACAAAAAATAAAAATGACGAAATCAAGATATGGCCTTATCCGAAAATAAAGTGGTGCTTTAACCACACTTTGATAAATAAATATGATGTGTGATAATATTTTTTCCACTCAGCCATATGGGACTATTTGGCAAAGACGGAGAAATAAAAATATATATTGGCCTATGTTGATATTAAATTAAATGTTAGCCCGATAGAGAACTGCCAGTAGATGGCCGGACTATTTTGGTACGCCTACAGTTTGAATATAACAGGAGCTAAAGCTGTGTCTTCTTTGTATAAACAAGCTCTGTTTATTAGTGGGCTCCGGTCAGGATCTCAGCCAGAAAACCTATCTCTGCTTCTATCAACAAATCCCTTATTGTTTGCATTCTCTTACGAGTACAATCCTCAACAAAAAATGTAATGGGAGACAATATTCTTCACATTGGCCTTATTTTCCGTGGGAATAAACTGAAAGTCCGTCACGCAGGGGCTGCGTAAACTAAGCAGATTTCCCACGTGAAGTAAATATACATACTGGTAACACAACAACACCGTGAATAAATACAAACGGAAATAAGATATGTTTCATCCAATTACAATAACCTGCCGACAGGCCCCGCCCTCACACCGGAAAGAAAAACAATTACTGAAATATATCAGAATACAACATATTAATTTTATTGAGAACTATTTACTATGTCTAGTACTGTAATTAATAATGAGTCAGAATAATTGTTATCTCAACCAATAAAATTTTAGTAGTCCAAAACTTTAGGAGGGGGGGAGTCACCAGGACATATTTGCATGTATCCCGTATAATAAAGGTCTCTTGAATACAATTTTTAGTATTTAAACTTCCAATAATGTGATTTATTATGTAGCAGAGTATTGTTTACGTAACATGAGTAGAAGTGGCGGTTTGCTGAAAACTGAAAAATTGCAAATATCTCGGTTAATATTCAAGATAGAGAATAAACGCATATAACAACATTTATAGTAAATATAATTTACAATAAGATTAGTTCTATACAAGTTTTCGATCCGATGCATAATAACGGAGATATTTCGAATTTTCGAAAATCCCCCCTCTAACCCCCCCCCCTCCCACTGGTTCGATTTCAGCCATTAACGAACAGTTAAATATCGAGTTTCGTAACGATCAAACAAAAATTACGACAGCTAGAGCGTAATCAGACAAATATATATATATATATATATATATATATATATATATATATATATATATATTATATATGTATATATATAATTTTGAACGGACCTATTTTCGTCATACTCCTGGGTCAGATCGATGGACATTTGAAGAATATTTTTCGAAAATTTGCGTCATGAGTCGACCTCAAATAGCTGATTTCCCCTTAAGGAAATTCTGCTAAAAAACCCACTGATATATAAATCATTTGGACAAGGGAGTGAACTTAATCTTCACTGACACCCTCCCCCCCAATATCTGTTTTTTCAGAATCAATTTAATATTGAAAAGTACATCACGCAGGGGCTGTGTAAACTAAGCAAATTTCCCACTTGGAGTTTTACAATAGATAAATCTACATACTGATAACACTTAACACCACCGTGAATATTAAGTGAATAAATACAAACGGTAATGAGAAATCTTTCAGTCAATTTTAATAACCTCCCAAACGGAAAGCGTCTGAATTGTTAACAACCAGGTCTGCTAAACCGCTCAGAGCTGAACAGATAGATACAAATATTCTTCAAGAAACAAAAACAATTACTGAAATATATCACAATATAGCATATAAATTTTATAGAAAACTATTTACTAGTACTGTAGTTTATAATGAATGTGAATAATTTTCAACAGGATCATCAGAACGTTTTCGCATATATGTCACAAGGTAGAATTCCAGTGAAAACAGGTGGTTCATAATATAACTTATTATTAATATGACATGAGTAGGAGTGGGGGTTTGCTGAAGGCTGTAAAGTGAAAAATGCAATTATCTCGGTTAATATTCAAGGTAGAGAATAAATGTATTGAACAATGTTTATAGTACATTTAATTTGCAACTTAGACTTCAGGCTATACTAATTTTCTCTGAGACGTACAGGAGTTATAAGGGAGGTCTGAAATTAAAAATAGCGATATTTCGTTTCCTATTGGTTTTTCGGCAAATATAAACATAACAAAAGTTGTTTATTTTGTTATTTAGAGTAACTTTTGTCATATTCATTTTTGTCTTTAACAAAGATAAAACGAGACATACACTATAATTGGAAGCGGGGAGTCAGCTATTAACGATTACAACCGAACTTAAAATAAAACCTCGGCATGTCAATTTGTTATTAGATGTAACTTTTTGTTATACATTCCTCCAGAACAATGGTGGTAGCTAGTAATTTTGCGAGAAATATTGATATGCTCAACAATTCATTCCAATTTGAATTATCAGGTACCTCACCAGGAAAAATTAATTCAAATCGATGTTAATATTTTGTCCTTAATAACTGGAATCTATGTATAATGCACAGAAGACGGGAAATATGACAATATGGAGGACAGTGTAGTTTTACATAAAAAATAATAATTAATAATAATAAAATAATTTTATTATTAACAGATGCCAACAATGGGTATAACCCCTAAACACTGGGACGGGTAAATGTCAAATATTGTGCAAAGTAAAGCCTTGCCAAAAAAATACCATCACCATTCAGCCTCAAGTCAATTCCCGAGCGAAGCCGGCTATCTGAGCTAGTATATATATATATATATTTTTTTTTTGTCAATGTTGGTGAAAAAATCTTGGTTAATGCCAATATTTCGAGAATATTTATTTTCTATTAAAACTATTGTACATAACATGCTGCACTTCTGGTTACGCTAGGAATACTGGTTTTGGCTATTCTACCTCCCATCAAAATACTTTTATTACATAAAGCTGTTTCGTTTGATTTAAACAGTATTGTTAATGTGAATTTCAGTGTTGGATTAATAAAACCCTGTGCTTGTTTTCCTTATACATCCGATTGAATGGCTCTTCGTGAATTGCTTTAAGGAAAATTTGGTTGAAATTACTGAGCTGGGGTCAGTGTTCCCTCTGAGAGTAATATCCGCATCATTGTGTTCCTTCATAATTAAAACTGTTTTGCCTCTCACCCCACCCATCAGCACTTGTACAGTAGTAACAGTACCATTTTTTTTTTTTTTTTTACTTGAACTTTAGAATGTCGTCTCATTAAAATTTAACGTCATCCAATTATTTTCATTCACATTATTTTTTAAACCCACTTAATTTCTTAACAGCAATGTCCCCCTCTCTCTCTCTCTCTCTCTCTCTCTCTCTCTCTCTCTCTCTCTCTCTCTCTCTCTCTCTCTCTCTCTCTCTCTCTCTCTCTCTCTCTCTCTCTCTCTCTCTCTCTCTCTCTCTCTCTCTCTCTCTAACTCGTCTCTCTCTCCCCTCTCCTCTCTCTCTCTCTCTCTCTCTCTCTCTCTCTCTTCTCTCTCTCTTCACTCTCTCTCTCTCTCTCATCTCACACTCTCATCCTCTCTATCTCTCTCCCTCTCTCTCTCTCTCTCTCTTCAAGCTACAGTCTCTCTCTCTCTCTCTCTCTCTCTCTCTCTCTCTCTCTCTCAAAACACACACACTCACTCAATCTCTCTCTCTTTTCCTACAAACTATATTCACAATTGCCCTACACGGTTCTTGGGTTACCTGCCACCTCTCACTCCTGATTATTCCCCAGTGTGAATGGGTCGTTTCAACGAAAGTAAGAGGGCACGATACACTTCAGAACTTAAGACCTTGGCTCCTGAATGTGTATTAGGTAAGCCATGAAACATGTAAGACAAATGGGAATAAAGTTGCTGGGAAAGAAAGGTGTTTATTTTGGTGACCATTGTCATTAAACTATAAAGAATATATCAGACTATTGAGTCCAGAATAAGAAGAATATATATATATATATATATATATATATAAAATTGTAACCTCTGTATGTACATTGATTTTTTTCACGAAATTTCACGATAACTTTTCGTTTCACATGTCATAGACACCATAACTGCATTTTGTTTTCTTTGGTGTCTGTTTGTTTGTTTGTTTATTTGTTTGTTTGTTTGTTTGTTACCTTTTCACGCATAAACGGCTGAACCGAATTTTATGAAACTTGGTATGTATATTACTACTAACCCAACTTAGACTTTAGGCTATATTAATATCCTCTGAAACAAACAGGAGTGGGGGTTATAAGGGAAGCCAGAAATTAAAAATAGCGATATTTCGATTCCTATTGGTTTTTCGGCAAATATGCACATAACAAAAGTTGTTTATTTTGTTATTTAGAGTAACTTTGGTTATATACACTTTCGTCGTATACCGAGTTACAAACGAGATATACGCTAAAACCTATAGAGGAAGTGAACTATTTTATATCGCACAAAAGAATCAACCAAACTAAATAAAACTCGGTATGTGTATTAGCACTAACGCTTTTATTATAACAAGCCATGCCAACATTTTTAGGGACGGGCAGGAGTGGGGGTTATAAGGGAAGCCAGAAATTAAAAATAGCGATATTTCGTTTCTTATTAGTTTTTCGGCATATATGAACATAACAAAAGTTGTTTATTCTGTAATGTAGAGTAACTTTTGTTATATTCACTTTTGCCGTATACGGAAGTATAAATGAGTTATACTCTAAAAACGATAGAGGGAGTCCACAATTTTATTTGGCTCAAAAGACTCAACCGAACTACTCCAAACTCGGTATTTGAATTAGTACTAACGCCGTCCTTATAATAAGCCATACTAATATTTCTAGGGACGGGCAGTTATATGGAAGGCCTGAAATTAAAAATAGCGATATTTCGTTTCCTATTGCATTTTCAACAAATATGCACATAACAAAAGTTATTCGTTTTGTTATTTAGAGAAATTTTCTCAACACTTCTTTTCAATATGAACTACCAGGTACCTCAAATGAAAAAATTTATTCAAATGTATGTCAATATTTTCTCATTAATAATTCAAATCTATGCATAATGCACAGGAAACGGGAAATATGACAATATGCAGAACAGTGAAGTCTTGCATAAAAAAATAATTTTATTAACAAATCCACATAAACGACGGCTGTTAACCCTAAACACTGGGACGGGTAAATGTCATAATATTGTGCAAAGTAAAGCCTTGCCAAAAATATACCACCAACATTCAGCCCCAAATGAATTCCCGAGCGAAGCCGGGTATCTCAGCTAGTATATATATATATATATATATATATTTATATATATATATAATATATACATACAGTTTTGAACGGACCTCATTTTCGTCATCTACTGGGTTAGATCGATGGACATTTGTAGAAAAATTTCGAAAATTACGTCATTAGTACGACCTCAAAGCTGTATTCCTTAAGGGAAATCTGCTAAATACCTTTCTTTTTCCACAAACTATATTCAAAATTGCTCTACACGGTTTCTTGGGTTGCCTACCAGCTCTCACTCGGGTTATTCCCCAGGTTGAAAGGGTCTTAACGAAAGTAAGAGGGGACAATTCACTAAAGACCTTAATGGCTCCTGAAGTTGTAGTAGGTAAGCCATGAAACATTTAGGACAAATGGGAATAAAGTTTGCTGGGAAAGAAAGGTGTTTATTTGTGACCATTGTCATTAAAGTATGAAGAATATATAAGACTATTGAGTCCAGATTAAGAATATATATATATATATATATATATATATATATGTGTGTGTGTGTGTGTGTGTGTGTGTGTGTGTGTGTGTACGCGTGCGTGTATGTATGTATGAGTTAAGAAATTATTTCATTCCGCCATCTTCCACGTCTTTGTGACCCTGGGTGGTTGGGCGTATTTGGCTAAAACCTCTCACCCGCTTTTAAACATTCTTTTTGAACTATTCCTATACTTGAAGAATTCTCGATCTTCTGGATTCTTTTCAGAATTTCGGAATAAAATGCCTGCCTCGGAATTTGTGGTAATGCTATTTTTGATATGGTTTATTTGGAGTATTTAGATTTATTATTGTTCAAAAAAAAATGTAAGTTCTAAATCAGAAAGTCACTAGTATTGATTTGAGTCAAAGTATGGTAGCATGCATTTTTCAACCATTAATTGACAATTAGCAGATTTCCCTGATTGATGAGATGAAATCACTAGTGTGTTATACTAACACGTGGAAAATTGACTTTGTTTACCTAGCACCAGCTTGAATGGCATTTCATTTAATCTAAAGGTTTGACATGGCCTGCTCACGTTATTAGATTTCCCTTAACGAAAAGCATCTATTGAGGTTGTACCCATAACGCGATTTTTGATACATTTCCTAAAATGTGTAAGGCTCGTTCAAAAGTGTATATATATATATATATATATATATATATATATATATATATATATATATATGTGTGTGTGTGTGTGTGTGCGCGCGCGCGTGTGTGTGTCTGTTACATGTCGCAATTTTTTTTAATCTTAACCAAACTCGGTATATAAGCGTTTTATGCTAAAAGAAAGATCAAGTTCATTAATGGTTGAAATTTGACTTGTGGAGGGGGAGGGGAGAGGAATTTCGAAAATTCTTAATATCTCCGTTATTATGCGTCGGATCGTATAATTGAATAGAAGTAATTGTGCAAATATAATGTTCTATAAATGTTGTTAACCGAGATATTTGCTTTTTATAGTTTTCGGCCTTCAGTAAACCCCCCACTCCTACTTATGTCATATTAACAATAAGCAGTTAAATTATTTGAATTAGCACATCATTTGAAGCATAAATACCAAACTTTTACTTGCGTGGGAAATCTGGTCAGTACCGGTCAGCAGACGGACTTTTTCAACTATTATTTGACAATTCACTGGCTTAAAAGTTCTCACATTTTTTTAGTTTTTAGAATTTCTTAGAACACCTTAAGTTTTTTTTTTTGTATGAAATTTCAAACTATTGTATTTTTAAATAAAACCTTGTCGTGTTAGATTTAAAAGCGCCTTTTTTACACCTGCGTGGACCTTTCGAACATCAATATTTAACATTTGTATCATCTTGACTAGTAGACAGCTGTCCTATAATATCTATCTTAATTCTAGAGCAAAGCTCTTGTAAGACGAAGACATCCTTAACGAAGTAGTAATTGGAATAGGACTGTTGACAAAGACATGGTTATTAAGACAGGTTTCTCAGTAATGCCATTAGCGGAACTTGATATTTAGTGGGGAGGGTCGTCACCGTCGGTTTATTGACTCGGCCTGCGTCATTCATACCAGATTGATTTTCACTTCCCGAGCTCGTAGGCGTTAGCTCACAAAAAGCCCTTTCACCTTGAACATAGCATTCATGACTCACACAAATATATATCAGGGTGGGAACCAAGCCCGTTTTTCTTTTCGTTATAAAAGGTCTGTCAAAGACTGCGGAATCTAAGTAGTTTTCCCACGTGCGGGTATGAAACACTATTGATCTCATGTCATCACATATTAGCAGATTTCCCTTAACGTTTTATGTAAAAAGAGAGATCAAGTTCGTTAATGGCTGAAATCGGGATAGTTGGAGGGAGGTTTAGAGAAGGGATTTTCGACAACTCAAAATATTAAAAAAAAAAAAAAAAGTAGAGGACAAGGCCTTTTTATTGATCTGATCAGTTAGAAAAATTGTATTGAACAAATCTTACTTCACATTGAATGATTTATAAATATTATGGATATTAACCGAGATATTTGGTTTTTATAGTTTTAAGCTTTCAGTTAACCCCAACTACTCATCGTATATTATTGATAAAGTGTTATATCATGAACCATTTCATACCAAGGTTAAATACCAAACATTGTTTTCATTGAACTTTTACTTTGTGAGACAAAAGACGACGTATACAAATAAGTTCTCGTGACCCCCTCCCCATCTTTTGTTCTTGGATTAATGAAATTTGAGTAATTGGGATAAAAATTATTCCGATTCATTGTAAACTTCAACACTAGCTATAGTAAATAGTTTTTAATAAAATTAATATGTTTTATTCAGCTATATTTCAGTAATTGATTTTATCGAGTTTGGCAACGATAAAACAAAAGGCTGTGACCGCTAGAGCAGTATCATATACATATGTACATACATATAATTTTGAACTGACCTCATTTGAGATTTTTTTTTCGATAACGAATTCGTGAGTACTACATCATAGCTGTTTTCCCATAAGGGCAATCTGCTGAAAGACGGCCGACTTCGAACGATCTCAAGTTGGATGGTTCTTCTAATTGATTTCTGGATTAGATAGTGTTACTAAGCTGGGTGATGTCATACTTAATTTAGTTCGTCTCCTCGCATGTTCGTATGACGTCATGTGTGAGTCATTTCAACATGCAAATGGCATGGGTAGGATTGTGGTTTACTTACTGAACGCTGAAAACATAAAAATAGAATTAACTTGGTTATTATTTGGCTAATGTACAGAATAAAAATTGAAGGATATAATTTTAATAGTTATATCGCTCAATATTTGTATATACTGACGAAAATTCTTCATGAGGAGAAATCCTTAATATTAGATTTCCCTTAAGTTCCAATTCCATTTAACCGAGATTGATAAATGGTGCAGTGCTTGGCGCATAATGATTAACGAAAGTAAATCTCAATATATCACCTTTTCCCTTCGGCGAAGTTCCTGCCCTGCTGTACATTTCAACAATACTCTTTTACCATCAGTGGATTGTGGACGCTACCTTGAACTACATTCGGACACAAGACTTATTTGGAAATCCCACACAATAATTCAAAGACAGGAACTTAAAAGACGATTCGGACAATATTACGGACGGCTAAATAAAAGATCTAACTTGTCTATCGAAAACAAACTAACAGTATACAAGGTACTACTTAAACCAATATGGACAGACGCAATAGAAGTGTGGGGTACAGCAAAACCTTCGAACATCAGACGCATCCAGACCTTCAAATCCAAAATACTGGACACCATAGTAAATGCTCCATATTATGTTACAAACCACACCCTTCATAAAGATCTTAATATCCCATTTGTAAAGGACCTAATTCCTTTAAGACTCAGAAAATTCCACAGCAGACTATCCATTCATCCTAATCCAGAAGTCCTAGCCCTTTTCAGTACCACTTATCCATATTCCCCTCCACGGCGCCTCAATAGACAATATCCCAGAGATCTCCTATATAAGTCTATAGTGAAGTGATAGCAGTGGCTATTTTCTTATCAAGTGCCATTCCTCCTTAGCTCTTGACTTCCTTGCCAGGCCGGGAGAGGCTGCTCCTCTCATTGTGGTGAAGGGGTGTAGCTCCTGTCGAGAGTGATGGAGGATTATTGTATTGTACAGTATCACATTACCAAATCCATCTAAATGCATGATGTAATTTTCTTAATAAAATCATTAAAAATATTGAACTAAATTTAGAAATTTCACTTGTTGCTTTTTCTCTTTTATATTACTATTATCTAATTGTTTGTTGACAGGTTGTCCGGTACATCAGGCTACATTTACGACGGTATCGGTAACTACTCGATAGACGTTAAGTGTTCCTGGCTGATAGACGGGAGTAGTGTTCCCAATGCCAGCATTCGTCTCCACATAGACGAGTTCGCCACCGAATGTGGCTGGGACTATTTGTATATATATGATGGCGACTCTGTACATTCTCCTCTCCTCGGCGTATTCAGGTATGTTTTATATTTTAATTCAATTATTTTTATTTATTTATTCTTATATTGATTCATGGTTGGGCTCGGGTTAGCCATATGAGCTAAAGCGTTGGCTTAGTCTCACATGGTAAACCTACAGCGGCGAGTTCGATTCTCGCCTGGCAAAAAGGAATTTATTTAGTGACGTACTCATTAATAAAATCCTTAGTCCCATCCTGGCTAGAAAAGGATGGTAACCTGTAGACAACCCGCCCCATTTAGCCATTGTAGCAAAACATGTACGTTAATAAATAAATATTGATTCTTATACAATTATTCTTCATAGTTAAATAGCAAGGGCCAGACACACCTACAGAAACTCCTTTTTAGCAGATTTCCTTTAAGGCAAATCAACTATTGAGATTGTACTCATGACGCGAATTTCGAAAAATTTCTTCGTATGTCCATCGAACCTCCCTAGTAAATGACGAAAATGGGGTTCGTCTGTTACCAAACTCGATATTTAATCGTTATCAAGTTTGTAAATCAAAATCACTTGACCTCGTGACGGAAATCCAATGAGTGCGAGGGGGGGGGGGGGGGCTTAATTTCTCCGTTATTATGCGTTGGGTCGTAAAATTGTATAGAAACCAAGTTATTGCAAATGTAATGTTCTATTAATGTTGTTATGTACGTTTTATCACCATCTTGATTATTAACCAAATTATTGGCATTTTATTGGTTTCCGCCTTCAGTGCCCCCCCCCACCTACTCTTCATTTAACAATAAACCGTTATATTATGGAGCACGTTATTTGAAACATAAATACCAAATATTTTTCTTATTAAACCTTTTTTTTTGAGATAAATGCTAATACGTAGCACACGTGATACGTACAGACGTCTAACCGCAAGCAGCTGTACTCTGTTCAAGAGGGGTCAAAACGTATAACTCCGTCGAAACCTGAAACCCAAAATTTCTTAAGATTCTAATGAGTCCATTACCCTATACGAGTATGTGAAAATTATCAGTGCTCCGATTGTTCTTAAAATTCTTGAATCCGAATGAGATCATATTGACAAATGATGTTTGTTTGGTTCAGAGATATAATTTTTTGATTTGCAATTTGCTTTTTCACAACTTTCGCATGCCGCTCAAAAAAAACTAATAACGCAGACTGGAATAAGATAATTCGGATAAATATTGTCGTAAGAAGTAATTGCTTCTATTAAAAATTGCATCATAGTACACATCATGCACTTAATTTAAACTCTAAAACTGATACAGTGATAACAAGGGGAAATAGAAAGATAATTAATATTATATCAGTCTGAGCCGGAAGTGTGTCGCTCTAAATTTTTCCCGACCCATCCATTTATCACTATACTGCTTTAATATTGGCCTGTCACGAACTTGTCCATAATGGCTGTGCGACTCATCAATAACTGCGAAATTAGTTAGCAATAGATAACATTTGCATTATACTAAATTGTATCACATTTAAAAAAAAAATAAAGTATTTTAGCCCAAGCAATATTAAAAAAATTCGTCTCACAGGGGCTGCGTAAACTTAGCAAATTTCCCTCGTCAAGTTTAATAATAGATAAACCTACATACTGCTAACACAATACCACCGTGAATATTAAGTAAATAAATACAAACTGTAATAAGAAATTTTTCCCTTGCCGACGGGAAGCGTCTCAAATGTAAACAAACAGGTCTGCCAACGGCTCACCGCAAAGAATATATCGAATAAACCATACTATTCGAAGCCTAAATACCAAATATTGTTTCCATTGAACTTTTAGGTTGTGGGATATATGCAAATACGTTCTGTTAACTCCTTCTTTTGTTTTTGGATTACTAAAATTTGAATGATTGAAATAAAACTGATTCTGATTCATTACAAATTACAACACTAGCTTTAGTAAATTGTTTTCAATAAAATTAATATGTTATATTCAGATATATATGATTCATTTTTTGTCTTTTCGGTCTATCTATGCAGCGCTACGAGGCTGGCTGGCCTGTTTGTTTACATTTCAGCCGCTTTCCGTTTTAGAGATTATTAACTTGTATTGTAAATTTACTGGGCATTCACGATAGTGTTACCTGTATGTATATTTATCTATTGTAAACCTTCACATGGGAAATCTGCTTAGTTTACGCAGCTCCTGCGTGACGGACTTTTTATACTTGTTTTATGTTTTTAATATTGTAGTGTTTCAGAAGTAACACTATAAATTATTTTATAAATGTCTTGTAGTAACTCAGAAAAGGATGTTTTAAAAAAAAAAAAAATCAGTAAGTAATTTGACCGGCGTATGGTTGAGAAAAATCTTCGTAGAATCTCGAGGGAGTGAAACATCTGTAATTCCTCTGTGTTTTTCTGTGTGTTCGTTGTTCTCTTTGAGACCCAGCTTCACGTAGTTGTTGGTATTAAGGTGGTGTGACCCACGGGGGGTGAGAAGTGATAGTTCCCCTTCTACTGAACTATAGTTCCAAATTTAAGGGAGATGGTAATTGTGACGAGGTGTAATGGAACTAACGGGGTAGGTGACCCGATAGTTGGTGATACCGGGTGGATTGTGATGGATAGAAAGAAAACGAAATAAGAAAGGAAAGGGATACATAGAGTGGAGATAAGAAGAAAAAGTCCGTCACGCTGGGGCTGCGTGAACTAAGCAGATTTCCCACGTGAAGTTATACAATAAAGAAATTTCAGAATAGAGAGTCGAACAGTTACGGGAACGGCCCGAACTAGCTCTCGACGGAAACTCACGACTAGACCCGAAGTTAGCCAATCTCATCTCAGAAGCTGAAAACAGAAAAATGCAAATATTTCGGTTAATATTCAAGATACATAATAAATGTATATAACATTATTTATAGTAAATTTAATTTGCAAAAAGATTGATTCTATATAATTTTTCGATCCGACTTATAGTAAACGAGATATTTTGAATTTTTGAAAATCCTCCCCTCTAAACCCTCCTCCCCTCCCACTGATCCGATTTCAGCCATTAACGAACTTGATCTTTATTTTTGCATAAAACGTTTAAATATCGAGTTTGGTAACGATCAAACGAAAATTGCGACCGCTAGAGCGTTAACAGACATATATATAGGATCGATGGACATTTGAAGAAATTTTTCGAAACTCGCGTCATGAGTACGACCTCAATAGCTGATTTCCCTTAAGGGAAATCTGCTAAAACGGCCGCTACAGCCAGTAATCCTCCGTGTTACAATTACATTGGTAATTTATGAGACTTTGGCGTAGGTGGACATGAGTCTCGGATTAGACCCGGCGGGTTCCAATTATTTACCTCATATATATATATATATATATATATATATATATATATATATATTAATTTAATGTATTAATTATTTAGTATCCCTCGTCGTATTAAAGGAACTTTCCTCCGGTTTTTCGTAGTGACTCAAATTCATTGATTTTGAGGAGTGGGGAGAATTGTGCTGAGCTTTTGAAGCGTTAAATCTTTGATAAAACGAATTCGGTCTGTTGCCTAAATTATCATTGTGAAAATATCAATTGAAGGTTTTATGACTATTCATTGTATTGAACACATGAACAATTATTTCAAAATATGAAAATTGGCGCTAAAACTAACATTATATATTATAAAGTTGAAAGTATAAACCCCAAAGTTATTACTAGTTGTACAAAATAAATCAAGACAATATTTTCAGCTAGATGTTTATACAACTTAAGTAACATAAGAGCTGAAGTGGTACTCGAACAATCAGTCAATCACCTACACCTTGTTTGTTTAATAATTTAAGTGTTCCTTTAAAAGTTGACATGTTTTATGGCGGTGACCTGATTGTGGATTGTTCTTAAGCACAAAAAAAAAAAAGATTTAGCATGTTTTTATCTCAAGTGTATTTAATTCTAAATAAAATAAAGAAAAGCATAAGAACTTTACGAATTATATTCACATAACATTTCCTTAGGTGAGGGGGCTAAATATTTCATCTCGTAAGAAGAAGAGATTACTGGAACCTTTGTCTTAGCCCATGACATAATACTAAATGTGACGGATCGATTCTCTCCTTATACTGATTGTGCATATTGATTCGTTTGTAGTAAGATAATTTGATGTTTTCGCTAAGATTCCTACTGCTGGAAAAACAAAAGTCTGGCACGCAGGGGCTGCGTAAACTAAGCAGACCTCATTTTCGTGCTCTTCTAAATAGGATCGATGGACATTTTAGGAATTTTCTCGAGAATAGCGTCATGAGTATTACCTGAATAGCTGATCTGCTTTTGCTGGAATTCTGCTAGAGTCGTGGTGTTGTTTTAGCAGATTTCCCTTAAGCTAAGCTAGTTATTGGTATTTTTAGCATTCAGAAAAACCTTCATTTTCCCAGATTTCCCTTGGGGAAATCAGCTATTGAGGTCGTACTCATGACGCGATTTTCAAAAATATTTCTTCAATCGTCCATCGACGTGGGTGATGACGAAAATGAGGTACGTTCAAAACTGTATATATATAGTTGTCTGGTACCGCGCTGTTTAATCATTACCAAACTCGATATTTCGTCGTCTTATGTAAAAAGATAGATCAAATTCGTTAATATATACTCCGCTGAATTGCATGGCATTCTCTTGGGATTGTCACACTTACAGGCTACAACCCATGACATTACTATATATTCTGATTCATTAATTTGTTTTATTTCCTTCAAAAACATTTACAACACTCACTCCTTAATTATTCAGATTCCAGAACAAATGTCAAAATTAAAGACAAAAGTGACAATGACATGTGTTCCAGGACATAAAAACATCGGAAGTACTAACGAAGAGGACAAACCCGCCAAACATGCAACCCAGAGACAATCTTCTGACTTTAACTTACTGACCCTACCAGACTTACATTTACAAATACTACAGACAACATTAAATGAATGGCAAAAATGTTGGCATAGAACATCAGAAAATCATCTGCGAGAAATAAAGCCTCATATAAGTGAGTGGCCATCCAGCAGACGTGACAATAGACGAGACGAAGTTGTACTAACGAGACTTAGGAAAGGACACTCAAATTTAACGTACTCATAAATCATGACAAGAATAGAAAGACCTCTCTCCAGAACATGCCATGAACCATTAAACACTTCCTAGCGATGCAGCCTCAAAAATAGAATAATTTTTTTTTTTTATTAATAACATTTTAAATTTAAGTCTAATATTTATTTGTTAGTTTTATTAATTGTATTTAATGTTTATTTATAGTGTGTAAATTTTTGCGTTGGTTCAGTTTTTGTTATTTTCCTATAATTTTGTTTTCATTATACATTGTTAAATTTTGAGCCAAATCGCCTAGTTTTGCGGGTTCACCTGTATAAATAAATAAAATACAATATATATCGACAACTCCACTTTTTAGCAATTTTTTTTTAGCAATACCGGTTCCTAAGAACTAAAGCTTGAGTCTACTAAATATCCGTTTACCCCTTTATTTTCTATATTTATTGTGTTCAATTGTAGAAAGTTTTGACCAATCCGACCTACATCGACGATATGCTGCAGGGTCGCCGTATTTTCCTATAGTAGTAGGGAAGACAATGACCGTGAAGTTCACCAACTTGCAGACGCCTTGCTCGCACTACGGTATTGTCATTTAATTTCTTCCTAGAAGATAGGTTGTCAACTCCTAACTGTACTTACGTAATAGTGAATTCTGTAGGAGTTATCTCAAGGCTTCAAGTCTAGTCTCTAGACATTCCGCTCCTCTCACTACTCGAGAGGAAACCAGTTGATATCGAGTTTACCTAAATTTCTCTGAAGTTATTCAACTTCTAGAGTTGAATTCTAGTTCAGCTGTACAACAGCTGTTCCCATGACATATTTTCGCTGATTTGATTTATGGAACTCAGCGGCCTAATTTAATGAGGCTCAGATCACTTTGTTTTATACATCGTGGCATGCGCCTATTACTGAATTTTTAGTCAACCAATTCGGTTCGGTGTGGACGCATTGAAATGTAGTTTGTAAACGAAACTGTTTGACCAAAAAGCCCAAAAAACTATAGTGTATAAATTGTCTTTTAGTTCGAGACGAGCTACAATGTTTTGGTGGCCTGTCGAGTTGTCAGCTTGGCGTTTCCTGCCGAATTAATGTTATTAGAAATGTTTTTTTTTTTTTTTAACTTTCTTGTAGGAAGTAATGATATATTGTAACCGTGGAAATTAATGATTTTAAACTTAGAACGGAAATTATCCGTTTTGACCCTGCCTAAACCCATTTTGACTAGATTCAGCGTGGCGATATACATAACTCGTATAACTCAAAATGTCTAACAGGGGCTGCGTAAACTAAGCAGATTTCCCATGTGAAGTTATACAATAGAGAAATCTGCATACTGGTAACACAACCATGATTAAATACAAACGGTAATGAGAAATCTTTCAGCTAATTAAAATAAATTCCCAACTGAAACGGCTTCTGAATTGTATGAATTATTTATATTTTAATAACTCAAATTTCAGTAGTCCAAGAAATAAAGAAGGGGGGGGGCGGATGAACTGAACGTATTTGCATAAATCTCACAGAGTAAAGAAGGTAAGGTAAGGTTAGAAGAAGCTTCCACCTGAGCCGAGAAATGACGGATATGGCCGACCTAATCCGTACTATACCCGACCACAAACGTCATAAAAATGCAAATATCTACGTTAATATTCAAGATAGAGAATAAATGTATATAACAATATTTATAGTAAATTTAATTTGTAATGAGATTGGTTCTATACAATGTTTCGATCCGATGCATAATAACGGAGATATTTCGAATTTTCGAAAATTCCCCTCTAAACCCCTCCTCCCTCTGGTCCGATTTTAGCCATTAACGAACTTGATCTGTCTTTTTACATAAAACGGTTAAATATCGAGTTTCGTTACGATCAAACAAAAATAACGCTAGAGCGTTAACAGACAAATATATATCTTTATATATATAATTCTAGCGTACGTGTGTATGTCACTGAACTCCTCCTAGACGGATGGACCGATTTGATTGAATTTCTAAATACGCGTTCGGGTGACGCCCCGGATGGTTTAGCGCCGCAGATCGGCCCGGCAGATGGAGCAGGAGTGGGGGTCGTGAGGGAGGCCTGAAATTAAAAAAAGTCCGTCCCGCAGGGGCTGCGTAAACTTAGCAGATTTCCCACATGAAGTTTTACAATAAAGAAATTTCACGAGAGCCGAGCCAGTCAAAGAAACGGCCGAATTAGCTTTTGGCGGGAAAGTATCTCTCGTCCGTTAGGCTCCGAGATTAAATTAAAAACAATTCAATCTCAAAAAACAACAAGAACACAAAAAATGGACTTACCGTTAATGATAGCAGCGCTCTGTACACTTATTACACCAACACTAAATAGTACCACAGAATATCCATTATTTGTAAGACTTAATACTGCTGTGAATATTAAGTAAACAAATAAAGGGCAAGTCTAATTGTAAGAACCTTCCTGTTCGCAAACAGCCTGAGTTCTAAACAATCAGGTTAGCCAGCTTTTACCGGAAATAAAAGCAATTACGGAAATATATTTGAATATAAGTTATAAATTTTATTCATATAACTATTTATTATATCTAGTACTGTAATTAATAATAGAACGTAACCTACAATGTAATACGGCTGGATTGTAAACAAACAGGTTAGCCAACCTTGTAGTGCAGTATCGATAGATAGGCCGGAAAAACAAACAGTTAAAGAAATATATCTGAATATAAAATATTAATTTTATTGGAAACTATTTATTATAGTTAGTGGAGTAATTTGAAATGAATCAAAATAATTTCTTTCTCAATCACTCAGATTTTTATAGTCCAAGAAAAAAAAGGAGGGGGGCGTTCATCAGAACGTATTTGTTTGTACCTCGTAAAATAAAGCTTTGTTGAAAACAATATTTTGTATTTAACCTAATAATGAGGTGGTTCATTAGATATCAGCTTATTATTAATATGTCCCTAGTAGGAGTAGGGGTTTACTGAAAGCGGAACTCATTACAAAAAATACAAATATCTCGGTTAATACTCATTATACGGAAAATATGTATAGAACAATATTTGTAGTAAATGTAATTTCCAATAAGATTGATTTTATACAATTTTTCGATCCGACGTATAGTAACGGAGATATTTTGATTTTTCGAAAATCCTCCCCTCTAAACCCCCCCTCCCACTGGTCCGATTTCAGCCGTTAACGAACTTGATCTTTATTTTTGCATAAAACGTTTAAATATCGAGTTTCGTAACGATCAAACGAAAATTGCGACCGCTAGAGCGTTAACAGACAAATATATATATCTATATATATATATATATATATATATATATATATATATATATATATATATATATATATATATAGATATATATATATATATATATATATATATATATATATATATATATATATATATAATTTTGAACGGACCTCATTTTCGTCATCTCCTGGGTAGGATCGATGGACATTTGAAGAAATTTTTCGAAACTCGCATCATGAGTACGACCTCAATAGCTGATTTCCCTTAAGGGAAATCTGCTAATAGCCGTATTTCGTTTCCTATTGGTTTTTCGGCAAATATGCACAGGATAAGAGTTGTTTGTGTTGTTATTTGGAGTAACTTTTGTCATGTTCAATTTTGTCCTATATTAAAGTATAAACGAGATATACAGTAAGAAAGTAAAGTGGGGCCAACAATTTTATTCGGCCCCAACGATTGAACCGAACTGAACAAAACTCGGTATGTGAATTAACGTTAGTTCTTCATTGGTTATAAGCTGTACTAAATTTGTTTAGTTCGAACGGGAGTGGGGGTTTACTGAAGGCCGAAAACTAAAAAACGCCGATATCTCGGTTAATAATAAAGACAGTGAAAATAGGTACATGACAACGTTTATAGATATTTTTATTTGCAAAAAGATTGGTCCTATACAAAATTTCGATCCGACTCAAACTAACGGAGATATTTCGAATTTTCGAAAATCCTCCCCTCTAAATCCCCCCTCACAATCATCCGATTCCGGCCGTTCAAGAACATGATCCGTCTTTTAACGTGAAACGTTTAAATACGGAGTTTGGTAACGATCGAGCGAAAATTGCGACCGCTAGAGCGTTAACAGGCTAATACACCTCTATCTTTATATATATAATTCTAGCGTACGTGTGTATGCCACTGAACTCCTCCTAGACGGATGGACCGATTTGATTGAATTTCTAAATACGCGTTCGGGTGACGCCCCGGATGGTTTAGCGCCGCAGATCGGCCCGGCAGATGGAGCAGGTCTCCGGTCGAAGGGCGAAGGGCGAGGTTATTGGAAATGTAATGAAATGTTAATATGTTTATCTAATGTATGTCCTTAGGGTTTACGTTTGTCATCTAAATAAAGCTGATGGCAGCTGCGAGAGGTTTTCACTTTCAGACAAATTATTTAATGTCCAAATTTATTTTAATTTGATTTGAATGTTGCAATTATTTTCTATTCTTTATTTATATTTATGTATTTGCATTATTATTGTTGAGGGTTTTGATTTATTTCAATTATTGGTCTACAACTGTTTGTTTTTAAGGACGTGTAGTGCGCATTCTACCAGATAATCATAGAACTAAAACCTCTTCCTTTCCTTCTCTCATTTTTTCTTTTCTTTTTGCGTGCCAAGTTTTCGCTATATTTTATTTACTATTTGATTTTAGGCAAACGTGCACATAACAAATGTAGTTTTTTGCGTTATTGCAAGAAGATTTTTTTAAACATAATATTATTAAATTTAGTATCCTAATCGCTTGATATATCATGCAGGACAACGTCTGCCGGGTCCGCTGGTATGTATATATATATATATATATATATATATATATATATATATATATATATATGTATATATATATATATATATATATATATATAAAATTTTGAACGGATCTCATTTTCGTCATATCTTGGGTAGGATCGATGGACATTTGAAGAAATTATTCGAAAATCGCGTCATGACTACGA
Source organism: Riptortus pedestris (assembly GCA_019009955.1). Classification (NCBI taxonomy): domain Eukaryota; kingdom Metazoa; phylum Arthropoda; class Insecta; order Hemiptera; family Alydidae; genus Riptortus; species Riptortus pedestris. Next base: position 130,407,066 of record CM032231.1, on the reverse strand, counting down.
CCCTGAAGGGAAATCTACTAAAATGAAGAAAAATGAGAATGTTAAACTTTTATATTTTGAGTGTTTGTAACTAGTAGGAACCTAGTTGTGGATTTCTTCTCTTGACCGAAATCGACTACGATGAGCAGGATTTATAAAAAAAAAAAAAAAATTGAATTTCTCTGTATTTGTTAAGAAATAGAAAAAAATATGGAGACATTTTTTGTTTACTATTAAAATATCGTATTGCAAAGACGTATTTGCATGTATATCTCAAAATAAAAGTTCAATGAAAACCACATTTGGTATTTAACCTTGCAATGAAGTGGTTCATGACATAACAGCTTATTGATAATATGATTTGAGTAGGAGTGGGGGTTGCTGATGGCTGTAAACTAAAGTATGGAAATATCTCGGCTAATACTCAATATTGAGAACACATGTGCATAACATCATTTATAGAACAATACACTTGAAATAAGATTGATTATATGCAATATTTCGAACCGACGCTTAATAACGGAGATACTCTCCCTGTTTGATTTCAGCTGTTAACGAAATTGACCTTTATTTTTTCGTAAATCATTTAAATTTGGATCTTGGTGTTTTGGCGAGTTTTGAAGGGGCATCATTTTCGTCATTTCCTTGGTTGGATCGATTGATATTTTAGGGTTTTGGAAAATCGCGTCGTGAGTACAACCTAAATAGCAGGGAAATCTGCTAAAATGTTATTTCCTTAATTCCACTTTGCTACTACTGCTAATTGGCTAACTGGGGTTACTAATATCTATGTGGCTAACTAATATACTATGGGTTACTACACTTTTCTAGCCAGGGTGAGACTATGGTTTCTACTTAGTGTTTTATTCGCTAAAAAAAATTCCTATTGCTCTCCTGGGAAATAAACCCCGTTTTCACATGTGTATCTAGAGCAGAATCAGCTAGGTATATAAAAGAAATATAAATGCTTCCTTATTTTTTGTATTCTTTTCCCTCGGTTTACCTTTTCTCGAGACGGATGTATTTTGTTGTGAGTGTTGAGTGAAAACACTTCTAGGAAATGGGGCTTTCGGATACCGTGTAAATAACGGGCCTAAAATGGAGCCATTCCTTTCTTCCGTATCCTTTCTATGGAAATTACCTTTAACTCTTTATACTTTTTCACGGCCTCTCTTTCTATTTCTATCTAAATAATAACGGCGTTCCCCTTCACAATTCAGACATTTCTGCACCATTACTCAGACGCTTTGCTGCTATAGAATTTTTTTTTCTTTGTAGAAGATTCTGTTTTCCCCTTGATACTTCTTGTATTGATTGAGTTAGAAACCTTCCGGATTGATTTTCTAATAATTGAAATTATTTTTGTCGTTGAGTTACTCGCTTCCTAATTGGGGATTTTTTAGGAGAATGTATTGTTTAAGTAAGGCATGTTCAACAATATATTGAATTTTGTACTTCGGTCAAAATGGAATTTTTCTAGACATAACCATAACTCCAAAATGGACCCATATAATATTAAATTTTTATATTTGGGGTTGTTGTAAGTTGTGCACTTCCCTTTTGATCGAAATCGACTAAGATATTAAAGAAAAAAAAATGTTGATCAAAATCGACTAAGAGATTAAAAAAAATCGAATTTCTACGTATTTGTTAAGAACGAAATAGAAAACATTGTGTATGCTTTTTTTTCTATATTAATTTTATTCTATGGCACAATTCCATGCGATCGGTGTATTGTAACAAAGATATAAAACATAACTTTGAAATGGACTAATTTTAAAAGTAATGCAAACAACACATTTTGTTTATACGATTTAATAGACGGGGTCTAGGTTAGCCATGTAAGCTAAGGTTTTGGTCTCAATTTCACTTAGTAAACCTAAAGTCGTGAGCTCGATTCTGTCCTGGGGATTAGGAGTTTATTTAGTGACAAACTCATAAAATAAAATCCTCAGTCCTACCCTGGCGAGACAAGATTGGTAACCTATAGATGACCCCTCCCAATTCGCCTTAGTAGAAGAAAGAGGACGTCGGTAAATAACAACAATTTTATAGAATTCTTTCAGGGATACTGGTGGTAGAGGAATCAATCTGTAGGGCTGACTTCTTTGATTTTGAATACCAGTCGCCGGGCGGCTGTGATTTAAGCTACTGATCTCTGAAGCTCTTTGCAGGCACTGAAGATGGGGCTGATGCTCTGAAAATGCATTCTGTCTTGATAAAAGCATTTTGTAGGAAAACAAGCCTTCCTTGTACATACATCCAGAATTTGCCCACATTAGATTTGTTATTAAGGAATAGTGAATAAACGTTAAAAAAGTCAGTTACAATTTATTGAGTTTAAGAATACTGGATGTTTATCAAAATCAGCTACTAGAAACAACAATGGGATTCCAGAATTAAATAAATTACAGTTGCGAACATATTTTGTTTACACACTGTTTTATGTAGACTTACTTCAGTGGAGAAGAGGTTTAATGCCGTTTATCGATCTCATATTCTTAGACGTTCGCTTGTATGGAATCCGTTATTATCTTTATGGCTACTAAATTGATGGTATGTGAGATGCACTTGTATGCTTTTTTAGCATTTTTCTTTTCTTCTCGACGTCTTTTTAGGCTTCATTTTTCGCTATTTGTGTATGAGCCATTGTAAAAATGCAAGCGACATTTTGATACTTTGATCAGTTATCATGAAATAGATATATTTGCGATTCTAGTCCCAGCGTTGTTGTTTTAAAATCATTTTCCTAAATAATGTCAAAGCTTTAATAATAATTCCACTTTTTAATGAAGTGGGACAATTTTATAACAATTTTTTTGTTTGGTTTAGCAGGTTACTTCCTTGCTCCTGACCAAAGTATTTTTGCAGTTTGTGGTTGTAATACAGAGGTCTTCCAGCTATTGTCCGTCTTGTGGTCCTCCTTGTAACATTATATCTGCGTGTTCTCGTTATGCCTACTGACCCTACAATCTTCTTATTACAAGCCCTTTCATTGGACAGAGGGCGGAAGTAGGGACTATTAAGGCACTTCTCATTCATTAAGACTATTGGCTACAAGTAGTACTAAATGCGCATAATGGCTTGTCTCTTTGTTCATTGGTATTTCAGTCATCTTGGTCTTCTCCTTCGATAAGTCACCATACGAAGGTCTGTGTTTTGTATGCGAGGCGATATGACACCACGACTGCCAGGAAAGGCCCCGACGTTGGTCTGCTTGGGTTTTCATTTAGCCCCGATATCCATCTCTTTGTTCTGCTTCGGCATAATCTCCCATTGACCCGCGCAATTTCCTGTCTGATAACACGTGATGGTCCCCCGAGGCAGGCGGCCGGATATTATTTCCACCTTTGTTTTTCGCGCAATGTCATCTCACCTTTTTCCGCGGTGTCATTCATTACTGGCTTTGATCGGTTCGAGACCAGTCTTATTGTTCCAACAATAATTCTTGAGTCTTGAGACAATAGCATCTCCGGTTTTTATAAGCGTTGTCATTGACGACTTCAGGACACTTTTTACAAGCTCTTTTTCCTTCCACAATCAGATTGCTTACATTGTACAGCATTCGCTGACGGTCATTAGGAGTCCTTAATGGACCTCGAGCGTGTATACCATCGATGTTTAATCTATACTCAATATAAAGTTTTCATGGAAAATATGAACTTTTCATGCTAACTGCTGTTGTATGAGTGGTGTGAGTAAAATGAAATAGCTTGTGAAATAGCATTGGAAATTGTTTGAAGTAATAACCCAGATTTAATAGATTCCTTGAATTTCAGATACAAGTACAGTACGGTGTACCTATTAGTGGTTAATTTTTCTCTTCTCAGAAAGTTGGGTGGTAGAGGAACGAATCAATATCTGGATATACAAAATATGCATGTTTTCCTCGACAGAAGGTTTACAGAGCAAAACAGGACAGAATGCCTTTTCAGAGGAAAAGCTCCATCTTCGGTGCCTGCAAAGAGCTATATGGTCCCGGGCAACTCCTGCCTTGGTTCGAGCTACTGCTTTCTAAAACTTTTGCAAGCACTGAAGATGGAGCTGTTGCTCTGAAACTGCACTCTGTCTTGATAAACCTTACTTGCAGGAAAGACGACCTATTTGCACATCCATATTAATTAGTGGATAGTAAAAAACTGTTTATATTTATTATTATTTATGTCCAACGTTATGCTACTATGGCTAATCGGGACGGGTTATCTATAGGTGACCACCCTTTTCTTGCCAGGTTGGGCCTAAGGAATTTATTTAATGAGTCCGTCACCAAATAAATTTCAACTGTCCAGGGCCGGAATGAACCCGCCACTCTAGGTCTACCACGCGAGATTTAGACCAACGCCTCGACTCGCACGGCCAACCTGAGCCCCAGTAGAAAACTACCTGGAATGTTCTTCTCGACGCTTTCCAGACCCAATATTCAATAATCTTCAGACTTTAATGGTGTCAGGCTCTAAGTAAAACCACTTCTTTCTCTCCACACACAGAATTGCACATTTTTCCTACATGGCTCCGCATTAGAGAAGTCGTTAACACTCTCTCCCCGATGCGGAAGATCCGCTGTAAATGGGGCGAGCTGTTCGTATCCAAAATAAAATTGTTCCTGAACTGGTGATATATAAAGCACAGAGCACATTATATATGGGAATGAAAAAACGGGTTTATTTAGTGGCGTCATAAAAATCTGAGGAGAGCCTAGGGAATATTTAATTCATTTTTTACACATTTGTTGTAGGATTCCCTTGAATATTGTAAAGCTTGGGCACATGATTCACGGATATGGCGTGATATGCCAAACCTCCCACTGTCTACCATTAGCCCATTTGCTATTGATATGTCGCCTCTAAAATTGGTTGGTTACTTGATCCCGATTCGTGAACAATAAGAACTCCAGTAGGTGAAGTTTCCATTGCAACACTAGCTATTTTTTTCAACTCTTTGTTAGGACTCGTTGAGGAGTTAGTATTTTTTAGAAGTTGTTTTATCCTTCATAGATCTATATTTACACTTATTATTATCTTTAATACAGCTTTGAAGCTCTGATTTTCCAGGTGAGTGATCATCACAGCCTCATGTAAAATTTACTTAACCAAAAATCTACACTGTCATTCCCCTAGCCTCAGAAAAAATTAGCACTAACTAACGAACGTTGAAAGTGAACTAACTCTCTTGGCTGACTTGTATTTCATTCTGCAATAGCAACAAATCTTAAAGTAACAGCGATTTATTCCCTTTATTATTTAAGCAATGTCTTTGTCCGTGGTAAATATTGATCAATCCAGTGCAATAAATTAGTCCATGTTTTATTCATCCATAATCGATTAATTCCTTTAAAATTCCATTGTATGAGCAGCTATTTTAATATAATAGATTTCAGTATTAAATACATCCTGGACTATTCCACATTCGAATAAAATTGCTTTACATGTAGAAAGTTAATGAAATAACCGAAATTTTAACTCTGTGTAACGACAGTCTTCGATAAACTAAATCACGCGGAAATTAACTCCCCCCCCCCTCAGTTCATTTTCTACTAGTTTTAGAATTTCTCAGATGATCGATCATAGTGTCATTACTAAGGAATTTTAAAAGATTATATTTTAAAATAAAATCTTGGTGTGATTAAAAAACGCATTTTATAAGCCTGCTTGGATCTTTAGTGTTAAGTTTGTGCCAGTTTAATCAAATTGCAATATATAACATTTGTATCACTTTGCTAGTAGACAACTATTATTGTCATACACATTTCATCTTCATTTCCCTAATATTTCAGATTATCTTGAAGAGGATATGATGTTTTTGTTTTTTGTCAGTCCAGTATCTGGGAAACTATGTGTATGTCTATGAAAACGAGTATATGTATTTAAATCTCCCAGCACTGTAGGATAATTATTTTACATAAAATATTAATTAGTTCTTCTATATAGAATATATGCAATTAGAAATCTGTGGGGATTATGAATCCATTTAGAAAATAAATAAGTATTACTAAGTAAAATATACGAAAATATTGGTAATAATAAGAAAACAGTATATAAAAAAGAAATCATTAAGCAAATCCATTTATCCAAAAATATTCACTTATTTACTATATATAACTATTACTACACTGAGCTAAGCATTATCAATTCAAGTGATATATATTAAAATGATTATGTTTTAGGCAAAGAAGACTTCTCATTTATCCATTTTCGTAATAATTCCTGAAGTACATTTTCTTAGAGAAAGGGTTCCCCCTCGGAAGTCCCCTTTCGGAATTTTGGAAATACGTACTGAGTTGTTTCCTCAAAACCCTTACTGCAGATGGTCATTGAGCATACTTCATTATAACTCTCAATAACTACCAAGGTGACTTTGGATACAAGCAGAACATTCTAATCTGAGTAGTTCAAAGTATGTTTATATGGGTATCCATTTACATGTTGTGCATGGTTGCGTCTTAAATTAAATTAAATGAAATACGTTGTTACGAATCTGAATAATTCTATTTTTGACTTGTGGTTTACTTGTTTTGAGATCCGTTGTCATTTGGCCAACCTAATTAATTGGAAGGATGATGGAAAGAGACGGAAGAAGGCTAGGGTTGGGTATTGCCCGAGTGTTGGCAGCCATGGTATTAGATAGAAAAATACTACGTACGAGATGACTACTCTGGGTTGAATAATGGTTCTAGGTTGCTTTAAAATACATGAAACCGATATGTTCATTCCAATTTGATGCTTATATCCCTCTTATTCCTAAGATTAATCTTTGGGCTTAGGTTAGCCACGTGTGTTAAGGCGTTGGACTTAATTACCCATGCTAAACTAGAGTCGTGAGTTCGATTCGCATCTGGGAACCTGGAATTTATTTAGTGACGAACTCGTTAAATAAAATCCTTAGTCTAGCGCCGGCTTGAAGAGGGGCGGTAGATAACCCGTCCCAATTAGCCTTAGCGGCCAAAGTGGTCTTTAATAAATAACGACGGATTACTCATTGCGCACATCTGTTGTTGTCTGTCTAACATTATAAGCTGCGTTCTTTCTCACGAGGGTCAAACACTCTAAACCTTTCAATTATCAGTTTATTGACAGCGATGCTTTTTCGACATCAAAAGGAAGGTCAAAAATTTGATGGTGGATAAAAGCTTACTTGGGGGTGGTTTGAGTGATGGGCACCCATTGTATATGATGGTATTCAGCTGTCTTGCCCAATATAATCCGGTTTTTTGACCTTTGCCTCCTCTCCCCCCTCAGGGGTTGAACTCTGATCTTTCGCGTTTAACATTCACACCTCCTTCCATCATTCAAGCCTTCCCAAAGGCAAATTATAGCTCCAGAATTTGACGTCTGCGTCCTGGACAGAAAGTTATTTTGGCTAATAGTTTCCGGGGGCCCGGGGAATCAATACAAACAGGAAAATAAGGGTCGGTTTCGTATGATTGATGGACGCGGTTCAAATGATTGGATTTTTCATTTATTTTCGTGTTCGCTCACTCTATAACTTACATTTTTAGGATCCTTTTTAGATTTGCCGCATCATTGACTTTATTTATTTATACTGGAGCTCACAAACTAGGCGATTTGGCTCAATGTTTAACCAATGTAAAATAAAACAAAATTATAAAAAAATAACCGACAAACAAAAAATTAAACACAAAAAATAAACATTAACTACAAGAAGTAAATGTTATGATTGCATGAGTTCGATTCCCGTGTAGGCAGGAATTTATTTAGTGACGAAATTCATTAAACAAAATCCCTATTCCCACCCTGGCTAGAAAAGGGTGGTAACCTGTAGAGAACCCGTTCCAATTAGCCTTATTGCAAAAATTGGACGTTAATAAATAATTTACATTTTACTACAACTAATAAAGGCAACAAATCAACATTAGACTAGTCTAGTAATAAAGAAAACAATTTAAAATGGTTGTTCAAAATTATATTAAATTTCCCACTAATTCAAAATTAAAAATGCTAAATTTTGTAAAACAAATTCAATTTTTTTAAGGTGATTACATATATTTCGATATGTGGGCTCCTGCGGTCGTACGTTATGTGGTGTCTCTTAAGTATTCAATGTTCCTGTTGTTAGTTTAGTGGTTGAAAGTTCATGTCATATTCTGCTGAGAGGTCTTTTCATGAGCTATGAGTGCGTTAAATGTGTTCTTCATATATAAACTGATATACCTTTTGTTCGTTTTTAAAGCCCACTTTATGCACTAATGGAATTTTCTATTGACATTATCAATATTGAGGGCATTCAACAAAAAGTCCCCAACTAAGCAGATTTTCCACGTGCATCACGTATTTGCATTTATCTCAAGACGTAAAAGTACAATGAGAACAATATTTAGTATTTAGGCTTCAAATAAAGTTCTTCATAATATAACACCTTATTGTTGATATGGCATGAGTAGGTGACGAGGTTTACTGAACGTCGAAAACTAAAAAAAAACAAATATTTTGGCTAATTTTAAAGATAAAGAAAAAACGTGCATAACAACATTTATATATATTTAGGATTGATGGACATTTTCGCTGATTTCCCATTATCGTAACTTCGGTGTATGTATAAGACCACATTACATTTGCTATAAGATTGGTTCTTTACCACCTTTATAAAAGTTATTGTAATCTCCTCCGTTCAGGATGGCTATTACTTGATGATCCCTGGCTGAGTGTAATTCGACTAAATGTAGCAAGGCGGAACTCATGGAGAGTGGGACGAACAGTGAGGAAGTGATAGGGGTGGTTAGGCAGTGTCATGCCTAGTCCAAGGCTTCTTGTTCAAGTTGAGAGTATCTGTCATGCTTTTGGCTGATTGGGTGTGAAATGAGAGTTCTTTGTATAAATCATGGAATTGTGCATCGGCGAGGTTTAGTTTAAATTTATCTATTTCTATTGACTGATATTGCATTAGTAATTTATTTAGTATTTTGTTCTTCTCGCTGGTTGGGGGTTTGAAAAATTTATCTGTTGGAAATTTTACTGTTCGACAAATTTCAGCTACATTATCGAATATTTTTATCCATAGTTTTGAGCATTAGTAACCAACATATATTTCTATTTACTTAATTCCTCGACGCATTTCGAGTTTTTATCTCCTCAAGGCTAGATTTCCATATAAATTAAGAAGAAAATGTTCTAATTATTAATCTAAGAAAAACATTTAATTATTTACAATCACGGTTTTCTAATATAATATTTATTCTTTTAGTGTGTAGAGGGACGGGGGAGTAGCTTTTAACATAATGTCAATGAACGTCAACAAGATGTTAGAAATGTGACGCGTTTCAACTTGAACCCGAAAGACTTTAGGAAAATACATTTGCTCACTGACTATTCATTTGACCTAAAATGTATATGGATTTAAATATGGTGACAAGTATTTATACGAAGAAAAGTATTAATATTCAAATTATGACTTTCAAAAAAATTCAAGCTTAGTCTTTTTGTGATAATTGCGGTCTCACTTTATTATTGTTGCTTTCCGATTTATGACAAATAACAATAGTAGGTTGACAGACCACGTCATATCAAATGTCATTCAACCTTTATCAAAAATTGAAATCAAAGGGCACCGACAGGTGTTTGACAGATGCAAGTCATGTATTTACACTCGGTATCGTGACTTAATGATTTTTCATTATTAAATTGTTATTATGTTATTAAAGCCCCGTCATTTTCTGTTTTGATTTTTTTTTGGACCTCTAGGTGGAAAGCAGTACACCTTAAGGGTTATCAGCTATTGAGGTCGTACTCATGACACGATTTTCGAAAAAACAAATTCAAATGTCCATCAATTCTTCCTAGGAGATGACGAAAATGACGTCCGTTCAATTCTCGAATGCAGTTATTACATTTATTCTCTATATTGAATATTATCCGAGATATTTGCATTTTTCTCAGTCATCAGCAAACTCCCACTTCAACTCATGCCACATAATAAACAATACTCTGTTATATAATGAACAACATTATTTGAAGATTAATTACCAAATATTGTTTTTAAGAGCCCTTTATCATACGAGATACATCCTAATATGTTCTGTTGATCGCTCTCTTCCCCCATCTTAAGTTCTTGGACTACTAAAATTTGAGTGATTGAGATAAAAATTATTGTGATACATTATAAATTACAGTATTAGAATCTAATATCTGATATAGTAAATATTTTTCAATAAAATTAATAAGTTATATTCAGATATATTTCAGTAATTGTTTTTCATTCCGTATATTATAGAAGAATATTTCTATCTATCTATTCAGATGTGAGAGCACCCATCTCTAAACTGGGAATGAAATGTTTACATTCAAACGTTGGAATATATAATTTGGTTACGGTCAAACTCAAAATATTTTCATTAGTGCAACCCTAATTAATAACTGTTTGCCCGCAAGACAATAAAGGCTCGCAAGAAGAATATTGAAATTCATCCCAAATATTAAGTCTGACATAGAAACTGTTCTCAACCAAGATTTATCCGGTTCTGTGGAATTCTATCGAAGCAGCTGCCAAGCCTTGTTCCCGTCTTACAAGATAGAAGTACTTTTAATTAGAAAAAAATCTTGAGAAGACGGAAGCTTTAATGCACATTTTAATAAGAACGAGTTGTATAAAAATTAAATCATTTATACATTTAAAGTTGGTAAACATAAATTAAGAATAAGCTGTTAATTTAATAAGTTGAGAAATAATTTACAGAAGAAGTCCAACCACTTCTGAATACAAAGGAACCTTAATTGGATTTTAATACTGTCATTATTGAATTTGTCATTTTCGCACAAACTGTAATTATTATATGAATAAAGTTTTCTCGTTTGACTGAACGTGAACAGAGTGCTTGTTGGGGGAAAAGTTCATCAAACTGAAAGAGTGTTTGAAAACGATGAGTGTATTATAGACTGGGGGAAGTGAAAGGCAATGATCCCCTGGTGATAACGATCTTGGGATGCGAAATTCGCACCACTCCCGGCACACCATTATTGGGTTCGACGAACTCTCCAGGCCCAGGGCTCTTTATCTTGAGGAAACTCATTCATCTATCCACCTATCAGGAATATATCCCCTGCCCCAGCTTACATAAGGCAAAGGATCGAAATAAAAAGTCGTTGCAGAAGAAGAAGAGAATCCGAAGAAAACTAAGTTAAAGAAAAAAAAAAGTCCTTCGCACAAGTCCTGCAAAAACTAACAAGAGTTCTCACCAGCTCATAATGTAATCTAGAATTCGATTGTATATTTCCCCAGTAAAAAGAATTTTATGTAAGTTATGTCAGATATATATTAAGTCGTTAGTTTTAAAATTGCTCGAATATCGTATGAGCAGGAATAGGGCTTAACTGCTGGCTGAAAATAAAAAAATACAAATTCTTCTTATTCTGAACCCAATATTCGTCATACTTTTATGGCAAGGGTCACCAACAAAAACACTTTTCTTTCTCCGCAAACTTTGTTCACAATTGCCCACTTGTTTCGTGGCTTACCTACCTCCTCTTCAGGGGCCATTCCGTTTCTGCAAATACATTAGTTTTAAAAAGCCCAATGATAATTCATTGCTACATTGATAAGTGTGTACTAAAGTAATATAGTTATGAAATATAATTATATATTGTTTACAGTTCGCAAGTGCTCGTTGAATCTTACATACGTTGAAACGACCCTTCCGCACTGGGGAGGTCTTCAAAACTAAGATTCATAATTCGAACTCAATAATTTCTCGTCGTGCTTTATAGTCGATTCGTTTAAGATAAAATGTTGTAGTATTTAATTTCTTTTTTTTTTGTTTACTATTTTTTTTATATATTTTTTATGATGTTATTCTCTTTTATTTTTCGTTTAATATTATTTCTTACTTGGAAATGGAATGATCCGTCCAGTCAGTTTTATTGCCGTCATAGTTAATACTTTTTAGCAGATTTCCCTTCAGGGAAATCAGCTATTGAGGTCGTACAATTGACGCGATTTTCGAAAAATTTCTTTAAATGTTCATCGATCCTACCGAGGAGATGACGAAAATGAGGTCCGTTTAAAATTATATATATTTATATTTGTCTGTTAACGCTCTAGCGGTCGCAATTTTCGTTTGATCGATACCAAACTCGATATTTAAACGTTTTATGCAAAAAGACAGATCAAGTTCGTTAATGGCTGAAATCGGACCAATGGGAGGGGGGGATTTTCGAAAATTCGAAATATCTCCGTTACCATACATCGGATCAAAAAATTGTACAGAACCAATCTTATTGTAAATTTACTATAAATATTGTTCTATACATTTATTCTCTATCTTGAATATTAACCGAGAATTTTGCATTTTTATTAAATTTGGGCGGATAACACACAGTGACTTTCCCGCCAAAAGCTAGTTCGGCCGTTTCCGTAACTTCTCGGCTCTCGTATGGAGATTTCTTTTTGTATAACTTCACGTAGGAAATCTGCTTAGTTTACGCAGCCCCTGCGTGACGGAATTTCTTATTTGTTGCTTTAACCTTTTACTAATAACACCTGTAATGGATCTTAAATCGGTTAGTCCTCGCATCTTCTGAGTAAAATGTGTTTTTATCGGTGACGCTAGCCATTAAACTACGAAGAATACAAAAATATACAAATACAGATAGAGAAACAATGTATACGTCTACATTTATAACATAGGAAATTTGCAATACGATTGGTTCTAAAATATTTAAATGTTTCCGGTTGCCAGTATTGGAGACGCCTCTTTCGGTACATACCGCGATTGCAATAGTGATTCTGTAGATATTTGCGTTCCGTTTGATAGAATCTTGTTCTCTGCCTAATCATTTGTCGCGTAGGTTTCAGATGATACGCTTGTTGTATGAATTGTAGGCTTCAAAGGCAGGCCTCTTAACTACCTCTTTCTCAGTAGCTTGTACAGTTACACTATCAGTCTTAGTCACATCTACTAATAACATGTTCCACTAACATTGTTCAGCGCATTGTTTAGTTCCATGAAACGTTTATTATAGCTGAATTTTACTTTTTGTATAATTACATATATATTGTGTAATTTGTACCCTTAACTTTTATGTTTGTATGTATATATTATTTTCAGAAAGTCTTGGACCTTTAGGAAATATGAAATTGAACTTTTAAATACACTATATGGATGTAATATAATAATATTAAACTAAAAAACTACTTTCAAAGTGAGGGTCCTGTATGATGCACATTTAACTCTATATGCACAATTAACTAAAAAATATGGTTAATTGCAGGTAATTTCAGTTGTAAGTAACGTTATTCTATTATTTCTACTACTAATGCTTTCATTTTTTGGAATTTATATAGTTTCAAACATTAGTGAATGATATTGAAAATAGAATTGAAGTTAATAAATGAGTAATAATTGTGTATTTCAACGGAGAAAATCTTGATTATTTTTCTTATAACTTAAAGTCTTCTCGATGGTCATGTAATCAAGTAAGTCCAGATTTTAACAATAAATCTGGGCCAGTGTGATGAGGACTAGTAGTATCTAGCTAACAGTAGTCTTAATAATAAGCTGTAGGCGACTTTAATGGAAATCGCCTATTGAGGTTGTACTCATGAAACGAATTTCGAAAAAAAATCCTCAAATGTCCAACGATACCACTTACATATTTTGATTTTTTTTTAATTTTTAGCACTCCGTGAAGCCACACTAAATACCAAATGTTGTTTCTAATAAACCTTTATTATGCGAGATACATGAAAATACGTCTATTCTTTAAAATGTTACGTTCTTGACTCGAAAATGTTTATTCGATCTGCACCATGCTTGATATTTAACAGTTTCATTCAAAACTAAAGATCATATTCGGTAATGGTTGAAATCGAACCATAAATATCACTTCAGAGGGAGTGGATTTGAAACTTCAAAATATCTCCGTTATTATTTATTTATTCTTACAATAATCGTATTTCGCGACTGGGGCGATTTAGTGACGAACCAGTTAAATTCCTATTATCATTTTATTATACCCGTATTTACGTTAGTAAGCTCATTTCTGCAAATATTTTCAGTATTGTCTTACACTATAATTTTTTGAAAATGGTATGTTTCAAGTAGTGTAACACGCGGTCTATATACTGGCTACGGTCATGTAGTAATTCAGTCAAAGTGTATAGTAGGTCTATGTGAGTCCTTAGATAGCAGTCAGTAAGTATATGTTTTATAGTAAGTCTACAGTTACAGTGTTGGCAGTAGGGTTCGTCTTCTCCAGTAAATAAGTATGAGTCAGTCGTGATTGGCCAATTCTTAACCTCATAAAACTACTTCTTCTCTTCTAAGTAGCCTTTTTGAGGAAGGCAATTCATGAAGTATATGTTTCAGTTATCGAAGTTTGTTATCAGTTGTGTCAAACAAAGATTTCTTTCATGATTTGAGAATCATATGTTTTGCTTGGGCTTGAATATCTTGGTGTGTACAGTATGTGTTTTCGTGAGTTCTTTTTTGAGTAGCTGATTTGACGAGTTCGTCTTCTTGTGCGCTTTGTCTAATGTTTGTATGTCGGGGTAATGGTCTAATGTTTGTGTTTCTCCATTATTATGAGTCGTATTGAAAAATGTAATAGAACCATTCTTCTTAAACTATTCGTGTTCTGCAACTGTTATTCTACACAATTCATAACTCATATTGAGTCATTCATACTTTCTTGTTTTAATTTTTCATGCTCAGTAAAGTCCCGCTTCTACTAATCAGATTTAAATTTAGTAATAGAAATTAAATGGTGAGGTGAGATTTTTAAGATTATTTCTCGTGCCATCCCTTGTGTAGCGGAATTTGAATAAAAATTAATTCTTTAATTTCCTTTTTTTTTTTTTGTTTTTTTTTTTCAGTATGCATGTTATAAAATCTTCTTTTAGCAGATTTCCCTTAAGGGAAATCAGCTATTGAGGTCGTACTCATGATGCGAGTTTCGAAAAATTTCTTCAAATGTCCATCGATCCTACCCAGGAGATGACGAAAATGAGGTCCGTTCAAAATTATATATATATATATCAATATATATATATAAATTGTAACCTCTGTCTGTACATTGATTTTTTTTTTTTCGCGAAATTTCACGATAACTTTTCGTTTCACATGTCATAGACACCATAACTGCATTTTGTTTCTTCTTTGGTGTCTGTTTTGTTTGTTTGTTTGTTTGTTTGTTTGTTTGTTTATTTGTTTGTTTGTTTGTTACCTTTTTCACGCGAAAACGGCTGAACCGAATTTTATGAAATGTGGTATGTATATTACTACTAACCCAACTTAGACTTTAGGCTATATTAATATCCTCTGAGACGAACAGGATTGGGGGTTATAAGGGAAGCCAGAAATTAAAAATAGCGATAGTTCGTTTCCTATTGGTTTTTCGGCAAATATGAATATAACAAAAGTTGTTTATTTTGTTATTTATTCTTTTGTTATTTACACTTTTTTCGTATACCGAATTATAAACGAGATATGCGCTAAAAACTATAGCGGAAGTGAACAATTTTATTTGGGACAAAAGACCCAACCGAAATAAATAAAACTCGGTATATGTATTAGCACTAACGCTTTCATTACAACAAGGCATGCCAACATTTCTAGGGACGTGCAGGAGTGGGGGTTATAAGGGAAGCCAGTAATTAAAAATAGCGATATTTCGTTTCCTATTGGTTTTTCAACAAATATAAACATAACAAAAGTTGTTTATTTTGTTTTTTAGAGTAACTTTGGTTATTTTACCACTTTTTTTCGTATACCGAATTATAAACGAGATATTCGCTAAAAACTATAGCGGAAGTTAACAATTTTATTTGACACAAAAGACTCAACCGAACTAAATAAAACTCGGTATGTGTGTTAGCACAAACGCTTTTATTATATGCCATACTAACATTTCTAGGGACCGGTTGGAGTGGGGGTTGAAAGGGAGGTCTGAATTTAAAATAGCGGTATTTCGTTTTCTATTCGTTTTTCGGCATACATAAACATAACAAAAGTTGTTTATTTTGTTATTTAGAGTAACTTTTGTGATATTCATTTTTGTTTTTTAACAAAATATAAACGAGATATACACTATACACTAAAGCGGGAGTCCACTATTTTATTAGGCGCTAACGATTGAACCTAACTTAACAAAACGCATTATGTCGATTAGCATTAATTCTTCCATGATTATAAGCTATCTTAAAACGTTTAGGTTAGAACGGGAGTGGGGGTTATAAGGGAGACCTGAAATAAGAATTCGCGATATTGTGATTCTTATTGGTTTTTCAGCGATATTTTATAAAAATACCATCATTAGTCAGTCAACTACGATTTCCCGGGCATCGTCGGGTATATTAGCTAGATTGTATACAGAAAATATACATTATAGATGATATTTAATAATAATAAGTGCTATTCATGATTATGATTTGAATTATTCACGGTGTGTCAAACAGTGGAGAGGGAATGATTATAATCATTATAATCCGTCTCAAATGATTTCCCGAGCGAAGCCGGGTACCTTGGCTAGTATATATATATATATCTATATATATATATATATATCTATATATATATATATATATATATATATATATATATATATATATATATATATATTTGTCTGTTAACGCTCTAGCGGTCGCAATTCTTGTTTGATCTTTACCAAACTCGGAATTTAATCGTTTTATGTAAAAAGGAAGACTAAGTTCGTTAATGGCTGAAAATCGGACCAGTGGGAAGGGGGGTTTTAGAGGGGGGGATTTTTGAAAATTTCAAAATATCTCCGTTATTATGCTTCGGATCGAAACATTGTATAGAATAAATCTTATTGCAAATTAAATTTACTATAAATATTGTTCTATTCATTTATTCTGTATCATGAATATTAACCGAGATATTTGCATTTGTATTCTGCGTGATACTGGTCACCAGTAGGCTATGTTCGAACTTCCGGCGAGAGCTCTGGCGGCCGTTTCTATAACTTCGCCCCTCGTGAATAGGTTTAGAGGTTAGGTCAACTGTTTTTTGGGGCTAAAAACTACTGGGTTGTTACGCCCTAAATAATGTTTTAGGTTTAGAGGTTTCTTACTACTACAGTTGTTATTAGGCAGATTTCCCTATTGTAAAACTTCACGTGGGAAATCTGCTTAGTTTACGCAGCCCCTGCGTGACGGACTTTTTACATTATGGAGGATGATAATTATGATTTTAGCCCATGAATATTTATTATTTCTCCACTTACGTTTTAACTTAAGCATAATATGATGTACGCTTTGAAGCGCATAACGTAGCTAGGTTAAGTACTCTGGCTTACCATAATGTTTTTGGTTGTAAAATGAAGAGCTGTACTCGGCGTATGTTGATATCAAATAAAATCTAGGCTCTAAAAGAGGGAGGAATAGGCCTGACAAGTGCATTTCTTGTATTTAAGGGCCTTGTAAGATTTCCTCACGTCTGTGAGAATAACGTTGCAATATCGATTGTTACATAAGAATCCAACTGCATTCACAGTCAGTGTTAACAAACGAAATGGAAATTAATAACTCTATTAATAATATTAATAATTAAACTTGATCTTCTTATTACTTATTAATAAGATGGTTACTTTGGAATCTAATTGAAACCAATGCTGCTAATATTGATCTCTGTCACAAGTGAATTTATTGAATAATGCCTTTTTTGTTCAAGGCGGAACAAGAGATCATAGCCAAGGTGAAATTCGATGCCGAATTTTTTACTTAGAATTTATAGGAATTCATATTCAGTTGGTATAGTGAAAAATAAAAAAATACAAAAGTCCGTCACGCAGGGACTAACTATGCACTCACGTGCGTTACGTATTTGCATTTATCTCAAAACGTAATAGTTCAGTGATAACAATATTTGGTATTTAGGCTTCAAATATAGTGCTTCATAACAAAATAGCATATTGATAATATGAAATGCTTAAGAGTGGGGGCTACTGAAAGCCGAAAACTAAAAAATGCGAATGTCTCGTTTAATAATCTAGAAAGTGAAAAAATGTATAACATTTATAGAACATTACGCTTGCGATAAAATTAGTTCTATACAACTTTTCGATCCGACGTATAATAACGGAGATATTAAGTTTTTTCGAAATTCTCCCTCCCCCACTGGTCCGATTTCATTCGTTAACAAACTTGATCTTTCTTTTTACATAAAACGATTATATATCAAGTTTGGTAAGACAAAAATTGCGACCGCTAGAGTGTTAACAGACATATATATATATATATATATATATATATATATATATATATATATACAATTTTGAATGGACCTCATTTTCGTCATCTAGGGAAGATCGATGGACATTTGAAGAAAAATTTAGAAAATCGTGTCATGAGTACGACTTCAATAGCTGATTTCCCTGAGTGAAATCTGTGGACATATTACAAGTATATAACCTCATACACCAAAGATACGAGTATGTCCTCAGGGTGTATAAAAGTTGTGTTTTTTCTGAGGGAGGGGGTACTTTATTCATATATGGTACAGCCCTGGGGGCTGATACTGGGCTTCTCTGGCTACCCATTGTAAACGAGTTTGGGGCATTCATTAATCACATGAAAAGTAGTTAAATTAAGAGATATGTTAGCTTTCTAAAGCCATAAAATAAAAAGAACGGCTAATCCATTCGAGTGCGGAGGAAGTAAGCAGTTTGCAAATCTGCCTCCGCAATGACCCTACAACGGTGAGTATGTCATTCGGTTTTCTCCGACATATTTGTCGTAGATTTCTCCAAAAATACCAGACTGTTCAAGGTATTAGAGGGTAAATGGATTAGTTATCATCAGCAAGGGTTGTTTTTTTGGCGGGGCATTTCATTGAAGAGATGTTCAACAAAAAATCTTACTAGGTCCTCAATCGTCTGGACAATCACTCTGATGAGAAATTCATCAGCCACAGACCCCGTTCCTTACCTATTTTCGTAATTAAATTTAAAACACTTTTTTTTTTTTTTTTTTTTAAAAGTAATATTTCATCCCAAAATTAATTTTAGTAAATATAGGAAGTATAGTAACTTCTAGTATAAATGAAAAATAATATATGCACTTATGACAAGTGGTTTTAACCCAAATTCTGAATAAGTCAATATAATAGAGGCACTAAAATATTTTTCCTTCAATATACGTATTTTACATTAGCTGATACCAGGAAAAAAAATACAATTCTATAATACAAGAAAGAAAACATATTTTCTGGAACATCGGCAACACTGTAACATTACTATCTCCCCTTTTGTGGCTAGCATCAACATGAAATATTATCAGAACAAGTTTGTGGACATCACTATAAATAGAAAAATAGTCCGTCACCCAGTAATGCTCAATAGTAATGGCAGTTGACCTTATATTCTCTATTTCTAAATCAAAATACTCAATGACATATAATACCTCGATGAGCGAATAACTAACTGAACATTTGAGTTTCTAGAAAATATTTGAAACAACAATTGTAGAGCATCAATAGTTTTCAAACAATATTGGTTCTATAGGAATTTTCGATTCAATTCATGGCAACAGTGATTATTTTTAATTTTCGAATTCCCCTTTCAACCCCTATACTCTCACGATTGGCTTGTTCGATGGCAGTCGCCATTATTGTGTATGTATATATATATATATATATATATATATATATATATATCGTTTAATATTCAAGGTAAAGAAAGTATGTATTTAATAACATTAATAGGAAATGGAATTTGCAAATGATTAGTTCTATACGCTTTTTCCAACCGTATATAATAACGGAGGGATTTCTTGTTTTTTAAATCTCCCTCCCACTGGTGGAATTTCAGGCATTAACGAATTATATCTTTAATTTTACATGAAACGTTTATATGTCGAGTTTGGTAACGATAACTCAAAGTCGTGACTGCTAGAGCGTTAACTGAATTTGACTATACAGCGTGTCCCAATTTCTCGACCTCCCCTCTTAAAATCTCCAATTATTTTAATACAAAGCTGAGACTTGGTGTGCCATAATTGGGACACCTGAAGAATCTTTTCATATTCCATATTCAATCTCCTTACCTTCTCCAATACTTCACCAGCGACCAAAACTTTGGAATTTCCAATGGAATGCCCTACTTTTTATGGTGGATTCTTGTAGAAAATCAAATTTTAAATCTAGTTTTTATCGGTGTATTTTTCAATTTCACTGCATCCTTTAGCCGTATCTTTATTTCAGAAACGGCACATTTTATTGAAAATGCTGCGAGATAAAATTATTACGATTTGTAGTCTACAAAATTATCTTTGAAACAAGTCTACGGAGATAGGAATGGATTCTGAAATACTGGTTTAAAAATTTATTCCTTTTACAAATAACTACTACGTAATTAGTTTAAAATAAATTAATTCTAAGAATGTTTTTGTTGTTGTTTTTAAAAGAAAAAGTTTTGGTATCCATTCAAAAATACTTTTTAGTTATTTCGTTTTAAATACTTTTTTTTCTTTCTTTTTTAATTTCAGAATCTATTCCTTTCTCCTTAGACTTTCAGATAATTTTGTAGACTACAACTTTTATGCCACAGCATTTTTCAGTAAAAGCTGCCGTTTCTGAAATAAAGATTTGTGTGCATTTTACGGTTAAAGGGTGCGTCAAATCGAAAAATTCACCCATATAAACTCGTTTTAGAATTTGATTTTCTACAAGAATCCGCCAAGGAGAAGTTGTGCAGGAGGTCAGGAGGTTGAATATGGGCTGAAAGGATTTTTTCAGGTGTCCCAATTATGGCATGCCAAGCCTTGTATTAAAATAATTGGAAGTGGCACGGGAAGTTGGGACACTGTGTGTGTCTATATATATTAGAACGGACCTCATTTTCTTAATTTCATTGATGGTCATTTTGAAAATCGCGCCATGAGCGCCACCTCAATAGCTGATTTCTTTAAGGGGGTATTGTAGGTCGGGTTTGGTTAGGAATGGGCTATTTCCGTTTCTCTCGGCCTCACGTACATGTTTATTCGTAGAAAACTGTATTATTTGCCAGACTGGCTCCAATATGACCTCAGAGCTGCTTAAACAATGCCTGTATGATAATGCCTGCTTCCTTGAAGCCATGTCAATTTCCCTCCTACGATAGGCCCTGAGTGGTTACAGCCTGCCTTCTACTCGTCCAATTTGTGTGATGGCCTCTAAGAGATTTATCCCCTCCTCGTCTAACACCTCTTAAAAACCCTCTATTCTCCAATGGTTATTTTTAGCTTAGATTTGCGCCCCTATTGAGGGTGTACTCATGACGCGATTTTCGGAAAAATTTTCCTTATATCGATCCTACCCAGGAGTTGACGAAAACGATGTCCGCTCAAAATTATATGTGTCTGATACAACTCAAGCGGTCGCAAATTTTATCATATCGTTTTGAAACTCGATATATAAGCGTTTTATGTCAAAATAAAGATGAAGTTTGTTACCGCCTGAAATTGAACCTGGGGGTGGGGGCAATTTCGAAAATTCAAAATATTTTCGTTTTAATGGATCGAAAAATTGTATAGAGCCAATCATATTGCGAATTTACTTTCTAATAAATGTTGTTATTCTTCTATTTTCTTCATCATGAATATTATCCGAGATATTTGCACTTTTCACTTTTGAGCCTTCAATAAGCTCCCTATACTTGAGACAAATTAACAGTAACCTGTTTTATGTTGATTGACTTTATAGGAAGCTTAAATACCATTTAAGATTTTACGTTCCTAAAATGTTTACTTGATCTATACCACATTCGATATATTTGACCCAGTTACTTGGAAAATCTGCTTAGTTTACGCAGCCCTGCCGTGAGCTTTTAATATATCATTTTAACACGATTTTGTTCATTTATTTTTTGAAATAATGGAAATAAATTATGGATAGGAAATGCTGAAAACGCGGTTAAAGTCTAGATTATTTGGTATCATGGAGAATATATTAAAACAAACAAAATCTGATGTAGACGTCACGTGTAAATATATAAACAAAATGTATTGATACACTTTATTTTTAATGTTTTCATTTGAAAGTTATATACGATATAACCTTTCAATGCATAGGATCAATAAATGTTATAGAATATAATTTAAAGATATTTTTTTGGTAAACAAAAATGGTTCTGTGCAATTTTTTTTACCTCCACATATTTGCTATTGTTTTTGCAGCCCTCCCTCCCCGTCACTCGATTTTGAAAAAAAAAACAAAAAAAAAAACGAGGTATTCAACTAGACGATGCAGCAGTCTTGAATATGAAAATTCAACATTCTAAGGCTAGCAGCGTTTTAGCAGATTTACCTTGATATCTCCGTTACTATGGGTCGAAAAATTGTATAGAACCAATGTTATTGCAAATATAATGTTCTATAAATGTTGATACATGCATTTTTTCATTATCTTGATTATTAACCGAGATACTTGCATTTTATAGTTTTCGGCCATCAGTAAACTCCCCCTCCTACTCATTTCATATTAAAAACATGCTTTTATATTATGAAGCACATTATTTAAAGCCTAAATACCAAATATTGTTTTCATTGAACTTTTACTTTTTGTGATAAATGCTAATCCGTGGGAAATCTGCTTAGTTTACGCAAACCCTGCGTGACGGACTTTTAGGCATTGGAGATTTGTAGACGTCAATCCGAAACTTGTCGAAGTGTGTTCAGGGAATGTCAAACGGATAATTCGTTGAAATCTGAGAACCGACAATTTTTGTTATTAGAATACTTTGAACATGAAGATCTAAATGATCGCTGATTGATTTTTAACGAATAATTAAATTTAAGTTACATTATTATGTTACTGTCAAACATGAGTTTCTCACTATCTTTATTATTTTAGGTTCTACATTTTTGAGTTTATTTAAAACAAATTTCAATAGGGAATTGGTTTAACCATGTGATTTAGAGCGTTGGTTTTAATCTGACATAGTTAACCTAGATTAGATTCTCGCCTGGGCAAATAGGAATTTATTTGGTGACGAAATCATTAAATAATGTCCTTTAAAAGTTCTTAGACCTACCCTAGCTAGAAAAGGGTGGTAACCTGTAGATAAACCGTCCACATTAGCCATCGTAGCATAAACTGCACGTGAATAAATAAATAAATTAAACAGATTACTACTGCTATTGTAGTGACAAGGTTGTTCGTTGCTTAGACAAGTAAATTTAGGGTTGGTGAGCCATGTATTTCTGCTGTGTTAATGTGAAACCCCAGCCCCCTCATAGTTTATAACTTAAAATCTTAAATGATGTCGTCGTAAAGAACTTTTATGGTAAAACTTCAAAGAAAGTATTCGGTATTTAGACTTTCAAGAAATCTTTTCTTGATATATCAGGTTATCTTTAATATGACATGAGTAGGAGTGGGGATTTACTGAAGGAATTATGTTGTCTAGATGAATATTCATTATCAAGGAAAAATGTATGGAACAACATTTATAGGAAATTATATTTAAAAAGATTGGTTATATACAATTTTGCGATGCTCTCATATTAACACACATAATTGGGAATTTTCAACTTCCCCCTCGCCCGGTTTTAGCCAATAACAATCCGAATCTTTATTTTTACATAAAATGTATGTGTGTTTATGTATATTTGTTTGTATATATATACTATTCATGTAGATTTTCCGGGCCGACTTACTAGAATCGCCAGTTGACTTAGGACGCTGATCCTAATAGAATACTAACATTCTGTGAGCCAGGTTTCGTGTGTGCGAATTGACCGCCGAGGTGTTATGAAGCCTGTTAGTCTGCTGGAATCGTTTGTTCACTGATTCTCCAAGGTTGACTCGGGATCTACAATCAGCTGATTGTTGCCTATATAAACACCTGATTGCGTACACTCAGATGCCTCCTAAAGGAGATTTTCAAGGTCTTAATGCAACAAAACAAATGTTCTTTTACATTGCCAATTGATAATCTAATCATGATCCTGTATGTGATTCTCAAATTTTATATTCAACCAAGAAATGTATAAATCATAAAATTCTTATGAGGACATAATTTTGATGTGCAAGTGCCTAATAAAACGCTTAAGATGACAATTTTGGTAATTACATTAAATCTCTATTGATCTTGTAAATCAATCCTTTTTGTTTAATATACCATGTTCACTTTCTGTACTCTCTTTTTAAAATTTCTGGTTCCCTTACCTAATCATGAAAATGATTCGTAATTCTTTGGGATCCGTGTCTCTTCGGAAGAATTAGGAAACTCTCTCGGAAGGAGTATTGCGATTCGGGGTTTTGCTGTATTTTTTTGGTTTACTCGTTTATTAGTAACGGAAATCTGACTGACTTATGTGAAGTATGTTTGCATAAAAGATTGAGAAGAAATCGCCCTACAGTGGCGAGTTCGATCCCCACTTGGGCAAAAAGGAATTTATTTAGTGACGAACTTTCTAAATAAAATTCTTGGTCCCACCCTAGCTAGAAAGATAACCAGTTCCAATTAGCTATAGTAGCTAAAAGTAGACGTTAATAAATAATAATAAATTTAGTCAAAATTCTGTATTATCCAAATGTTGTGCTTTTTTATTTCTATTAGGAGATTTAAAATCTTGGTGTATATTATTGTTGTTTCAGGCATGAGTCCATTTGTTCATAAGATAATAGGAGTAACTGTGGCAAGCTTAAGCTTGTAAACTTCTTTAAGCTCAACAGCTAATTCATAGTATTTTCTTATTTAAGATTTTTGAATATTTTCATTATTGGATACTGCGATACCAGTAAAATTTGTAGTCGTATTGCTCTTGTTAATAAGTTTCTCCCGTCCAAGTTTATTAAAAAGGTCCCGAAATGTTCTGTGTTTCTCCGAATCAGACGAAACCAGGTGAAGAAAAATTATCAGTTTCTGAATGTAGCCCAAGGTAGCACTTAAGCTAATTAACCTTTAAACCCTCGACATATTTCGAATAATGCATTTATGGCCATAATTCGGAAACACATTTCGTTGTCTATTGCTATTGGCAATTTCTGTTCATACTGGGCAGGCATTGGTTTTCGCAATGAGCGTCCATTCGCAATCCTCCGACTGCACAACTCTCATCCTTCACTCTCGATTTCACAAACGGTTCCCCCGCCTGTGTATTGCTCAATGACAGACTCACTTCCAGCAGCCCTCCCAGAACTGCTCGAACCTTGAGAGATGAGACCCGGGACAATCGAGGACGGATTAAGGTGCTCCGAGTGGGGCAACGATTGTGCCGGGATTTAGGGCAATCTCCTTTGAACATCCAGGTCATCCAATCTTGTTACACCTCTGCCAACCTCGTTTCTCCTCCAATCTATATAAATAGCTCTCGATGCATTTATCCCTCTTCCCATCACCTCAAATAACCTTCTTATAATGTATAACACTGAACGGAAATAACCTCGCTCTTTATTGTTGCACTGAATAAACGTTTAGTAACTTTCTCTTACGGCGAATCTACTATTGAGGTTCTACTCATGACATCATGTTCGAAAAATGCCACAAATAGCCAATGGTCATGGTGAAGGCAAAATAAATACCGAAATGTATCTATTATGTGGAAGAATATGTATGTTTTTGAGGAAGAATGAAACATGACAGAGAATGTGATAAGTAATATTCCTTGAACCTATTTTTAGAGTTACATTTCCCATGAACCTATTAGCAGATTTCCCTTAAGGGAAATCAACTATTGAGGTAATGCTTATGACGCGATTTTCAAAAATGACTTAAAATGTCCAAATTGACTTAATCGTTACCAAACTCGATATATATCGTTTTATGCAAGAAGAAAGATTTATTCTCTAACTAGAATATTAACCGAGATATTTACATTTTTATTAAGTGTGTGTGGATAACGGACGAGATGAGATCGGCTGATGTCGGTTCTCTTCGTGAGTTTCCGCCGAAATCTAGTTCGGCCACTTCCGTAACTCTTCGGCTCTTGTGAAATTGGTTTAGAGCCTCGTTACTGCTACTGTTATTAGTATACAAATTTCTCTATTGTAAAACTTCACATGGGGAATCTGCTTAGTTTACGTAGTCCCTACTTGACGGACTTTTTTCCGAGTTACACCGTATCGTCTCCAAAAATATCATATATCTCAAAAAGCCCGCCACTCTGGGGTTACGTAAACCAAACAGAATTCTCTCGTAGTTTGAAGCCAAAGTACACAGAATTTTAAATATGTTCAGTTACTCACAATTAGTAAAACGATTATAAATATTCCAGAGACAAGAAAAAGTAGTATTTAAAAATGTGTAAAAATTAGAATTCCAATAACATATCAACTTCTTCAATCCTATTCATAGTAAACTAGATATTTCCAATTTTCAATTATTTCTAAACCACTCCCCCATTCCTCCATGACCAATGCCAGTAATTACTTATTATGATCATTAGTGATAAATATCGAGCATGGTGTAGATCAATTAAACATTTTCCAGTCCTTAGAACGTGCAATTTCATATTTAAAACTGCCACACCATCTAACTACGTACGTCCAGGCAGAAATGAAAAATTTTAAATTTCTCCAAGGCTTTTAGATAAAAAAAAAATCTTTTTTATATCCATTTTGCTTTATCACAAAATGATTTATAAATTATGCTCTAAGACATTTATCGATCCAATTATTGGAACAAATAGATCTTGTAATACTTTCAACGCAATTCAAACATCATGGAGTCGGATAACCGAAATTTTTCGTGATTTCAATAATAATATTACTTTGAAATAGGAAGTAAAAATAATAGGATTACTTATTTGGATTTATGCAGTGAATTATCTCATAAGAAAAAATGTTAAATGTCTTTATATTTATTTTTAATTTGTAATTGCAGCGTACCTTGAACCCGTGGAAATTGCGCCACTTTGCCATTATATCTTGTTTAAGTAATTAGAATATTTAATAAATGGTTTTTTTTTTTTAACTACCTAATTAGAGTTAAACGTTAATATTGTCACTTTATGCGAGTTTAATCGTCTAGAAAACGTGATATCAGTATGACTTGTAATGCTAATATATTAAATACGTAGTAAAAACCGTTTAATTTAAAAATATTAATACTACCCTGTCTAATCAATGTTATTTATTAATGGCCACTTTGTAGTACTAGGGCTAATTGGTTCAGGTTATCTATAGCCCGTTCCTAGCCAGAGTGGGGCTATGGAGTTTATTTACTGATATAGTCACTAAATTAATTTATTTTGCCCAGGTGAGAATCGAACTCACGATCCTAGGTTTACCAAGTGATATTAAGATGCCTATATTATACATTATGCGTGCAACTTAATCTATTTGCTCGACTATTTCAATTTTCTAGCTTGTTTACCTTGTGCCTAAGCATCTCAATTATTGACGGCATATTTGTCCTTGTCTCCCCCACCCCCCCCGCATTAATATCCTCTCATACATACGGAACTAAGAAATTCCCAACTTATCGATCTGAAGAAGGAGAGAGGAACGACAACCTGGCATTTCTTCACAGAAATATTAATTCCTCTGAAGACTACGTTTTGCCGTTATGAAAAAAAAAAAAAAAAAAATGCATTTTCACTTTTCTTCCAACATAATCTAAACTGTTATTGTTGTATTGAGAGTATCCCACACATCCTGTCTTATTAATGAAAAGTCCTGCGTAAACTAAGCAGATTTCCAACGTCCTGGTATGCACACACCATTAGTGCCATCTGACTATCTTGTACGAAGAAATATATAGAACAACAATTGAGGCGGTCAACGTAAAAAGGGCGTATGAGCTCATCAGCTCTTTTTACGCAGAACGCTTTATTCAATCCGTCGTCTCATATAGAGTTCAGTGATGCATGTTTCATCGCAATATCTTGAAAATTGACGTTGGCACACCTGTGTTTTGTGGGTTAATGTCAGCCGCTTTTCACTTCCAGGTCTTGACTTAGGGAAGGTGGTTTGTTAATATGTGAGTTATGGTTATGTTTTTGATGCAGCTTATTAATAGTGAAAATGAGTGACTCAAGTGAAAGTGATGGAAGTGAAAAAGTTCAAATTAAGAAGAAAAGGACAAGGAAAATAATAAACAAACAGAAAAACAAACATCATGAGGAAGTGAAAATTAAACGTCCAAGGGTAAAAGTGTAAGTGCCAAAGTTTATTCTGTCATTGATAGCTGATGTAGTAGTAAATGCTATGAAAATACCTACCTTTTGAAAACCAGGTTGAAGCATTTGATGCTTTTTATTGTAGTCAATCGAGAAGCCTTCAAAATGCTTATTTGGCTCGTTGTTTGGAAAATTTGGAAGGCCCTAGGAAACAAAGTGTTAACTTGAAAAGGCCAAGAGAAAATATATGGAACTACGCAATTTTTATTGGTGGAAATAAGCTATTAGTTTGTAGAAGGTTTATACTTAATTTATTTCAAATACCAGAGAAACGATTACGTGTCGTTCAGAGCAAACTTTTCCCAGTAAGAGGACAGGAACAAAATAAAAAATGAAGAAGTGATTGGAAATGCTAAACGTTATTTAACAGCAATGGTAGAGTGCAGGCAAACCCCTTCACCCTTTGAAGTTGTTATGGATGCAGAACTTCTGCAAGACTGGGAACCATTTTTAAATAATCTATTTTAAATTATTGCAAAATGGTACTCTACTAAGATCAAAACATTATCTTGGACAGTTTGAAGTGTTCAGTTATTGGCGGCCTACTAATCAGATTGGAGATGTTCACAACGTTGCGACTTAAAGGTGTCCTTACCCAGCAGTAAACCAACTTAAAGTTAATGATGTAAAAGCTTTATATCGGTTTTTACAGGAAGAGGATGTGGAAAATATGATTTCTCAAAGTGGATAAAGAAAGAGATATGTTATACTGATTTCAAACAAACTGAGTTTACTCGGAGTACAAGGTATTTTTTTTTTCAGCTTATTCTTCAAACATATGAAAACTCTTTTCATTTTGATGTTTTCCCTGTTTAAAATGTAAAATAATTATTATTGTAACAAATAAATAAGTTATAATCTATTTAATTGTATTCTGACTAAAAAGGGCGTATAAAGTAACATATCTCAGGCACAATGAGATGAAAGGGGATCCTACAGATCCAGGTGATCCTCACTACTCTGGCAATCGTCTCAGTAAATGAGATAATAATTGTAATCTGTAACCGATGGCTTGAGACCTACTTCTTTAATCATTTTTGACACCCGAGTGAGGGTGTAAACGACGACCACCAAGTCTGTGACTGGCAACCCCGAACGGATCCAGGCTCCACCCATCATTTTCTGGTCTAACTGATTGGTGGTACTAGTATGGTAGTGATTGAGGGACAAACGGATGAAAAAGTAAACAGATGTTGTCTTTGTCCTCAGGATCGCCTCAATCGTGAAAAAAAAAGTCCGTCACGCAGGGGCTGCGTAAACTAAGCAGATTTCCCACGTGAAGTTTTACAATAGAGAAATCTGCCTAATAACAACTGTAGTAGTAAGAAACCTCTAAACCTAAAACATTATTTAGGGCGTAATAACCCAGAAGTTTCTAGCCCCAAAAAACAGTTAAGTCTCTCTAAACCTATTCACAAGGGACGAATAGTTATGGAAATGGCCACCAGAGCTCTCGGCGGAAAGTCCGAACATGCAGATTACAAATGCAAATATCTCGGTTAATATTCAAGATAGAGAATAAATGCATATAACAATATTTATAGTAAATTTAATTTCCAATAAGATTGGTTCTATACAATTTTTCGATCCGATGCATAATAACGGAGATATTTCGAATTTTTGAAAATCCCCCCTCTAAACCCCCCCTCCCACTGGTCCGATTTCAGCCGTTAACGAACTTGATCTTCCTTTTTAAATAAAACGATTAAATACCGAGTTTGGTGACGATTAAACAAAAATTGCGATCGCTAGAGTGTTAACAGACAAATATATATATATATATATATATATATATATATATATATATATATATATATAGTTTTGAACGGACCTCATTTTCGTCATCTCCTGGGTAGGATCGATGGACATTTGAAGAAATTTTTCGAAAATTCCGTCATGAGTACGACCTCAATAGCTGATTTCCCTTAAGGGAAATCTGCTAAAATGGATTTCCGCCGGATTTAAATGGAAAATCATACAGAGTTTAAACATTTTATTTATGTAGAGATTAAGAGTACAAGAAAGTTTTGCAATACCCACATCACATTTTTTTATCGTTTATCACACTATCACATTTAATGTAATAGTTTCCAAGTTTTATTTTCGTTGTTGAGTACGGTTTATCTAGCTCAGTACTTGGTAAGAAATGCCACTGAGTACTACCACTAGTTATACCTAACTGTTGTATTTTCCAGTGGCCGCCTCCTAGAAATGTCCTGTTAACAGCTATTGTAGCCAGATACGCATAACCGGCGACTGTGTTTATTCTCCTGACAGCTGTCTACAAAGGGCTTGCCCCATTACTCTGTGCACTCAGCCTGTTCAAACTCAGCCAGAGAATGTACATCCTTTTAGCAGATTTCCCTGAAGGGAAGTCACCAATTGAGGGCATAACCATGTCGCGGCTTTCGAAAACATTTCCTCAAATGTCCATCGATCCTACCTACTAGATGACGAAAATGAGGTCCGCCCAAATATATATATATATAAAACTTTGAACGTATGTAAGATCGATGGACATTTGAGGAAAAGATTTCGAAAATCGCGTCATGAGTACTGCCTTGATAGCCGATTTAAGGGAAATTTCCTAAAACAGATCTAGGTTCGACGTCGGCCAAGAGAAAACCTTTGGCTAGTTCGTGACCATGCCTTGCTAGTGTCGATGTGCGTTAGCCAGGATCTAATAAGTAAATACCTCTGACAGTCTAACGACTTTCACTGTCTTAGAACTTGTCAAAAACTCCGTCACGCAGGGGCTACGTAAACTAAACTGATTTCCCTCCTAAAGTTTAACAATAGATAAATCTACACAACACCGTGAATAAATACAAAAGGTAATAAGAAATCTTCCAGTAAATTTTAATAATTTTCCGACGGTATATATATATAAAATTTGGAACGGACTTCTTTTTTGTTATCTCCTAGGTAGGATCGACGGAAATTTGTAGAAGAATTTTTAAAATAGCGTACAACAATCAATAGCTAATTTCCTTTAAGGGAAATCTGCTAGAATCATTCTCATTGCTCAGTATCGGCCACTGACCATGAGGTCCTCTAATATTTTGAACGCTTGAAAAAGAAAACAAATCAACTCCAATTTAACTATAATTTAATTAATGTTCTATGGTAATTTTGTTAGAAGTCTATAACAGTAGCAGGTCTATGTTAACTTATAGTTACTGCCAATTTTGTATAACTCCTCTACTCAAATCTAAACCTATCCTTCACCCACCAGAAACCAGGTTAACCATAATAAAACAAAGGTTTATTTATCTCAGTTTTCTCTGCTTTAAAAAGGAAATTGGCTATAAAGCAGCTACTGCGTGACGAATTTTTTAATATAAATCCCATCAGAAAATGTGTTTTAATTAACTTTCAACAGTGGCCAAGGTTTATTATTGCTCGGATATTGAAGCGGAAATACAATTAATGGCGAAAAGAAAGACTATAAATTCAAAAGAAATGAAATGCCTTTTTTTTCCACGGTAATGAAAGTTCATTTAACACAGGTTATCCGTTCCTAAGACTAATAGTGCCCTATTGAAAAATACAATTAAAGTTCGTCAAATGAGATTTCGCCTCATACGGAGCTCTTTATTGTGCCTCGGGAAATTAAAGACACGTACTTTATTATCTGGAATTCATTGTGAAAAGATGAAGTGGCGCTATTATCCACTTTTTTTTTATTTTTCATTATTGTTAGTTGGAATTGCATACTGCAGCATGTCTTATATCATGATTACGTTTGGTTTGACTAGTTACTATTTTATATACAGTAAAATTACTGATTTAATCAATGTATTATTACTTTAGGATATACAATTTAGTTAATATCACTTTTAAATTTCTTTATTTTTTCCTTTATTTCGACCTCAATTCGTTATTCAATTTTGAGGCCCAGATTTCATCGGTAGTACCAGCTGTAGTTTATATCAGCTTTCTCTCATAAGCCCAAGTGATAACTATGGCGTAAATCACCCAGCCGCGACTTTTAACGAGGAAGAAAAGTTTGTCACGCAGGGGCCGCGTAAACTAAGCAGATTTCCCACGTGAAGTTTTACAATAGAGAAATCCGCCTAATAACAACAGTTGTTGTAAGGAATCTCTAAACCTATTCACGAGAGACGAACAGTTATCGAAATGGCCCGCACTAGCTCTCGGCGGCGAGTCCCGAACGTACCGGGCTCCTGCCGACCTCACACATGCATACAAATGCAAATATCTCGGTTAATATTCAAGATAGAGAATAAATGTATAGAATAATATTTATATTAAATTTAATTTGCAATAAGATTGATTCTGTACAATTTTATATATATATATATATATATATATATATATATATATATATATATATATATATATATACTAGCTCAGATACCCGGCTTCGCCCGGGAATTCATTTGAGGGTGAATGGTGATGGTTTTTTTAAGCAGGCTTTACATTGCACAATATTTTGACATTTACTCGTCCCAGTGTTTAGGATTGATACCCGTCGTTGCCGGTGATTTGCTAATAATAGAATTATTTGTTCGATAATTCTTCACAGTCTTCGCTATTTTTATATTTCCCACCTCTTATACATGTAAATATGGTGAATTTTTATTTCAGGCCTCCCTTATAACCCCCCTCCCGTTCGAACCAAAAAATTTTAATATAACTTATAATCATGGAAGAATTAATGCTAATTGACATACCCAGTTTTGTTAAGTTCGGTTCAGCCATTAGTGCCCGCTAAGGTTTTAACGTATAACTCATTTATACATAGGTATACGACAAAAGTGTATATAACAAAAGTTACTCCAAATAACAAAATAAACAACTTTTGTTATGTTTATGTTTGCGGAAAAACCAATAGGAAACGAAATATCGCTATTTTTAATTTCAGCCTTCCCTTATGACCCCCACTCCTGCCCGTCCATAGAAATGTTGGTATGGCTTATTATAATGAAGGCCTCACTGATAATACACATACCGAGTTTTATTTAGTTCGGTTGAGTCTTTTTTGGCAAATAATATTGTTGACTCCCGCTATAATTTTCAGCGTATAACGCATTTAAACTTCGGTATACGACAAAAGTGTATATAACAAAAGTTACTCTAAATAACAAAATAAACAACTTTTGTTATGTGCATATTTGCCGAAAAACCAATAGAAAACGAAATATCGCTATTTTTAATTTCAGGCTTCCCTTATAACCCCCACTCCTGTTCGTCTCAGAGAAAATTAATATAGCCTAAA
Organism: Riptortus pedestris; assembly: GCA_019009955.1. NCBI lineage: Eukaryota > Metazoa > Arthropoda > Insecta > Hemiptera > Alydidae > Riptortus > Riptortus pedestris. Next base: position 130,373,780 of record CM032231.1, on the reverse strand, counting down.
GTCTAATTTGGGTTAGTAGTAATATACATACCAAGTTTCATAAAATTCGGTTCAGCCGTTTATGCGTGAAAAGGTAACAAACAAACATACACGAAAGAAACAAAATGCAGATATGATGTCTATGACATGTGAAACGAAAAGTTATCCTGAAATTTCGTGAAAAAAATCAATGTACAGACAGAGGCTACAATTTTATATATATATAGATATATACAGTTTTGAACGGACCTCATTTTCGTCATCTACTAGGTAGGATCGATGGACATTTGAAGAAAAAATTCGAAAATTCCGTCATGAGTACAACCTAAATAGCTGATTTCCCTTAAGGGAAATCTGCTAAAAATCAGCTGTTGAGATTGTGCTCATGACGCGAGTTTCGAAAAATTTCTTCAAATGTCCATCGATCCTACCCAGGAGTTGACGAAAATGAGGTCCGTTCAAAAAAAAAAAAAATAAAATATATATATATATATATATATATATATATATATATATATATATATTTCTCTGTTAACGCTCTAGCGGTCGCAATTTTCGTTTTATCGTTACCGAATTCGATATTTAAACGTTTTATGCAAAAATAAAGATCAAGTTCCTTAATTGCTGAAATCGGACAAGTGGGAGAGGGGGTTTAGAGGGGAGGATTTTCGAAAATTCAAAATATCTCCGTTACTATACGTCGGATCGAAAAATTATATAGAATCAATCTAATTGCAAATTAAATTTACTATGAATAATGTTATGTACATTTATTCTGTATCTTGAATATTAACCGAGATATTTGCATTTTTCTGTTTTCAGCTTCTGAGCTGACTTCGGGTCTAGTCGTGAGTTTCCGTCAAGAGCTAGTTCGGGCCGTTCCCGTAACTGTTCTGACTCTCTATTCTGAAATTTCTCTATTGTTAAACTTCACGTGGGAAATCTGCTTAGTTTACGCAGGCCCTGCGTGACGGTTTTTTTTTGGTATCTTTGCCAAACTCGAAATATAAACGGTTTATGTATAACTTAAGATCAAGTTTGGCTGAAATCCGACCAGTAGGAGGTGGGTTTTCGAAAGTTAGAATAATGTGTGTTATCATACGTTCGATCGAAAAAGTGTATAGAACCTTTAACATTTTAAGTGAAATTTCATTTCCTATTAATGTTGTTGTAGACATTGTTTTTATCTGAAGTATTATCCGAGATATTTTCATTTTTTTTTTTAGTTTTCAGCTGTCAGTAACCCCCCCCCCCACCTCTTCGTCCACCTACTCATGTCATATCAAGCTGTTACATCATTTTCACTATCTTCATTATTAATTTTCAGCCTTCAGTAAACCCTTACTCCTACTCATATCATATTAACAGGAATCTCTTATACCATGAATCGCTTTATTCAAAGCTTAAATTCCAAAAATCCGTTTTTCTACGCCACGTAAGTTATTCCCACAAAGTTTGGTTATACCTAAGGAGAATGTGTGGAAACGCAAATTTTGACATTCTTTATTTTATTTTGTAACGGATATACCTAAAGTAACATAATTTTACGGTATTAGAATAACTTAAAAATTAAGAAAGCTTATAAATTCAACATAATTATCATAGTTATAAGTTATGTAGGGGCTCAGATTAGCAAATAATAATAGTAATAAGTTATGTAGAAACCTTTCTATCAAAACTTCATTTAGCGCTTTTTCTGTAGTGAACTTGTGGTCCCTCTTCAGTATCCAACAGTAATGTCTTGAAATCTCTGTCCTTGTTCAACTGAAAACGTACCATAAAGAAACATTTATATAATAACTTTATTACAAGTTTGTCATCGGAGACCTGTGTAATCTACACCAGGTGTCCCTATGCTGTTAACAACTCGCAGGGATAAATTTCAAATATCTCGCAGCAGCAAACTTGCGTACTGAAGTCAAGTTAATTGGTTATATATAAAATTTACTTCACTGCAGTTGGTAAGGCGAAGGTTTGTTGGTAAGCATGTTTTGAAGAAAATTGAAGTTATTTATTGAAAAATAAAAGGGACTGTTCGCCGAGGTCTACAAATTGGGGTTATGGTTAGACTAGGGATGAAAAATATAAATGGATCACCTTTCCTAATGTCCCAGTTTATAATGTTATAGAAAATTATTTGTAAACCCTATGATGATGAACGTAGGTGGGTCTGCGTAAACTAAGTATATTTTGAATATTTAAGCTGGAGACGTTAAGTGGCTCAGATCCTTTGTGTGCATATCTCATTAGTAGTAGCGTAACTAATGAGATCCACCCTTAGAGAACAGACTCCTACTGAAGGAGTGAGGGTCTACAGAAGTCTGATAACTGAAATATGCAGATAACGTGGGAGTTAATGAAGAAATGTATAGAACTGCAATTTTAGAACGTTAAATTTAAATCAAGATTGGTCATTTATCAGTTGACGATCCCACTCAAATTGCGGAGAAATCTTGGATTTCTTAATTATGATATTTTCGAAAAACGCGTCATGAGTTCAACCTTAATAGCTGCATTCCCTAATGCGGTTGAATTTCCAAAGCTGTCCTTAGCTAATGTTGTATCGAGGATCTAATGTCAAACATCTTGTCGTTATCTTTTAGCAGATTTCCCCTAAGGGAAATCAGCTATTGAGGTCGTACTCATGATGCGAGTTTCGAAAAATTTCTTCAAATGTCCATCGATCCTACCCAGGAGATGACGAAAATGAGGTCCGTTCAAAATTATATATATTTATCTATATATATATATATATATATATATATATATATATATATATATATATATATATATATATATATATATATATATATATATATATATATATTTGTCTGTTAAGGCTCTAGCGGTCGCAATTTTGCTTCGATCGTTACCAAACTCGGAATTTAATCGTTTTATGTAAAAAGGAAGATCAAGTTCGTTAACGGCTGAAATCGGACCAGTGGGAGGGGGGGGGGTTTAGAGGGGGGATTTTTGAAAATTCAAAATATCTCCGTTATTATGCGTCGGATCGAAACATTGTATAGAATAAATCTTATTGAAAATTAAATTTACTATAAATATTGTTCTATACATTTATTCTGTATCTTGAATATTAACCGAGATATTTGCATTTGTATTCTGCGTGTGGTCGCCAGGAGTGGCTATGTTCGGACTTTCCGCCGAGAGCTCTGGCGGCCGTTTCGATAACTATTCGTCGCTCGTGAATAGGTTTAGAGAGGTTAGGTTAACTGTTTTTTGGGGCGAAAAACTACTGGGTTATTACGCCCTAAATAATGTTTAAGGTTTAGAGGTTACTTACTACTACAGTTGTTATTGGACAGATTTCTCTATTGTAAAACTTCACGTGGGAAATCTGCTTAGTTTACGCAGCCCCTGCGTGACGGACTTTTTATTCATAAGGTTTAAAGATATATGTTCTTTTGACAGTACATAAAAAAATGTTTACCGAATGCAATGTTTTATTTAATACAAAAGGAGCGTTGTTTCAGGTACTACTCTTCGTATGTTAATCTATCGGTATTTCCTCCTTCCATTCTTCGCTCTCCGACCGAGTTCGCTTAACTAAGGAACATGGTTCACAAATTTCCAATAATGTTGATTATAACCCCGAGTTCTAAATGTATTAAACATTCCGTTCAACTGTTCTTATGTTGAATGAATGGTGTTTTTGTCGTCTGGGTCTTCAGAATGGACTTCTATCCTGGCCTAGGATATGTGAGCTAGGATAAGAGCGCATTTCCTTCTAATGATTAATCTCTGCTCTGAGATGTGCTTAATTTGTACGAATTCCTCTATGAGTACTAGGCTATCTGGCCTAGGATCAGCCTAACCGCTGTAATCCTGTGGTTGGCCGAGGAGGGATTACAATGGGAGGCCGAGAGATGTGGGTCGATCTCTAGGGAAATCTAGGTCGGGAGGCGCCGCAATCTCCTTCTTACAGTCTCTCTCTCTCTCTCTCTCTCTCTCTCTCTCTCTCTCTCTCTCTCTCTCTCTCTCTCTCTCTCTCTCTCTCTCTCTCTCTCTCTCTCTCTCTCTCTCTCTCTCTCTCTCTCTCTCTCTCTCTCTCTCTCTCTCTCTCTCTCTCTCTCTCTCTCTCTCTCTCTCTCTCTCTCTCTCTCTCTCTCTCTCTCTCTCTCTCTCTCTCTCTCTCTCTCTCTCTCTCTCTCTCTCTCTCTCTCTCTCTCTCTCTCTCTCTCTCTCTCACACTCTCTCTCTCTCTCTCTCTCTCTCTCTCTCTCTCTCACTCTCTCTCTCTCTCTCTCTCACTCTCCTCCTCTCTCTCTCTCTCTCTCTCCTCCTCTCTCTCTCTCTCCTCTCTCTCTCTCCCTCTCTCTCCTCTCTCTCTCTCTCTCTGTCCCTCCCTCCCCCATCTCTCCCTCTCCTCTCTCTCTCTCTCTCTCTCTCCTCTCTCTCTCTCTCTCTCTCTCTCTCTCTCTCTCTCCCCCCCCTCTCTCCCTCCCTCCCTCCCTCTCCCCTTCACCTCGTGCCGCAGCTATTCTTTCAATCATCAATCATTGCCTATATATAAATATAAATAAGCTGACGACACGGACTCACGGGGCTCCTCATGAATTCAAAATTTGACTACATTAAATATGATTTACTAAAAACTGCATTGAATCGGTGAAATAAATGACTGAATAATGTGTGAGGTAGCAAATAAATTATGATGGAGAGATTATACAAAATTGTCTGTACTCACATCATTCTTTGCACATCAAATATGCAAAATGAAGACCTCAGTATATAATTATAACGCCTTGTGCCTTGATTGCTGTTATCAATTATCTTCATTTCATCTATTGAGATAACTCCTAGTAAAATAGCGCCTTATTTGTGAAATAACTCTATTAGAATTTCCCGTGAGATAACAAACCCTTACCTTCAAATGTGCAATTCAAATGACCGTGTAATCAACAGGTATTCCCAGGTTGTCAATAATTATACATTAATAGTTTTGCCTTAACTCAATTCGGAGAATAATATATGTGATATAAGAAGACACAGAATATAGTTATTAGGAAAGCAACGCACATTACATTTCTTTGGTTTTTTACTTTCGACTTGTTTGTTTGTTTTTCTTTAGAAAAAGGAGTTATTGAGATTGCTCTTTTGACAATAATTCACAAAAATACTTTATAATCATTGGGTGAATTATCTTGTTTAAGACTAAATTTAAAAAAAAAAAAACTTTCTCTCTATGCAATTTTTTGTACTACATAACAGTTGACGGCAAGGTACGGGTGTTTTAATGTTTTTAGCTGGTTTTCTTCAGAAAAAGGAGCTATTATGTTCCTCACGAAATTCCTTCTATTCTTCAAATTAATAAAAAGGATCCCCAATCAAAACGGATATTTCTGTTGAAATCTGAAAACCGATAACTTTTGTCATTATACAATACTTCCTTTACTTCGTTCAAAGAAGTAAAAAATATTACACAATTATGTTGACTATATATTATAATTTTATACAACTTTTCGTTTTATACATTTTCTTCTAACTCAAATATTAGTGGATTTTTTATCTTTATCAGCCTTCAGTAAAGCCCAACTCCTTTCCAAGAAAAATTGACTATTATTAATAGTAATAATTTCTTCTGATTAATTTCTCATATTTATGGTATTGTTTTATTATTATTAATATTTTAGCATAATTTTTAACTTGTCTGGACGCTATGTACGTATACTAGTGGGAAGTCTTAATATTGCCTTAATTATAATAGAGCCGTTAGAGTGTGCATTGTCCCTCGTGTGAATAATGTGCAGCTGCATACTAGATGAGGCTAGTAGTAAACTAATTGAAGCAATTATTAGTCATTGTAACATTCAGCTAGTTTCTCTCATTGTGAAGGCGCTAATGCGCTGTCTCATTGATTATAATTGGGAAATATATTATAATGGTGATTATTGTTATAATGTTGATTATTATCTGTGCGGTAATTACTGCTCTGCGTCATGGATATTCCAGGTTAACGCAGAGCCACGATTATAGGACTGAAACAGAACTTTGGTGTGCCAGATGTTGAGAGGTCGTTTCTTCTCACATATGCTCCTGTAAGCCCTCTTAGACATTTTGGGGTGAAGAGATATTTAGCTATGGCATTAAGGGATGACGCTAGCTACTTTGTCTTAATGTTATTAGTGCCTAGTTTTAGAATATTTGCCTCAAAGAAAATTTATATATCGAGGTTGTACTCATGACTAAATATTTTTTTAAATGCCCATCGATTGTCAATTTTTCAAAGCCCTATGGTATATGTCGCAAAGTAAAAATTCAAAATATCTCCGTTAATATGAGTCGGATCGTTGTCGTGTTCCAAATTTAATTTTATACAGGTTGCTCAGATTTGTTATATGATTTAAGAAGTTGGTCTTAATCTCACATGAGAATTCTTGACTTTTTTAGAACTCATTAAATAATATCTTTCTTTTAAATATAATTAGATAATAAATAATTGAACATGGTGTTTAAAAAAAAAAACTCCGCAAAGGAAATCATTTTCTATTCTCGAATTTGCGAAGTGCAATTCCGTCATTACAGTGCAAAGACGTTGATGCAACTTGATCCTCCGAATGAGTAGATACAGGATGTGTATGTAAAGGATAGAGTCCTGGCCCCCCTCCTGTTCCTGGACAAATATCGCACGATTTCAAACTGCTTCCCAACGTAGTCCTTCAAAATCCAAGCAAAACAGAAGAAAACTGACATCTAGTGGCTTTAATATAAACTAGACTATTTATTCTTTTCTCAAATAGCAGAGCCGAGGCGCAACTTTCCGACAAAATAATACTTTGTTATATTGTACGTATATTATTTTGAAACTCCCTGTATTTGTAATAAATAAATAGTCCTCTTATTACTGGTGTCAGTTCAGTGTGGCGAGCGTTTTTCCAAATGTTTTGTATCAGTAGATTTCCCTTAAGTGTATTATATATATATAATATAAATATATATATAATTTACCAGCTTATTATACTACCTACTTTATCGGAAAATTAGTTTTTCAGATTTAATAGATACTGCTACCGTCTGCAATGTCTTCTATAACTAAACCACACTGTCATATATTCCATGTCTATACAAGTCTTCCTTTATTTCTAGTTTATTGATTATGATTTTATATTTTAAAATAAACTTTTTCTAATAAACTTCTAAGAGTCAATTCCATAATACTTTTTTTTTTCTTTTCAGGTATTTACTGCTGCGTTCACTAGTACTATGAAAAACGATTGAAGCTCACTGTGATGGTAAACAATGTAACTTATTGATTCGATTTGATTCTCTATTTACATTAATTATCTGTCTTTTTATAATCAGTCTCCAATAAGTTGTATAGAATGTTGTGAAATCATAATTCACTTTCCAACTGGAAACAGTAAAGCCCACTAAGTTAGAAATCTCCATAGATTACAAGATTTTTCAGTAATCTATATCCACGTATATAAATCTCCTCATTTAAATGTAAATACCAGTTTTTGAATTTTTAAATTACAAAAAGTTATATATGTGGATGTGTAAATTTCGCTTTTGCCTCTCTTCCTTTCATTATTATCCCAATATGATTAATTTTATTTCCTCTAGAATATAAGCTATCAATAATACTATAGTTAATATCAACACACTATAAATATGTAGGATATAGACAATTAATTAGTTTAGTTATGAAAATTTCGTTTGAATCGGCCTTGAATTGAGCCAAACTCTTGGCGTATATAATCTTTCATTTTAGCTGACATGGTAATAGAGGCTCAGGTTAGACATGTGATTTGGTCTCCATCTCATATGTTAAACCTAGAGTGTCGAATTCGATTCTCGCCTGGGTAAATCGGAATTTATTTAGTGACGATGTCATTAAATAAAATACTTAGCCTCACCCTGGCTAGAAATGGGTGGTAATCTGTAGCTAACCCGTCCCAATTAGCCTTAGTAGCACAATGCGGACGTTAATAAATAATAATCTAATCCAGTAATCCAAGATCAAAAGACGGGGTGGGGAGTCATCAATACGTATTTGCATGCATCACATCTAGAAAATGTTGGTTGAATTACAATAATTGATATTTAAGTTTTTAATAAAGTTGTTCACTATATAGCAGATTATTGTTTATGTAAAATGAGTATGAGTGGAGGTTTACTGAGGGCTGAAAATATCTGTTAATATTGAAAATAGAGAATAAATGTGCATAACAATATTTATAGTAAATTTAATTGACAATAAGATTGATTCAATACAACTTTTCGATCCTACTTATAATAGGTATTCTGAATTTTCGAAATTCTCCCTCTAAACCTCCCCTTTCTGCTGGTTCAATTTCAACCCTTTACAAACTTGACCTTTAGTTTTGCATGAAACACTTATGTATCGAGTACGACCTCAATAGCTAATTTCCCCCAAGGGAAATCTGCTAATATCAATTGAATTAAGGTTTATTTTCTTTTTATGGCATTAATGTGTTTGGAATATTTGTAACCACTATTCTTTAAATCAGGTATGGGCAACCTTAGACATGTTGTGGGCCAAACTTTAGTGCCAATCTTTTAGTGTGCAAATAAGTTGGCGGACCGCTTTTAAAAGTAGTGCATATTGAAATAGTGTCAATAACATTTAACGATAGATATCAGACATGAAGTTATACGACAATGTAATTATAATACAATTTATTAAAATAACAAAATTAAATGAAAAAAAAATAGGTACAACATTATAATTAAATCGTAAAATTTGGAATTATTACAAACGACGAAAGTTAAATAACGACATAGAAATCAATGAGGTACTTGAACTTGAATTTGGGAAACTAGTCCATCGATGTTTGAATTAATTTCGTCTCATACAAAGACGTTAAACATTTTCCAAATTATCGTCAGTCAGCCTTGTACGATGTTTTGATTTATTAACTTCCATCATTGAAAAGAACTGTTCGCATTTATAAGTACTGCTAAACGCACAAATCTCTCCTCGTCTTTTTCATTTGGAGTAAGTAGTATCATATTTTTGTTTAATTGGGTTTTTCAAAATGTCTCGCGGGCCGGATCAAATCTAACAGAAGGCCGGTGGTTTCCCACATATGCTTTTTACGTACTCATTTTTTCCTAAATGGGTTTTATTAAAATTAATTAATTTTAATGTGTTTATATTTAGATGTAAAATTATAAAACTTACATAATATGTTATGTGTGGTATTTCCTATTTATTTGACTACCCCTTGCTACATAAAGACTGAGATTTAAATCAGTATTATCCCCTACTCTTGGAATTTTCTTTACTTCTTCCTTGAACCCAATAGAATGCCTATACTTAGTTGCTATTCAAACAATTTCAGATTCAAGTTCTCATTTCATTAAACCATCTAGTGAGATGCTTTGTTGTAATTTAATAATTAAATTTAACCCTTTCTCCATTCATAAGACTATAGAGTCACTTTAATCTTTCTAATGAGATTTCATGTTTAACTCTGAAATAAGGGAAGCCTTTAAGAGAACATAAGATTGCAATTAAAACTACTGTAAACTTCATCTGAGAGTTAGAAAGTGTTTTGCCCTAATTTCTCTCTCCATGAATTTACCTCTTTTAATGAATAAATACAGTCCTCCCCCACCCCTTTTGAAAGATAACACCCAGCGCGGTACATGTCTGCTTTTAAGTTGTTACAATTAAAACAAAATAACTATAATTAGTAGGAGTGGGTAATATTTCAGTAGTAATAGCACGACACTGAAGGCACTAACTTCAAAGCTAAGTATTGTAGCTTCATGTATTTAGCTGTGCGGTTGCCAAGTTTTCATGTTAGCAGATTTCCCCTAAGGTAAATCACCTATTGAGGTCGTACTCATAACGTGATTTTCCTGAAATTTCCATCAATCCTACCCAGGAGATGACGAAAACTGTATCTCTCTCTCTCTCTCTCTCTCTCTCTCTATATATATATATATATATATATATATATATATATATAATTCTAGCGTACGTGTGTATGTCACTGAACTCCTCCTAAACGGCTGGACCGATTTTAATGAATTATTATGTATGCGCTTCGGTGACGCCCTGGGTGGTTTAGATTCACAAATTAGCCCGGCAGATGGAGCAGGAGTGGGGGTTGGAAGAGAGGCCTCAAATTAAAAATAGCGATATTTCGTTTCCTAATGGTTTTTCGCCAAATATGCACAGGATAAAAGTTGTTTATTTTGTTATTTAGAGTAACTTTTGATATATTTTTTTCGACCGTATAACAAAGTATAAACATATTCAAATTTCTGATTTGATGCAATATCAGCGTATTGCAGGACTACTCCAGCAGGCCGCTTCTGTTTTCCCCTTCACTGAGATGAGACTGCAATTCGACAAATAACTGTATTTTGGAATTTTAAAGTGTTTGCATTAATTGAGACTAGGCGTCTTCTACCTTGAGAAATTTGTTAACAACTGATCATTATATCTCTATAGGTATTTGAACTTTCTAGTCGATAACCCGTCTATGACTTTTTTTTTTTTGCCCCTTCCTGATACGTTATCTAAATTGTTAAGAAATAATTAAAATTTAACCAAAGTGACAAATACACGTAATAATTTTCTCTTTAATACTTTTATTATTATTTATTAACGTCCACTTTTTAATACTTTTAATAATATTGAATGGCAAGATGATTGCATCATATTTTATCATTGAAATTTGTTCTTTGAAACAAACTCATGGGGCCTTTCATATGCAGTTGTACTATCGGACCTGGGCGAATAGCGAAATTGTGTGTCCGAACTTATAGCAGATTTCCTTTCGGGTTTCCTTGTTAAGAGTTCATGTTTCGCTCGCATGAACAAAGTTGATTAATAAGTCACTTTGCATTTCGATGAATTGAATGATATCTCTTTACTTATCATTCTCATGCCCATTGAAGCTTGTAGCGAGCAATATGATAAAACATGTTTGGAGTCAATATACCTTTTGTAAATATCTGTTTACAAGCCTTAAATATTTGTTCTTGCTCTATTTTCTACTGATATTCTCTGATAAGTGTTTGTACTTGTTTGCAATCTTTACACAGTAGCTAATCCTGTAAGTTGTTGACAATTATGTCATGACAATTTATTTTTGCTATGCAGTTAAGCCATTCTGTTTATCTTATTTCCTATTAATTTTTCCTTCTCATTTTTAATATGTTTACATCTCACGATTACGTCAAATTGCCTTTTACTGATTTTTAGTTCCAAATCGTTTATCTTAAATAGGTTGTTCCTTTCTTTTATGTTCACGACAATTCTTAATTTCAAAATATATTATTATGATTTTTATTAAATATTTTAGTATTTAGGTCTTTTAAACATAAATATGTGGATGCCATGTATTCTTTAATTGTGTTCAGTTTATTTCATTTAATGTTCATTGAGTTAATAAAAATTAAATAAACATAATATAATTAGTAGCTTTTTTTTGCAGGTTTCCCTTAAGGGAAATCAGCTATTGAGGTCGTACTCAAGACGCTATTTTCGAAAACATTTCTTCAAATGTCCATCGATCCTACCCAGGAGATGACTAAAATGATGGTGCTTCAAAACTATATATATATATATATATATATATATATATATATATATATATATATATATATTTGTGTGTTAACACTCTAGCTGTCGCAATTTTTGTTTAATCGTCACCAAACTCGGTATTTAATCGTTTTATGTAATAAGAAAGATCAAGTTCATTAACGGCTCAAATCGGACCAGTGGGAGGGAGGACTTTCGAAAATTCAAAATATCTCCGTCACTATACGTCGGATCAAAAAATTGTATAGAACTAATCTTATTGCAAATTTACTATAACTATTGGTATATACATTTATTCTCTATCTTCAATATTAACCGAGATATTTGCAATTTTTAAGTTTAACGGACGAGCTATGGTTCCCGCCGAAAGATAGTTCGGCCGTTTCCGTAACTGTCCGGCACTCGTATGGAGATTTCTTATTGTATAACTTTACGTAGAAAATCTGCTTAGTTTACGCAGCCCCCTGCTTGACGGACTTTTTTTTCAAAATGATGTTTCCGTAGGCCGCCTAAAATGCCTAGCTCAGTTGTGCTTCCACTATTCAGTTAAAGAATTCAAAATCGTTTTCTCTGTCAATTAATAATTTACTAATTATAGGAATTAATCCGTTTTAATTTGACTCTTTAACATATAACAGAAATAATTATTTCCTACTCCCCATTTTATGTATGTTGTGATTTTTGGCACTGATTATTCATGTGTGCTAATAGAGTTCTGCTCTTTCCGTTGTGGAATCGATGCCTACCTAGTCATGGGGATTTATTTAGCGGCAGTCTCATGAAAAGAGGAATAGGAAACCCTGGAAAGTCGTGGGGAAGCCTACCTATTTTGATGTGCTTCATTAGCGGGAAGTCTACTGTAATTAAAATAATTTCTCAAACTCATAGAACCATACAAGATACTATGATTCTGAAAATGAAAAATAAAATTTGTTAATTGTGTTAATTTATATGTAACGTTTATTACAAAAGTTATAAACGTTGATAATTAGGTTCTTTAGGATTAAAAAATTAAATACACAAACTTTAACGTTTTTAGCACTACACAATTCATTTGAAGATCACTACTAACCACAATATGCACTGTTAATTTCACGATCTTATTACACATCACAATAACTCACGATAATAACTGGAATCACTGATGTTTAACAAAAAAGTCCGTCACGCAGGGGCTGCGTAAACTAAGCAGATTTCCCACGTGAAGTTATACAATAGAGAAATCTCCATACGATATCCGAACAGTTACAGCAAAGGGCCGAACTAGCTTTTGGCGGGAAATTCAAAAATCCGGTATCAGCCCAAATTTAATAAAAATGCAAATATATCGGTTAATATTCAAAATAGGGAATAAATGTATACAACAATATTTATATTAAATTTAATTTGCAATAAGATTGATTCTGTACAATTTTTCGATGCGACGTATAGTAACGGAGATATTTCAAATTTTCGAATATCCTCCCCTCTAAACCCTCCTCCCACTGGTCCGATTTCAGCCGTTAACGAACTTGATCTTTCATTTTACATAGAACAACTAAATATCATGTTTGGTAACGATCAAACAAAAATTGCGACCGCTAGAGCGGTAACAGACAAATAGATATATATATACAGTTTTGAACGGACGTCATTTTCGTCATCTCCTGGGTAGGATCGATGGAGATTTGAAGAAAAACTTCGAAAATTCCGTCATGAGTACAACCTCAATACCTGATTTCCCTTAAGGGAAATCTGCTAAAATTTAACTGGCCGCCATCGGTTCCAGTAGGTTTGGGGCACCAACTCTCCCGCTGATTGGTCGAAGCTGGGTTCGTCATCTATTAAGTTCTACATTCCCGGCCTGGTTCCATATACGCTAATCTTTTGTAGGGATGCCTTCATTTTCTTTATACTTTTTAAATACATAATTTTTAATTAGCAACAAAATCCCTCAACTAGACCAATGGATGCATATATCGCAACAGTATGAACAATAACTGTAGAGCATTGCTTAATAGACAAGATTGGTTGAATAAAAAGTTTTGATCCGGCGCATAATAACGGAGATATTTAAGAATTTACGTTTCTGCCCTTATTGTTCAAACTCTGGTTTCTGTTATTAACTAAATTGATTTTTAGTTTTACCTGAAACGTTTAAATATCAACTTTGTTAGGATTATAATAAAAAAATAGTCTTGAGCAATAACATCTATAAATGACCATTTTTGAGGTGCTGGATTGTGAAGGAATTATTATCTCGGGTAAGAAAAAAAAAGTGGGTCACAGGGAATCCTTGGTTCCAGTCACATCTTTGTGAAAAGGGCACTGATGATGGAGCGTATGCTGTGAAAGCGTTCTGTCGCAACGATTAAACAACAGTGAAGGAACGAGGCGGTTTTTTTTTTCTTACCTGAGATTTATAAATAAAATTTATTTTTGACGTACCTATATTGGTCATTTACTAATCAAGTCCAGAGTAATTGACTTCCCTTAAAAGAAATCTTCTGGAATTGCGCATTTTTCGTTTTTTCAATACCGATAGTCTAAGTAGTACAACAATTTCATTAAAGTCAAAAAAGGATAAACTTCAACTTAGGTGTAAATTTGAATTAAGATGAATATTCATTTATATATAAAAAATTATTTTAAATTATCGTTAATCGAAACCGTGTTTCCTGTTTGTTTAGAACAGACCTCTTCCAGTTACGGATAGCAGATGCTTCAAATATTATTGGCTGCAAGACAACTTTCTAAAACTCGTACCTGAGTATTATTGTGAGGCATTTGCTGGCGATGCATTCCGCCTATTCCTTTTACACAAAAATAAAGTATTTTGATGTCCTTGAAGGTAAACTCGTTAAAATGCAATTTTAGCCTTAGCCTTGTTATTCCGAGAAGAAGTGTTCATAATTCGCCAACATTGGATTCCCCAGGCCAAGGGCGTCTTGTTTTCCACGATGAACTCAACCAAGATTGTTATTAATAAGTTATTCTAGAAGAACGTTGCAGTTCCTACACATTAGGTTCTCTTCATCTTTTTTTTTTTTTTTTTTTTTTACATTAAAACAAGATTTGCAGCTAAACCTTTTCAGAGTTTCCATGTAGGAGATCAATTACAAACAGATCTAGTAAGACTATGTTAGGTATTTTCACAAAATTTCATTTGTATACCGGCAAGCAGAATTAGCTAAACTCTACGTTACCTTCCCTGCTACCACTCAAATCCTGAGTATCATTGCGATCTCTTCTGTGGCTATTGCATCTATCAACTAACTAAACCATAAGACATTTTTAGCAGATTTCCCTTAAGGGAAATACGCTATTGAGGTTGTACTCACGACGGAATTTTCGAAATTTTATAGCCGCAGCGTCTATTTTATGCGTCGAATCGAAAACTTGTATAGAATCAATCTTATTGCAAATTAAATTTACTATAAATATTGTTCTATACATTTATTCTGTATCTTGCATATTAACCGAAATATTTGCATTTGTATTCTGCATTGGTCGGCAGGAGTGAGCTGTTTGGTACTTTCCGAAGAGAGCTCTGGCGGCCGTTATCGTAACTATTCCTCCCTAGTGTGTAAGTTTAGTGATCCCTTACTACTTACTACACTTGTTATTGGGCAGATTTCTCTATTGTAAAACTTCACGAGGGAAATCTGCTTAGTTTACGCAGCCCCTGCGTGACGGACTTTTTAGCAGATTTCCCTTAAGGGAAATCAGCTATTGAGGTTGTACTCATGACCCGATTTTCGAAGTTTTTCTTCAAATGTCCATCGATCCTACCCAGTAGATGACGAAAATGAGGTCCGTCAAAACTGTATATATATTTATATATATATATATATATATATATATATATATATATATATATATATTTGTCTGTTACCGCTCTAGCGGTCGCAATTATTGTTTAATCGTTACCAAACTCGATATTTAGTCGTTTTATGTAAAAAGAAAGATCATGTTCGTTAATGGCTGAAATCGGACCAGTGGGAGGGGGGGGGGGTTTAGAGGGGAGGATTTTCCAAAATTCCAATTATCTCCGTTATTATGCGTCGGATCGAAAAATTGTATTGAATCAATCTTATTGTAAATTAAATTTACTATAAATATTGTTCTATACATTTATTCTGTATCTTGAATATTAACTGAGATATTTGCATTTGTATTCTGCATGTGCTCGGCAGCAGTGGCTATGTTCGGACTTTCCGCCGTGAGCTCTGGCGGCTGTTTTCGTAATTATTCGTCCCTCGTGAATAGGTTTAGAGGTTTCTTACTACTACAGCTGTTATTAGGCAGATTTCTCTATTGTAAAACTTCACGTGGGAAATCTGCTTAGTTTACGCAGCCCCTGCGTGACGGACTTTTATTGACTGAAATAGGATGTGGGAGAGAATGAGAGAGGACGGGGTCAAATTTAAAAATGTAAATTTCTCTGTTATTGTACGATGCATCGAACCGCATTATCGAATAATATCCTATAATAAATGTCGATCTCAAACGTATTGGGGATAAATATGAATGAAGAAAAAATATTTGTTCTCGACCAAGGAAGCTTAAACCTTGAAACAATTTAAGAAACTCCCGTACTGGTATAACACACTAGTGATTTTATCTCACCGCATATTCTCAAGGGGATGGAGTGGGGGTTGCTGGACGCAGAAAGCAAGAAATTACAAATATCTGTCGTAATACTTCAAATACGAAACAATTTATGGACAACAATTGTAGAGACAGTCCTATACCATTTTACGATACGACACATAATAATAGAGATATTTTGAATTTTAAAAATTCCTCCCCTCTTAACACCTCCCTCTTCCTATTCCACCCCTTAATTTAAACCATTGACAGATGTGAGCTTTAGTGTAAAATAAAAGAGCTAAATGTCGAGGTTGATAAATATTTTTGATTAATTGATGAAGTCCTCACGTATTTACGTTACATTTCACACAGTCAACGTTTAAGGTGTTATTGTTTGTTAATATTGTTTTAATATTGGGTATTTAAGATTTGCATAAAATGTTTCATGATATAACACCTTATAAATATCATATGAGTCGGAGGGGGAGTTTACTCAAGGCAAAAAACTAAAAAAAAATGGTAATAATTCCGTTCACATTACAGAGACACAGAATAAATGAACGCAATAATATTTATGGTACATCTTAATTGCGATGAGATTGTTTTTATACAAGTTTTTAACCCAATGTATTATAACGGAGATATTTCGAATTTATGAAATTCCTTTCTCTAAACCCGTTCTGCCACTGGTCCAATTTTAGCCATTAATGAACTTGACCTTTAATTTTGCATTAAACGCTTATACATCGAGTTTGGTTATGATAAAATAAGAATTGCGACCTCTTAAGCGGTAACAGACAAGTATGTGTGTGTGTGTATATATATATATATATATATATATATATATATATATATATATATATATATATATATATATATAAAATTGTAACCTCTGTCTGTACATTGATTTTTTTCACGAAATTTCACGATAACTTTTCGTTTCATATGTCATAGACACCATAACTGCATTTTGTTTCTTTGGTGTCTGTTTGTTTGTTTGTTACCTTTTCACTCATAAACGGCTGAACCGAATTTTATGAAACTTGGTATGTATATGACTACTAACCCAACTTAGACTTTAGGCTGTATTAATATCGTCTGAGACGAACAGGAGTGGGGGTTATAAGAGAAGTCTGAAATTAAAAATAGCTATATTTCGTTTCCTATTGTTTTTTTTGAAATATATGAACAACACAAAAGTTGTTCACTTTGTTATTTAGAGTAACTTTTGTTATATACACTTTTTTCGTATACCGAATTATAAACGAGATATACGCTAAAACCTATAGCGGAAGTGAACATTTTTATTTGGGACAAAGGACTCAACCGTAATAAATATAACTCGGTATTAGCACTAACGCTTTCATTATAACAAGCCATACCAACAAATCTAGGGACGGGCAGGAGTGGGGGTTGTAAGGGAGGCCTGAATTTAAAAATAACATTATTTCGTTTTCTATCCGTTTTTCGGTAAATATTAACATAACAAAAGTTGTTTATTTTCATATTTAGAGTAACTTTTGTCATATTCATTTTTGTCTTTTATCAAATTATAAACGAGATATACACTATAAACTAAAGCGGGAGTAAACTATTTCATTGGGCGCTAACGATTAAACCGAACTTTAAAAACTCCGTCATAAGCTAAAAAATTCCGTCATAAGCACAACCTGAATTGCTGATTTACCTCCAGGGATCACTTAAAATAACGTTATTAATGTACATTTCATACAACTGTTGCTAATCCGAACAGGTTATCTATGAGTTACCACCCTCCCTATCGTAGGAGGATTAAAGATTCTCTGTCTGTCACTAAATAAATTCCAATTGCCAAAGTAGCGCTGAAACCACGACTAAGGACACAAAAAAATAATAAAAAGTCCATCACGCAGGGTCTGCGTAAACTAAGCAGATTTCCCACGTGTGCCACGTATTTACGATTATCACAATAAGTAAAAGTCAATTACAATGATATTTGTTATTTATGCTTCAAATAAAGTGCTTCATAATATAACAGCTTATTATGTCATGAGTACAAGGGGGGTTTATTGAATGGCAAAAATAAAAAATGCAAATATCTCGGTTAATACCTAAGATATTGAAAAAAGGTACCTAACAACATTTATTGAACATTTTGTTTGCAATAAGTACGTGTTTCTTTATAATTTTTCAATCCGACGCATAATAACAGAGATATTAAGAATTTTCGAAATTTCTCCTCTCTATACCCCTCTCCTTCCCTCTAGTCGGATTTCTGCCATTAACGAACTTGTTCTTTCTTTTTACATAAAAGTGTTAAATATCCAGTTTGCTAACGACTAAACCAAAATTGCGACCTCAAGAACAGAATCGCGGTAACAGACAAATATAAGTAATTTTGAACTCATTTTCGTCATCTCTTAGTTCGGATTGTTGGACATTTGAGTAAATTTTTCTAAAAGTAGATCCTCAATAGCTGATTTCCCTTAAAGGAATTTTGCTAAAAGCATTGATGTAATTAATGACTGTAATATACATCTTCATAGTAAAAGTACATTTTTTTATTATGTCTACTAAAAGTATTAGCTAAAATTAAAAAAGCTCTGTGGTGTTGTAGCACCGACATTAAAATTATTGGTTTTAATTTGAGCCAGAGGTAGATTTATGAGTGGAATGTGTCTGCCGGTTAACACTCTCACCGCAGTGCGGCTAGCTTGTACCTATTTACACTTTTAAACTGTATTACACTTTTAGCTTATTTCTCTTAAAGAACGGAAAGGCGAGGTTATAATGATTACGGGTTTAATCTTCTTATACATCGATCCTACCTAGAAGATGAAAAATAATGAAGGGTATTCAAATTTATGTATATATCAGCTCAGTTATTATGAATCAGATGGAAAGATAGTTTGTTGTAATTAATCTTACATCGAACACATTAAATAAAATCCTTAGGCCCAAACAGGCTAAAAATGGGTGGCAACCTGTAGATAACCCGTTCCAATTAGTCTTAGTTGCAAACAAAAGGAGGTTAATTAATAATAATAACAATAATATACATTTATATTTATACTGTTGCTGTATTGGCAGATTTCCCTTGTGGGAAATGAGCTATTGAGGTTGTACTCCTGATGGGATGTTCAAAAATATCTTGAAATCTCCTTCGTTCCTACTCAGGAGATAAGGAAAATGAGGTCCGTCCAAAAATTTATATATATATATATATATATATATATATATATATATATATATATATATATTCTGTGAACGCTCTAGCGATCGCAATTTTCTTCTGGTCGCTACCAAACTCGATATTTAAACATTTTATGTAAAAATGGAGATCGGCTAAAATCGGACCAGTGGGGAGTTAGAGGGGGAGAATTCCGAAAATTTCAAATAGTTCCGTTATTATGTGACTGATCGAAAAATTGGATAAAATCAATCTTATTGCAAATGTAATGTTCTATAAATGTTGTTATATATGTATTTTCTCTATATTGGATATTAACCGAGATATTTCCATATTTTAGTTTTCGGCCATCAATATATACATGGGACATCTGCTTAGTTCACGGAGTTCCTTGTGAGGAACTTTTTTTAGCAAATGTTGTGTTGAAGTATGAACACTCTAATTTATAAGTCTTCGAAGCTCTCCGACCTGAAAGAAGCTTTTTCTGAATGATAGAGTCTATGAATGGTTCTTATTGATAATAGGATGAGGTGTAAAAAGATGGCTTTCCCTCGCCTATAATCGCAGGGTTTTTCATTGATGAATTGCAAGAGAAATTGAGATGGCTGCTTTCTCCAGAGGATGAGGGGAAAAAAGAATAACCCTTTCTATCCAGATATTTCCATAATATTCATTTTTTTATTTGTCTGCATTAAGTATTATCGTCTCCTGGACAGGTTTCTGCTTCACCAGGCTTAATTGAGCCACAAGTGTCATCAAAAGAAAATATCCCTAAGATTAGATAATTGCCATATAGACTCAGTTTTTGTATTGTCAATGGCATTTATAATCTAAGTTGTAATAATTTGTTGGAAATCTTAAAACGAACACTTAGTCATCTGGATATTAAAAATTATATTATTATTATTTAGATCTTACCGTTTAATTCAGCTATATTACTTCAATAAATCAGAATATTCTCCCTCAAAAAATAAATAAATAATTAAAATAACCAACATTGAACATCTTCCATCACAAAACTATCAGGGCCAGCGAGAGAGAGAAAGCGGAATTCCATCAATACTGGATATGCTATCAGGTATTAATTTAAACTTGTATACGATATTTCGAGGTTAAATTTCCTCTCGCCAAACCCTTCCCGCAAACTTAGGTTTGTTAGACCGAGTTCTATTCACTTCGGACTTTGCCTTCCCTTTGGCTCCAGGGCATTCTGTTTAGTGGCATATTGCTGAGAGTTCTCTATCTCTCTCAGTAGTTGTCTCTTTCCACGAAATAGAAATATCTCCGTTATTATATTTCAGATCGAAAAAGTGCATAGAACTAATCTTATTGCAAATTTAATTTCCTATCACTCTTGTTATATACGGATTTTTTCTATCATGAATATTAACCGAGATATTTGATTCTTTTAGTTTTCATCCTTAAGTAAACCCCCCACTCCTATTCACGTCATATTAACAATAAGCTGTTATATCATGAACATCTTTGTTCTAAGCTTAAAAACCAAATATTCTATTCAAGAGACCTTTATTGTGCTAGATCATGCAAATTCCTGTGACGATGACATCATCTTATACGATTTTCCTGTATTGACTTCAAAAAGGTTTATGAGCTATACCGTACTCAATATTTAACCATTTTAGTAATCTCGAAAGATCAGATTTTTTGATGGCTGAAATTGTAACAGGAATAGGGTGGGGGGTTTAAAAATCCTAGTTCCTTGATTATGAATCGGTTCGTAAAATGTTTTTACATCCAATCTTGTTAAACTATTGAAGGCCTATAATTTTCGCTCTATGCATTTTTCTTGTAATTTAAGTATTAAACCAGAAATTCTTACGTTCATTAAATAAAATCCTTAGTTCCACCCTGGCTAGAAAAGGGTGATAACCTGTAGATAACCCCTCCCAACTAGACTTTGTTGCAAAAAGTGGACGTTAATAATAATAATAATATTCTTGAGTTCGTGTTTTGTGCTTTCAGTACCCCCACCCAATGGTGAGATATAATAAGTGTGTTATATAGGACGTGAGAAATCTCCTTTTTTATGCAGCTGACGCACTTTTACATATACAAATAAATACATACATAAACACAGTATTACTTCTGAATCTCAACCTTAGTTGGTCTCTCACAGATCCTAATATCTTGTTTTAGACTCTTTCCTCCTAGAATGGCTTTACTGGTTTCCTTGCTAAGAGTCCATGTTTCACTAGCATGGACAATTAATAATTGATTAATAAGGCACTTTGTATTCGGATGAATTGAATGATATGTCTTTACTTATCATTCTCATGGCCATTGAAGCTTGTAGTGTCTTACCAACACGTGGAAAATCAGTTTAGTTTACCCCCGTGCTTGACGGACTCTACGTGGCCTACATTGTTTTCTTGATTAACGTCGTTCGTGCGTCTATTATTTTATTTTATTTTTCGTATTAAATTATTTCAGTTCGCACAGTTCGCAGGGTGCTTATTATAATTACTTGGAGAGTTTTTGAGAATCGTAGGCATAGTACTGTCAGTGGTCAGCTTCTTCAGAGCTGGCAGATCGATGTGGTAGCGGGCACGCAACCCACCCTCCCTGATAACAGTTGCTTTTACAACTCCCCTACTTTTGGAACTACCCTGTGTTTGGCTCTCTCTCTCTCTCTCTCTCTCTCTCTCTCTCTCTCTCTCTCTCTCTCTCTCTCTCTCTCTCTCTCTCTCTCTCTCTCTCTCTCTCTCTCTCTCTCTCTCTCTCTCTCTCTCTCTCTCTCTCTCTCTCTCTCTCTCTCCCTCTCTCTCTCTCTCTCTATCTCTCTCTCTCTCTCTCTCTCTCTCTCTCTCTCTATCTCTCTCTCTCTCTCTCTCCTCTCTCTCTCTCTCTCTCCCCTCTCTCTCTCTCTCTCTCCCCTCTCTCTCTCTCTCTCTCTCTCTCTCTCTCTCCCCTCTCTCTCTCTCTCTCTCTCTCTCTCTCTCTCTCTCTCTCACTCACTCACCCTCTCTCTCTCTCTCTCTCTCTCTCTCTCTCTCTCTCTCTCTCTCTCTCTCTCTCTCTCTCTTCCCCCCCTCTCATTTATCATAGCTCCTCAGCGGTACCTTTTATCTCAGTTATTGTCCACCTCTTGAAACAATGTCTATTGTCTTCCTCACAGACCTCCAGTTGGGCTTATTTCATCCTCAAAGCCGAATTGAGGTTTTATCTCCAGCCAACACCCCTAGCTTAACTGGGAGTCCCACGCGTCATAACCCTACCATAACTACACAAACTGACAATAAATCATCTTTAAATTTGTCATTACATCTATTTAGGTCAAAATAGATCAGCCGCTGAAAATTATCAGAGGAAATCTCTGGAAGTCTTTTTATTCTCAATTCTGGCATTTACTACTTTTAAGTATAGTACTCTTCATTTAATATTTATAAAGAAATGGAAGGACAGTATCCTTATTGTACTACTATGAATATATAGGCAGGGCATCAATTCTCATCATCTTTCCAGCAGCTCTTCAATGTGTGTGAGGGAGGAGAGGCTACGAAGAGAACCTCTTAGATCTTCAACGGGTAACCCAGACTTCAGTATTAAGAGGAGCCTCTACAAGTCTAACACTGGATTATCCTATTATTTTACCAGATTTCCGTTAAGGGATATATACAGTATCGCTTGAACCTTGGGCCTTATTGCCGTCATCCTCCTTGTTAGGATTGGCGGGCATTTGAAGAAAATCGCTTCTTGAGTACAACCTTTTATAGACGGGCGGCGAGTTCAAAGAAAAAGGTCCGAGGCTCGTCTAGGCCCTGACTGATGTCGCCGATTCCTGCTGCCATCGGTCGGTTGCTTTCATGTACATAGTTTTCGCAAAATTGGCTCACCCAATTGCCTAAAAAACAAAGCAGTTAGACTTTTTATTTAGTTTATATTTTAGTAGGAAATAGACCAGCAGAACGGTGAGCCTGCGAGCTTGTTATATCCTGGTAAGTTGACCACGATTACTGATAACGAAAGGTCTTATATTAAAATCTGGAATACATTTTATTTCAGATTGTGATTTGGAAGGCATTGCTAATAATCTGTTTGCTTCAATAAGTACAGCTGTGTTTACTTGCCTCTGACGTGAATACAAACCTGGACATGTGTAAGGTTAGAGCTTGAGGGAGGCCTGAGTGTTGTTTTCGAATTCCAAGGATTCCACCGGCTGACCTGTCCCGTCGCAAATACCCCGTCCTTGGAACCTGAAGGATACAAATACAGTTCAGCTCATCCTTCACTATTTGGAATGCCAAACTGACACTCGACTGTAGTATTTAATTCCATAATTTGTAGGATGTATGGAGAACATTCGAGATGGAAACATTTAAAGTTTTATTCTCCTCTAATCCATCACGTTTGGGCTATTCATAATATAGACATCGGCTTTAAGGATGCCATTTGTATTCGTTAAATTTCCCGCTGGAAAGGTTTTGTCGAAATTTATTTATTACTCTCTCCAGAGGGCATTTTGCCCTTATGTCACACTTGTTATATGTCCTAACCTAGTCAGCGAAAAATGTGGTTCAACATTTTTACCTTGCCATTCATGAACATTACCTACCTTCTGAAAAACTCTTACCATCAGTGGGGGTTAAACTCGTGAAGGACCTCCTATTACATAGTACTTAATTGGAAAACTCCCATTCATTTCACTGTTAATGTTACATTTCAAGTATATTGCAAGACAAGTATTTTGGTTTTTCTTGTACCAGTATTGTTTTTTTTTTGAACTGCGAGAAAAATCCATTTTTGAGGTGCTGGATGGTGAAGGAATTATTATCTCAGGTAAGAAAAAACGCCTCGTTCCTTCACTGTTCTTTATTCGTTGGGACAGAGCGCTTTCAAAGCATACGCTCCATTATCAGTGCCCTGCTGGCAAACAAATACCATAAAAACGTTGTACAATATGTCATTTAATTGGGAAATTTAGAAAATATATGTACATGTCGATGGTCAAGAGTTAAAACATACAACTTTAAATTACAACCTAAAAATTTTTTAAAATAGTGTCCCAGTGAATATTTACAGAAATAAGAAAAACTATTTTCACAGATTAAAATTAAAAACTTGTCAGTAGAATATATACACAATTTCAATAAATAGTAAAAATAAATAAATGAATAAAAAATGAATATTTACAGTTAAAAAGTCTAAAATAGAATAAATAGTAAAAAACAAATAGTCCAATTAAAATTAAAAAACCAAAAATGAAGAAACAACCACCGGAGGAGTACAGAAAGCAATAGATGCAAAAAACGTAAAAGAAGAAAAATAGAAAAGCGAGACAATGATTCTTCACAATGATGTGGCAGGAGGTTGAGGCATGTCTCGGAAGCCTCTCTCATGGCTCTCCGGTCACGAGACCTCAGTCACAGGGAATCCTTGGTTCCTGTCACACCTGAGACACTATTTTAAAAAATTTTTAGGTTGTAATTTAAAGTTGTATGTTTTAACTCTTGACCATCGACATGTACCTATATTTTCTAAATTTCTCAATTAAATGACATATTGTACAACGTTTTTATGGTATTTGTTTCCTGCAGGGCACTGATGATGGAGCGTTTGCTCTGAAAGCGCTCTGTCACAACGAATAAAGAACAGTGAAGGAACGAGGCGTTTTTTCTTACCTGAGGTGCGAGAAAAATGTTTGGATTTATTTGACACTTATATTTTAATAAAATTTGGTAGAAAATTAAATATTTTAACAACGTTTATTCATTTTGTACCGAGGCTCTCGTTAGCCATGTGAATTAAGGCATTTGTTTTAATTCACGTGGTACAATCAGAACCGTAGGTTCGATTTCCAGTTGGGCAACAGTGACGAACTCATTGTATGAACTCGTTAGTCCAACCCCACCCAGTAAAGGGGGACAAACCTATAGATAACCAGTTAGCTAAAGTACCATAAAATGGAAGATTTTGTTTAATTTTGTACCACTTTAAAATGAGTATTTTAACAAATTTATAATTAAAAATACCGTTTATCAGTGCGACTGCGTCTAAGCGGTGAGTGTCTACCTTTGAGCGTATTATTGCCCTTTTCTAGCTCCGCTAGGACTAAGGGTTTAGTTCAATTAGTTCATCACTAAATTATTATTATTTATTAACGTCCACTTTTTGCTACTATGGCTAATTGGGACGGGTTATCTACAAGTTACAACCTTTTTCTAGACAGGGAGGGACTGATGATTTTCCACTAAAAAAATCCTATTGCCACACGGACTAGCATAAGGTTTACTATGTGTACTAGGACCAACGCCTTAACTCGCAGAACTAACCATATATGTTAGTACTATCTCGATCTTGTGTGCTCGCGCGCTTTATGTATGGCATATTATACCCAAGTTTACGTCTATGTTTCTGGTCCACGGCCAATTGAAACATGTATACAAAGCATTGTCTAGTTTATGTAGTTTAAAAATCCTGAGACAATATGGAGATCGTATTCTCGACTAGGCTTCCCGGCTTTTTCCGAATCAACAAGTTCAAAAGTTCACTTAACTAATTCATGTAGTGGCCACAGCGTACTCCATTTCTAGAGAGATTACGGACCACACAAATATTTCTGCTCCTCAATGAAACATTTATATCCATAACATGTTAAGGTAAAGGTCCTAAATGGACTCTGTTAATTTTTCAAGCCTTCAACTTTGTAGGACTAAGAAGAAAAATAGGTCCCTGTTTGGTGAGCTTAAATTTGGAGAGGGGACATGGAAACATGTTATGTGCGCCCCCCCTCAGTGTAATAAATACATCGCTGGAAATGTCTTGTTGTGTATTCTGGTTGGAAACAACCAGTATAGGCCCATTTATTTTTAGAGGCCCATCGGATAATCCGTTTCCATTTACACCATTTCCATGACTTCTCATAGATGGAATGGTTGCATTTACAACTGGTTCCATATTGTTCATGTTCCCTTTTTTTTTAATGAACTATTAGTGTATTTTATTTTTGTGTCTGAAAAGCATTTTCAATGTTCTATTTCTGTATGTTTTCCGTATCTCTAGCTATACCACATTTCTATCTTACCTTTGTCCTTCTCCACTTCTTTCATTCGCTTTTATTCATCACTCTACTTCAAAGGTATTACTTGAAACTATCTGTAAATGAAATTTTAACATTATTAGCAGGCTGTTTGGATAGTAGTAGTCAGTCTGTTTCCTACAATTTATCTTGCAATCCATACCCACATCTTAAAAAGTACGTCACCCAGGAGCTGCGTAATCTAAGCAGATTTCCCACATGCTGATATGGCATACGTGATCTCACCTCACCACATATTCTCTATTTCTAAGGAAAAAAACCGATGAGTGGGAAGGGTGGGGGAGTAACTCAAGGTTGAAAAGAATAAAATACAAATAACACTTATTATTTGAGTTCCAAAAAAAATGCGTAAATCAACAGTTGTAGAGCTTTAAAAGATTAAAAAAAAAAATTGATTCTATTACATGTTACGATCTGACAAGTAATAACGGAGATATTTTGCATTTTATTGTATAACCCAACCCTATTCTAAACCTCACTATTCCAGGTCTTACTTTTGCAAATCACCGATATGATGTTTAGTGTTGAATAAAACGGTTAAATATCGAGTATGGTATAGATCATATGGACATTTACGAAACAAGAACGTTAAAACCTTAATTCATGACGTCTTCTCACAACAGATTGGCATGTATCACACTTAATAAAGGGCCCCTGAAGACAAGATTTGGAATTCGAGCTTAGAATAAAGAGGTTCGTTCATGTTATAACAGCTTATTGTTAATAGGGCATGGGTAGGAATGGAAATTTCCAAGTATCTCGGTTAATATTAGTCTTTGAGAAAATAGGTATACAACAACATTTCTAGACAATTAAATTTACAATAAGTTCTGGTTTTCGAGAAGTGGGTGGGGCTTTAGCTCTGAGCTCCTCAATAGATCACATCGTCTTAGGTTAGCGGTAATCTCAAAGTCATCACAAGTCATCGCCAACTCCGACATTTGACCTCTCGCAATTAAAGAATCACATTTTCTATAAGAAACTATTCTAATGATTCATAATTTATGTTCACTGAAGAAGAGAACAATTGCAAGTCTATTATGCTGTCACTTGCTTGAATTGGTTGCGATTTGCATATTCAAAGTGCGCTTAAGATCTCCGTTACTTGTTTTGGCATAATAGCAGCAATTTCTCTTAAGGGAGTTTTTTCGAAAAATCTCCTGGAAAACAGGCGATTTCAGGACAATTAAAAATTTTAACATGGAAATTAAAAGAGAGGGTAAAGTGTCGCACACGACTCGATTCATAATCTATCTGGGCACAACTCTGCTAAATCTCGCGACCGTGGCTAAAAATGAGCGTCAGTTATGCCCCAAAGAGTAATCAAAAAAGGATCGAAATGGCCGACTTTGAGGGTCCGTAGCTCCTTCCAGAGTGGAGATATCGAAAATTCGACAATTTTTCAAAGAAGAACCCCGCATACGCCCTACAAAGTGCGCGCGTCAGTTTTCCCCTACGTCCAGCCAATCTGGCCGAATAATTCACCTGCAAAACGCGCACTTTCAGATTCGGCGATTTTGACCACTTTTCTCAAAAATTCACAAAAGTGAGGAGAAAATCCTCACTTCCCCAAATCGAACAAGATTTTTTTTTTCCCGGCTCGACCTCTGTGCAGCTCGTCTCGACGCGTATTCTGACTGGTCCAACGACGCACCACCTAAATCGTGAGGGCTTAAACGCCATTTAGGCGAATATTTATGGAAGTTATCGATCGTCAATTTTTTTCTCGCCAGCCAACGATCGGAGACCGAGGTGGTCTTTGGGCGTCGGTAGCGGAGTGATAGTCGGAGAAGGGGCCGAAATCGGCGTGGGCTTAGGCCCAACGGGAGAGGAGGGAGAGCGGCGGAAAGAGAGGAGTTTTATGAGAGTCGATTTTGGAGGATCCGTACAGGGCGGCGGAGTTCGGTACGGGAAATCGCCTCGGTGCCTACCTAGAGCGTACGCTCGAGCTGAAAAATGACGCTTCGAAAATAATTAATGAGGCGATAGAACGGCAGTTTCGGGGGTCGCAAGAAAAAGTATACTTTCGAGTTCGATCGTCATTTGTCGGGACGGGAGTCGGCGGTTATTCGCGTTTGAGGCGTCGAACGAAAGGGTATGTACCCGAGAGTTTTTCCCCCGATCGGTAAAGCGATACTCGGAACGGGCAGAGAAATAGCGAATTTAAGGCGTCGCGGGGGAGGCTCGGAATAAAAAATTTCGGAGGGGCTTATCTCGCCGGGAGTGGGAGCTACCTTGAATCCGACAATTTTTCAAAGCAAAACGCGACCATGACGAACAAAACGGTACCCGGATCTGGAAAATCCATTGAGCTGTTCTGGCCGAATAATTCAGGTAGAAAACTGGCTTGTGGCTTTAAATTATAGAATATATATATATATATATATATATATAATACTATAACAGCTGTAACATATTATAACATTATAACTTAATAAATTTAATACAACAAGAAGGTGGCTCTAATAAAAATATAACTATAAACATCATCAATAACTGTAGCATAATAGAATAATAATAATAGTGCAACATAAGAATAGTTTTAATATAGGCATAACAATGATTGTAGTAACACACAGGAATGGTTGTTATAACATAATAAATAAAAGAATAAAAATAGCAACATAGATACAACATAGGAATAACTTTAACATAACACAACAATAATTATAATTTAAAATAACATGACAATTGTAATAGAACTTAGCAATAACTATTGTAAAATAATATGAGTTGCAATAACATAGTGGTAATTGGCAATAACATAGATTTAATAAAACATAGCAATAATTGTAATAGTGCAAAGCAATAACTATTGTAAAATAATATAACAACTACAGTACAACAATTATAATATAGTTTAACAAACAAATACACCATACTATAAATATATAAAACATACAAAAGGCTGTGACCCTGCTGTGTAAACAAAACAAGGGAGGTTACTATAACCCTAGTCATAGTGCAATAACAATGTATAATAGTTTATACATATATTTAGTCTTGGTAAGTAATAATAAGAAAAAAACACCCTTTTACAATAATGTGTAATAACAATATGCAATATTATAAAGTAGTACCTGTAATTTTAAAGCCCTGAAGAAGAGAAAATAAAGATTCTCGAAATATCGGCATAAACTAAGATTTATTTCACCAACATTGACCATAACTCCGAAAAGAATAACACACCACATATAAATACAACCTGGTCGAAAACATCAGCACAATTTTATATATATATATATATATATATATATATTTGTCTGTTACCACTCTGGTGGTCGCAATTTTTGTTTGATCGTTACCAAACTCGATATTTAGTCGTTTTATGTAAAAAGAAAGAGCAAGTTCGTTAACGGCTAAAATCGGACGAGTGGGAGGGGGGGGTTAGAGGGGGGGATTTTCGAAAATTCGAAATATCTCCGTTACTATACGTCGGATCGAAAAATTGTACAGAATCAATCTTATTGCACATTACATTTACTATAAATATCGTTGTATACATTTATTCTCTATCTTGAATATTAACCGAGATATTTGCATTTTTATTAAATCTAGGCGGCTAACGGATGAGAGTGACTTTCCCGCCAAAAGCTAGTTCGGCCGTTTCCTTGACTGCTCGGCTCTCGTGAAATTTCTCTATTGTAAAACTTCACGTGGGAAATCTGCTTATTTTACGTAGCCCCTGTCTGACGGACTTTTTCATATTCTGCTAATGTCGGGTCTGTTCGTCGATTCCGAAGTTAGTTTGGCCGTTTCCGTAACTGTTCGGCTCTCGTGAAATAGGTGTAGAGATTGATGTGAGCTTCTTCTTTAACATACGCAAAATTTCAGTAATTGTTTTCTTTCCCGTGAAGAATATGTCTATCTATCTGATCAGCTCTGAGTGGTTGGCAAAGTTGTTTGTTCACCGTTCAGAGCTTTCCGTTTAGAGGTTATTAAAATCGACTGAAATGTTTCTCATTACCGTTTGTATTTATTATCTTCATATTCACGGTGGTGTTAAGTGTTAGCAGTATGTAGATTTATCTATTGTTAAACTTCACGCGGGAAATTTGCTTAGCTTAGGCTGCCCCTGCGTGACGGACTTTTTTTTTCTTCATTTAGTTGTCGGTTCTTCCGTCGTATCTGTTACACAAGAAAGCAGTACGCTTTAATGTTGTGAGAGCCGTATAAGATTTTGTGGAGGAAATTTCCGTTTGAATAAGCATGCAGTTGATGTTCTTTGAAGGAGAAACAGTTTTAGAAAGGATGAATGAGCTAGGGAGTTCATTATTCTTTTTCAATGGAGTTGAAGGGCTCGACCTTTAAAATGTTAAGACCCGCCCCGCCATTTCTCTCCATCTTACTCTGAAGTTATTATCAATCGCGGGAAAAATTAAACTCGGAATATTATTTAGTCCTTCTACTCGTATTAATTAGTTTATCTTGGCTCAGTTTAGCCATGTGGGTTAGAATGTTGGCCTTAATCTCTCATGGTAAACCTAGAGTGGCGTGTTCGATCCCGCCTGGGCAATAGGAATTTATATTTTAATATTAAAAAGTCCGTCACGCAGGGGCTGCGTAAACTAAGCAGATTTCCCACGTGAAGTTTTACAATAGAGAAATCTGCCTAATAATAACAGTAGTAGTAACCTATTCTCACGAGGACGAATAGTTAGTGAAACAGCCACACTAGCGCTCGGCGGAAACTCCCGAACATAGCCGACCACACTCACAATACAAATGCAAATATCTCGGTTAATATTCAAGATACAGAATAAATGTATAGAACAATATTTATAGTAAATTTAATTTGCAATAAGATTTATTCTATACAATATTTCGATCCGACGCATAATAACGGAGATATTTTGAATTTTCAAAAATCCTCCCCCTCTAAACCCCCCCTCCCACTGGTCCGGTTTCAGCCATTAACGAACTTGATCTTTCTTTTTACATAAAACGATTAAATTTCGAGTTTGGTAAAGATCAAACAAGAATTGCGACCGCTAGAGCGTTAACAGACAAATATATATATATATATATATATATATATATATAATTTTGAACGGACCTCATTTTCGTCATCTCCTGGGTAGGATCGATGGACATTTGAAGAAATTTTTCGAAACTCGCGTCATGAGTACGATCTCAATAGCTGATTTCCCTGAAGGGAAATCTGCTAATAAAATGGCATAAGTAGGAGTGCGGGTTTACTGAAGGCTGAAAACTACGAGTAAAAAAATCAATATATCTCTGTTAATATTCATGATGGCGGAAATATGTATGTAACATTATTTATAGGCAATTTCATTTGCAATGAGATTGGTTATGCACAATTTCGCGATCCCACTTTCATTAACGGACATATTTAAAATTTCGAAATTCCTCCTTCTAACCCTCGCACTGGTCCGATTTTTGCCATTAACGAACTTAACCTTTAGTTTTGCATAAAGCACTTGTTGAAGAGAAATCTGCTAAAACCTTAAATAGTGACGGGAAGTGTTGATAAGGAATATTAAGCGGACTTCAATAATGAAGAATACGATATAACATGTGCAACTACTTACACGGAACAAAAGTCGTTACATTTGAGCTGAATATGTCCGAATTATTTCTCATGCAGGAATCACATTTGTGTCGACGTTTTGATCATTGTGTTTTCGCCATTACTGGTGAAACTATTTCCCATTTCATCAAGTTTAGTATAAGTATATGGAAAATTTTATTCCTCGAACAGTGAACAGAAGGCAACAAAATATTTCAAGAAATGAAATGAATATTTGAAGATAAACGACCTCAATAGTGAATTTTCTTTACGATTAACTTCGTTTAGCTGAATTAATTAAATTAAAAGAATCTATTGTAAATCCAATCGTTAATTATTAAGCTATATATGTAGTACATATAGACATATATATCAAACATTTTACTCTATATTTTCCCATAAAGCATGTCGTAGCATGGTTGTAAAACCATGTTTTATAGATTAAATTATTATAGAATGATATGAATGTATGTCCAAATGTTAATTGTTTATTATCTTCTTTGTTTCAGGTATTTTGCTGTTTTACCTAGAGTTATGAAAATTGTATGATGATCGCTTATAAGGTATAATAGTTTGAGTTATTGATTTAATAAATTTTATCTGCTTATATTTATTAGTTATTATTAGTATATTTAAAATTTATTGCGATTTAGGCAAACAAGAGAACCGAAAACCCAATATCTTGGATATTTTCCGTTTATAGGCCAACAACGTATGTATCCTTCAATCCTTGCTTTGATAACTTATCAATTTTCATAAGTTCCATTCGTCTTAATGCACCAAATTCATCCCAAACGATTTTTTTTCACTTTTTGACAGATTTTCATGAAATTTGGAATGGAGGTTTTTCATGAAATTTGGAATGGAGGTTCTTCAT
Organism: Riptortus pedestris; assembly: GCA_019009955.1. Taxonomy (NCBI): domain Eukaryota; kingdom Metazoa; phylum Arthropoda; class Insecta; order Hemiptera; family Alydidae; genus Riptortus; species Riptortus pedestris. The sequence continues at coordinate 130,341,054 of CM032231.1, read as the reverse complement.
GAAATTTTGTATATAACTTTTTTTTTCTAGAATTTATTACCATTAAGAGCCACTAATTTCAAAATAGAGTTATTATATTTAGTTTCAGATGACGATAATGAGTTCCGATTATCGTCATCTTCTAGGTAGGATTGATTGACATTTGAGGAAAAGTTTTTGAAAACCACTTCATGTGTACGACCTCAGTAGCTGATTTCCCTAAAGCAAATCTGCTAAAATTCATCCTAGAAACCAGTCAAAATGTTGGCGGGTGTAGCCTGTGCCGAATTTCGACATTTGTCTAATACCTCCTGGTTTACAACCAAATTGCTTAAGGTTTTACAACCAAATTGCCCGAAACTGAAATTAATTTCCCTCGTATTTGAGATTGAAATTTTGGCGAACCAATCATTTGTATCATATGTGGGCAGCCACCCCCGAGACATTTGGAAAACCCAATTAACACAAAAATATTCCACTACTTACTCCAAATGAGGAAGATGTGGAGAGATTTGTGCAGTACTTACAAATGCGAACAATTGTTTTCATTGATGAAAGTTAATAAATCAAAACATCCCACAAGTCTGACTGACGATAATTTCGAATATTCTTTTCGTCTTTGTATCGGCGGAATTAACCCAAATATCGATGGATTAGTTCCCAAATTCAAGCTCAAGTGTCTCATTGATTGCGGTGTCGCTATTTCATTTTCGTTGTTTGTAATAATTCCAAATTTTACGATTTAATTATAATGTACCCATTTTTTTTATTCATTTCATTTTGTTATTTTAATAAATTGTATTATAATTACATTGTCGTATAATTTCATGTCTGCTGAACACTACTTTAAAATGAACTACTTTTAAAAGCGGTCCGCGAACTTTTTTGCACACTATAGTTTGGCCAGCTACTTGTCAAGGTTGCCCCATACCTGGTTTATATAGTGGAAAAACAGTTATTAACATATAACACCTTTTTGAAATCAGGATCTCTTAATGGGAATGAATTCTAGAAAAAAATGTTATTATATACGAAATTTCATGAAGAATTCCATTGCGAATTTCGTGTAAATGTGTCAAAAAGTGCGTAAGGTAGATATCGTTTGCTAAGAATATGGTACATTAAGATAAATGAAATTTATGAAAATCATTTTATTTACGTCACGTAATATTATAGTTCAGTCTTTACTTAACGAAACTAGATCAAATAATACCTTGTTTGTTTTTCACTGATATTAGCGAGAAACGTATTTTCTGATCTTATCTCTGCGTGTAAATATATTCTAATTGGTTATCCTAATCTTTCTGAATAAACTACAAACTGTGTTTGTGATAAATTTCCATTTCTTGACACGTTTACGGTCCTTGAGTCAATATCAGGAACCCAATCGGAATTGTGTTGTGTTGTATTTGAAATATTCAGTGTCGTAGTAATGCTCGCATATATATTCAACGAGAGTGGGACCTGGAAGTCTTAAGTTCGATTCCAGCATGGGATTTAATTAGTTTCGAACTCCTTAGTACCATCCTAGGAAGAAATGGGTGCTAACCTCTAGATAAACCTTACCGATGGCCCTTAGTAGCCTTTGAAGTGGATTCCAATAAGTAAAATAATCAACAAGAAAACTGTATTGTTATTATTTTTATTATTATTTATTAACGTTCACTTTTTGCTACAACCGCTAATTGGGATAGGTTATCCATAGCTTACTATCCTTTTCAAACCAGGGTGGGACTAATGATTTTTTATTAATGAGTTCCTTACTAAATAAATTCCTATTGTCCAGGTGGGAATAGAACTCACCACTCGAGGCCTACCACGGGATATTAAGGCCGATGCTTTAACTCTCATGACTAACCTGTTGTTACGTTTTATGGTAAAAAAAAGAAAAAGAAAATAATCTGTTTTTATATTTCTGAACTAATATTGTTAAAACGGTAATAGATATTAAAAAATTTCTTCCTCGCAATTTAATAGAAACAGTTGTAAATTATTAACAATTAAATAACACATTTATTATTTATGTAATAATTCATTTTACATGAATTTATTTTGTTTTATACAGTTTAAAAATACATTAATAACCATAAAAAATACCATTTTAACAATTTTCTCAGAAATATAAATACCAATTATTTTCAAGAGATGATTTTACCCCGTCAGGTCGTCATTTTGTTTTACGAATGAACTACTCTACTTGCACACACAGTTTCTAATTTTTTTTTTAGATTTTCAAGTTCCCTCCTGAGTTAGGTAAATAGGTTTCTTGTCTTATTGCAGCTAACGATAAATATATCTGAAGCTTCCGATATTATTAAGGTTTGCTGGCAGGAGCCATGTTGAGAAGGAGAGTTGTGGGCCAACCTGTGGGGAGGTGCCTTGTACTTTACAATGTTAGGGAAGTTGGTGGCTGTGGGCTGGGGGAGTGGTTACTAAGTAGATGGCTACATTCATATATCAAGTCACTACAGCCCTCCACGTCACAATTACCATCAGCTACTCAACAGCCACCTGAATTAAATGGTCCACGGCCTGCATTATCTAAATACATTTTGTATATACCTACCATTTACCAAGAGACAATCATGATACATTTTAAGCATTTATCTCGAGTGAGATATATAATTCTTGGTTAAAAAAAAAAAAATACTATAATGCCGGCTACAATATCCAAATTTTCTTACATTTCTGATTAAAACAGTTGCTGTACACTAGACCCTATACTCCTGTTATATTATTATGTTTATTAAAAAAAAAAAAATGATTATTAGGGTTCTTTTGTATTGGAAAAATTAAGTACACAAACTTTAACGTTTTTATCACTACACAATTTATTTGATGTTCTCTACTTTTATTTACACACTTGGTAAATTATTTTCCACTACTAACCAGAATATAATATGCTGTTAGCTTCATTTTAGCAGATTTCCCTTAAGGGAAATCAGCTATTGAGGTTGTACTCATGACGGAATGTTCGAAATTTTTCTTCAAATGTCCATCGATCCTACCTAGTCGATGACGAAAATGAAGTCCGTTCAAAACTGTATATATATATATATATATATATATATATATATATCTATATATATATAAAATTGTAACCTCTGTCTGTACATTGATTGTTTTCGCGAAATTTCACGATAACTTTTCGTTTCACACGTCATAGACACCATAACTGCATTTTGTTTCTTTGGTGTCTGTTTGTTTGTTTGTTTGTTTGTTTATTTGTTTGTTTGTTTGTTACCTTTTCACGCATAAACGGCTGAACCGAATTTTATGAAACTTGGTATGTGTATTACTACTAACCCAACTTAGACTTTAGGCTATATTAATATTCTCTGAGACGAACAGGAGTGGGGGTTATAAGGGAGGCCTGAAATTAAAAATAGCGATATTTTGTTTCCTATTGGTTTTTTGGCAAATATGCATATAACAAAAGTTGTTTATTTTGTTATTTAGAATAACTTTTGTTATACACACTTTTTTCGTATACCGAACTATAAAGGCGTTATACGCTAAAAATTATAGCGGGAGTCAACAATTTTATTTGGCACACAGACTCAACCAAACTAAATAAAACTCGGTATGTGTATTAGCACTAATGCCTTCCTTATAATAAGCCATACAAACATTTCTAGGGACGGGCAGGAGTGGGGGTTATAAGGGACGCCTGAAATTAAAAATAGCGATATTTTGTTTCCTATTGGTTTTTTGGCAAATATGCATATAACAAAAGTTGTTTATTTTGTTATTTAGAATAACTTTTGTTATATACACTTTTTTCGTATACCGAACTATAAAGGCGTTATACGCTAAAAATTATAGCGGGAGTCAACAATTTTATTTGGCACACAGACTCAACCAAACTAAATAAAACTCGGTATGTGTATTATCTCTGACGCCTTAATTATCATAAGCCATACCAATATTTCTAGGGACGGGCAGGAGTGGGGGGCTATAAGGGAGGCCTAAAATTAAAAATAGCTATATTTCTTTTTCTACTGGTTTTTCTGCAAATATGCACATGACAAAAGTAGTTTATTTTGTTATTTAAAGTAACTTTGGTAATGTTCACTTTTTCTGTATAACATAAAAAAGATATGCGTTAAAATCTAAAGCGGAAGCCAACAATTTTGTCGAGCTCAAACGATTGAACCGAATTTAACAAAACTTGAAATGCGAATTAGCATTAATTCTTCCATGATTATAAGCTATATTAAAATGTTTAGGTTCAAACGGGAGTGGGGGATATAAGGCAGGCCTGAGATAAAAATTCGCAATTTTCATTTTCTATTTTTTTTGGCTAACGTGCACATAGCAAAAGTTGTTTACTTTTGTTATTTAAAGTACCTTTTGTTGTATTCACTTTTGCCGTAAATGAAGTTAACACGGCATATACGCTAAATCCATTGCGGGAGTCATTAATTTTATTAGTGCTTATTTAAGTGTTTTTAATAAATGGATATTATGACAAAAGATGTTATGTTTTAGTCTTATATGATAGTTGCAAGTATGATTCGGATTAGTGAGCTTATAAATCTCCGTCGCCTCCTCATTTATTTATTTATTTTCCCTATAACTTTTTTATTTATTTCTAATAGAATATAAACTATAAGAGCATTTCTGGTATTTAATGTATACTCGATATGAATGTTTAAAGTATTACTAGGTTGCAGGGGGGCTCTCTTCCCCTCATCTAGCTTTTTGAACATAAATGAAATTATGTTTAGGGATCTATTATTTAGTTCCATCAGGGAGATAAATTATTAAAATAATATTCTGAATCAATATTCTAAGGAAAACCACGATGATAACGCTCCTGCGAGAGCGGAAATGGACGGGAGGTAATTGAGTTTAGTTACTTCCTGAGGAATGCTGCCACGACGGGAAGTGATTTCCACTGAGGCTTACTAATACGAATATAATCTTATGTATAAAACTATGCTAAAACTATATGTGCTTGGTTTGATTATTGGCAGGAAATATGTTCATTATAGATGACATTTAATTGTACACATTGAAGTCTTGCTATAAAAATACAATCATTAGTCAGTCAGCAATGATTTCCCGGGCATCGCCGGGTACCTTAGCTAGTATATATATATATATAGATCTATCTATCTATATATTTGTCTGTTACCGCTTTAGCGGTCGCAATTTTTGTTTGATCGGTACCTAACTCGATATTTAGTCGTTTTATGTAAAAAGAAAGATCAAGTTCGTTAACGGCTGAAATCGGACCAGTGGGAGGGGGGGGGGGTTTAGAGGGGATGATTTTCGAAAATTCGAAATATCTCCGTTACTATACGTCGGATCGAAACATTGTACAGAATCAATCTTATTGCAAATTAAATTTACTATAAATATTTTTATATACATTTATTCTCTATCTTGAATATTAACCGAGATATTTGCATTTTTATGAAGTCTGTGGTCGGGTATAGTTCGGATTACGTCAGCCATCTTCGTAATTTCTCGGCTCAGGCGGAAGCTTCTTCTAACCTGGCGTTTCTAACCTTTCCTTACTTCGTAAGATTTATGCAAATACGTTCTGTTCATCCGCCCCCCCCTCCTTCTTTAGTTCTTGGACTACTAAAATTTGAGTTATTAAAATATAAATTATTCTTACAATTCAGAAGCCGTTTCAGTTGGGTATTTATTTTAATTAACTGAAAGATTTCTCATTATCTAATCATGGTGGTATTGTGTTACCAGTATGCAGATTTCTCTATTGTATAACTTCACAGTGGAAATCTGCTTAGTTTACGCAGCCCCTGCGTGACGGACCTTTCTTATTGCACAGCATAATAATGTATTAGTTGATCACCATTGGTCAAATCACCTAAAGTTAAAACCTGAACTGCCGAGCGAGCAGGCCATATTTTAAATGGTCGTCGTCCAAGGCGCATACTCTCCCGCTGATTGGATAGGGCCGAATTAGTCGCCTAGAAGATTCTAGATTCCCTCTCTGTCTTCAACCTACGCCTATTTTTTCTTTCGACTTATTAAATACGTCATTAATTTGCGTAATTTTCATGTAACAACAGAATTACTCAAAGCAGACCAATGAATGCCTAATTCGCAATAATTGTATTATTACTTACCTTTTGTTCATAAGCTTAAATGCATAGTATTGACTCTTGTCAAATTAAAATGTATTCGTCATGCTAGATAACTCAAACATTAAATATATGAATTTCCTTAAAATTCTTTTATCAGCTTCCCCTCAGGGGAAATGAGCTATTTATGTCATACTCATGACAGGATTTTCATAATATTTCCTCATATTTCCATCTGTCCTAACTTGTTGATGACGAAAATAAGTTCTACGTTAAACGATCTCATTTAAGTGGTTCGGGATTTTAATTTTGAATACTTACATTTTCAAGAAATTAATCTACAGTTTAGAAACAGATATCAGCTATTTTAACTTCAAAAAGATATATCTGTTACTTATAGCGCATTATGGAAATGTCTTTAATCCCATTTCATTCTTCATAACTAATGGAAAAAGGTTTCAGCTCGGTAAGCAATTTTATAATAAAAATAAAAGGGAATAAATAATCAAATTTGATATTATTGGCCTTGGAGATTTACAAATAAACCTCACTAAATTGATGTCAAATATCGAAATTGTATTGTTAATGCACCAGATTCATCACTCCTTCTATAAAGCTTTTTTTCCCTTATTGATTTTATGAAATGCATAAGTACTTAACGTAATTTTACTTTGGGCTGTTTTCATTTCGGTTTCATCAATAAATATATGAAATTAATATGTGATTTCATTGTTAGCAGATTTCCCTTAAGGGAAATCAGCTATTGAGGTCGTACTCATGACGCGAGTTTTGAAAAATTTCCTCAAATGTCCATCGATCCTACCCAGGAGATGACGAAAATGAAGTCCGTTCAAAATTATATATATATATATATATATATATATATATATATATATATATATATATATATATATATATACTAGCTCAGATACCCGGCTTCGCCCGGGAATTCATTTGAGGCTGGATGGTGATGGTATTTTTTTGGCAAGGCTTTACTTTGCACAATATTTTGACATTTACCCTTCCCAATGTTTAGGGTTAATACCCGTCGTTTCTGTGGATTTGTTAATAATAAAATTAATTTTTTATGTAAGACTTCACTGTCCTCCATATTGTCATATTTCCCGTTTCCTGTGCATTATGCATAGATTTAAATTATTATATTATATGTCCGTCTCTAGAAATGTTAGTATGGCTTATTATAAGGAAGGCGTTAGTGCTAATACACATACCGAGTGTTTTATTTAGTTCGGTTGAGTCTTTTGTGCCAAATAAAATTGTTGACTCCCGCTAAAAAGTTTAGCGTATAACGCCTTTATACTTCGGTATACGACGATAGTGTATATATAGCAAACGTTTCTTTAAATAACAAAAGAAACAACTTTTGTTATGTGCACATTTGCCGAAACCACAATAGGAAACGAAATTTCACTATATTTAATTTCAGGCCTCCCTTATAACCCCCACTCCTGTTCGTCTCAGAGGATATTAATATAGCCTAAAGTCTAAGTTGGGTTAGTAGTAATATACATACCAAGTTTCATAAAATTTGGTTCAGCCGTTTATGCGTGAAAAGGTAACAAACAAACAAATAAACAAACAAACAAACAAACACCAAAGAAACAAAATGCAGTTATGCTCAGATACCCGGCTTCGCTCGGGAATTCATTTGAGGCTGAATGGTGATGGTATTTTTTTGGCAAGGCTTTAGTTTGCACAATATTTTCACCTTTACCCGTCCCACTATTTAGGATTAACACCCGTTGTTAGCATTTGTTAATAATAAAATTAATTTTTTATGGAAGTCTTCACTGTCCTCCAAATTGTTATATTTCCCGTCTCCCGTGCGTTATGCATAGATCTCAGTTATTAAGCACAAAATATTGTGGTGAAACGAAATATCACCATTATTAATTTCAGGCCTCCCTTATAACCCCCACTCCTGCCCGTCCCTAGAAATGTTAGTATGGCTTATTATAAGGAAAGCGTTAGTGCTAATACACATACCGAGTTTTATTTATTTCGGCTGGGTCTTTTGTCCCAAATAAAATTGTTCACTTCCGCTATAGGTTTTAGCATATATCTCGTTTATAATTCGGTATACTAAAAAAGTGTATATAACAAAATTTACTCTAAATAACAAAATACACTTCCGCTATAGGTTTTAGCGTATATCCCGTTTATAATACGGTATACGAAAAAAGTATGTAAAACCACTGAGGAAAGAAAGAGGGAGTGAGAAAGGTTCTAGATTACAGGAAGGTCTCCCCACCCGTCCCTGACGCTCCAGGTTAACCAACAGAACATGACTAACGGCTAACTCTCAATTCCGCTAACATTACCTTATATTCAGTTTCTATTTTCAATTCTAATAATGTATGTTTAAATACTTTCGTTTTTTGTGAATTAATTGATGTTTTAAACACATTAAAGGATGAAATTACTTACTTCCGATTAATTAATGTTCCAGTGAAAGACAGAGGAAGGGGGGGGGGGAGTAATATACTTTGCTCCTCATGAAACAGCTACTTGTTTTTAAAATGATTCATACAATTAAAATGTTCTTGTTTATCGCCATGTTCATATTTGCCGAAAAACCAATTGGAAACGAAATATCGCTATATTTAATTTTTGGCTTCTTATAACTCTCTTATAACCCCCACTCCTGCCCGTGCCTAGAAATGTTGATATGGTTTGTTATAATGAAAGCGTTAGTGCTAATACACATACCGAGTTTTATTTATTTCGGTTGGGTCTATTGTCCCAAATAAAATTGTTCACTTCCGCTATAGATTTTAGCGTATATCTCGTTTATTATTCGGTATACGAAAAAAGTGTATATAACAAATGTTACTCTAAATAACAAAGTAAACAACTTTTGTTATGTTCATATTTACCGAAAAACCAATAGGAAACGAAATATCGCTATTTTTAATTTCTGGCTTTCCTTATAACCCCCACTCCTGCCCGTCCCTAGAAATGTCGGTATGGCTTGTTATAATGAAAGCGTTAGTGCTAATAGATATACCGAGTTTTACTTAGTTCGGTTGAGTGTTTTGTGCCAAATAAAATTGTTGACTCCCACTATAATTTTTAGCGTATAACTCATTTATACTTCGGTATACGACGAAAGTGTATATAACAAAAGTTACTCTAAATAACAAAATAAATAACTTTTGTTATGTGCACATTTGCCGAAAAACCAATAGGAAACGAAATATCGCTATTTTTAATTTCAGGCCTCCCTTATAACCCCCACTCCTGTTTGTCTTAAAGAATAATAATATAGCCTAAAGTCTAAGTTGGGCTAGTAGTAATATACATACCAAGTTTCATAAAATTCGGTTCAGCCGTTTATGCGTGAAAAGGTAACAAACAAACAAACAAACAAACATACACGAAAGAAACAAAATGCAGTTTTGGTGTCTATGACATGTGAAACGAAAAGTTATCGTGAAATTTCGCGAAAAAAATCAATGTACAGACAGAGGTTACAATTTTAGCAGATTTCCCTTAAGGGAAATCAGCTATTGAGGTTGTACTCATGACGGAATTTTCGACATTTTTCTTCAAATGTCCATCGATCCTACCTAGTAGATGACGAAAATGAGGTCCGTTCAAAACTGTATATATATATCTATATATATATATATATATATATATATATATATATATATATATATATATATATATATATATATTTGTCTGTTACCGCTCTAGCGGTCGCAATTTTTGTTTAATCCTTTCCAAACTTCATATTTAAGCGTTTTATGTAAAAAGAAAGATCAAGTTCGTTAACGGCTGAAATCGGACCAGTGGGAGGGGGGGTTTAGAGGGGAGGATTTTCGAAAATTCGAAATATCTCCGTTACTATACGTCGGATCGAAAAATTATATAGAATCAATCTTATTACAAATTAAATTTACTATAAATATTGTTATGTACATTTATTCTCTATCTTGAATATTAACCGAGATATTTGCATTTTTCAGTTTTCACCAAACCGCCACTTCTACTCATGTTACGTAAACAATACTGTGATACATAATAAATCACATTATTGGAAGTTTAAATACCAAAAATTGTATTCAAGAGACCTTTATTATACGAGATACATGCAAATATGTCCTGGTGCCCCCCCCCCCCCATCTTAAAGTTTTGGACTACTAAAATTTTATTGATTGAGATAACAATTATTCTGACTCATTATTAATTACACTAGTAGATATAGTAAATAGTTCTCAATAAAATTAATGTGTTATATTCTGATATATTTCAGTAATTGTTTTTCTTTCCGGTGTGAGGCGGGACCCGTTTGTTTACATTTCTAACCTAACGCTTCCTGTCGGCTGGCTATTGAAATTGGATGAATCATTTCTTATTTCCGTTTGTATTTATTCACGGTGTTGTGTTAGCAGTATGTATATTTATCTATTACTAAACTTCACGAGGGAAATCTGCTTAGTTTACGCAGCCCCTGCGTGACGGACTTTTATATATATATACTAGCTGAGATACCCGGCTTCGCTCGGGAATTCATTTAGGGCTGAATGTTGGTGGTTTATTTATTTATTTTTGACAAGGCTTTACTTTGCACAATATTAATAGGCTTTACTTTGCACAATATTAATAGGCTTTACTTTGCACAATATTAATAGGGTTAACACCCGTCGTTTATGTGGATTTGTTAATAATAAAATTATTTTTTTATGCAAGACTTCACTGTTCTGCATATTGTCATATTTCCCGTTTCATGTGAATTATGCTTAGATTTGAATTATTAATGAGAAAATATTGACATACATTTGAATAAGATTTTTTCATTTGAGGTACCTGGTAGTTCATATTGAAAAGAAGTGTTGAGAAAATTTCTCTAAATAACAAATTAAACAACTTTTGTTATTTGCATATTTGCCGAAACCCCAATAGGAAATCACTATTTTAATTTCAGGCCTCCCTTACAACCCCCACTCCTGCCCGTCCCTAGAAATAGTATGGCTTATTATAAGGAAGGCGTTAGTGCTAATTCAAATACCGAGTTTGGTTTAGTTCGGTTGAATCTTTTGTGCCAAATAAAATTGTGGACTCCCGCTATAGGTTTTAGCGTATAACTCATTTATACTTCCGTATACGGCAAAAGTGCATATAACAAAAGTTACTCTAAATAACAAAACAAATAACTTTTGTTATGTGCTAATTTGGTCAAAAAGCTATAGGAAACGAAATATCGCTATTTTTACTTTCAGGCCTTCCATATAACCCCCACTCCTGCCCGTCCCTAGAAATGTTAGTATGGCTTATTATAAGGAAGGCGTTAGTGCTAATTCAAATACCGAGTTTGGTTTAGTTCGGTTGAATCTTTTGTGCCAAATAAAATTGTGGACTCCCGCTATAGGTTTTAGCGTATAACTCATTTATACTTCCGTATATGGCAAAAGTGCATAAAACAAAAGTTACTCTAAATAACAAAACAAATAACTTTTGTTATGTGCTAATTTGGTCAAAAAGCTATAGGAAACGAAATATCGCTATTTTTACTTTCAGGCCTTCCATATAACCCCCCCTCCTGCCCGTCCCTAGAAATGTTAGTATGGCTTATTATAAGGAAGGCGTTAGTGCTAATTCAAATACCGAGTTTGGTTTAGTTCGGTTGAGTCTTTTGTGCCAAATAAAATTGTGGACTCCCGCTATAGTTTTTAGAGTATAACTCATTTATACTTCCGTATACGGCAAAAGTGAATATTACAAAAGTTACTCTAAATTACACAATAAACAACTTTTGTTATGTTCATATATGCCGAAAAACCAATAGGAAACGAAATATCTCTATTTTTAATTTCTGGCTTCCCTTATAACCCCCACTCCTGCCCGTCCCTAGAAATATTGGCATGGCTTGTTATAATGAAAGCGTTAGTGCTAATACACATACCGAGTTTTATTTAGTTTGGTTGATTCTTTTGTGCCATATAAAATAGCTCACTTCCTCTATAGGTTTTAGCGTATATCTCGTTTATAACTCGGTATACGACGAAAGTGTATATAACAAAAGTTACTCTAAATAACAAAATAAACAACTTTTGTTATGTGCATATTTGCCGAAAAACCAACAGGAATCGAAATATCGCAATTTTTAATTTCTGGCTTCCCTTATAACCCCCACTCCTGTTCGTCTCAGAGGATATTAATATAGCCTAAAGTCTAAGTTGGGTTAGTAGTAATATACATACCACGTTTCATAAAATTCGGTTCAGCTGTTTATGCGTGAAAAGGTAACAAACAAACAAACAAACAAACAAACAAATAAACAAACAAACAGACACCAAAGAAACAAAATGCAGTTATGGTGTCTATGACATGTGAAACGAAAAGTTATCGTGAAATTTCGTGAAAAAAATCAATGTACAGACAGAGGTTACAATTTTATATATATATATAGATAGATATATATTTGTCTGTTAACGCTCTAGTGGTCGCAATTTTTGTTTGATCGTTACCAAACTTCATATTTAAGCGTTTTACGTAAAAAAAGAGATCAAGTTCGTTAATGGCTGAAATCGGACCAGTGGGAGGGGGGGTTTAGAGGGGGTGATTTTTGAAAATTCAAAATATCTCCGTTATTATGCGTCGGATCGAACAATTGTATAGAATCAATCTTATTGTAAATTAAATTTACTATAAATATTGTTCTATACATTTATTCTGTATCTTGAATACTAACCGAAATATTTGCATTTGTATTGTGTGTGGTCGACGGAACCCCGCCATGTTCCGGACTCTCCGCCGAGAGCTCTGGTGGCCGTTTCCAGAACTATTCGTCCCTCGTGAATAGGTTTAGAGATCCCTTCCTACTACAGCTGTTATTAGGCGGATTTCTCTATTGTAAAACTTCACGTGGGGAATCTGCTTAGTTTACGCAGCCCCTGCTTGACGGACTTTTTTTTTTCTTCTTTTCGGTTAGACGTCATTCAAAACACCTTTGAAGTTGGTGTATTTTCAAAAATGAAATTTCGCTAAGCTGAGGTCCACCGAAAACCGAAAAACATTGCAGCTGGGCAATTGCAAGACCTTAGGGAATCTCTCCACTAGAACATATAACAATCGACTGCGAAAGATAGGCTTAAGAAAAAATCTTAATCTACTTGGACCGTGCGTTCGATTTCCATTTGGACAAAAGTCCGTCACGCAGGGGCTGGGTAAACTAAGCAGATTTCCCACGTGAAGTTTTACAATAGAGAAATCTGCCTAATAACAACTGTAGTAGTAAGTAACCTCTAAACCTAAAAAACATTATTTAGGGCGTAATAACCCAGTAGTTTCTAGCCCCAAAAAACAGTTAACCTAACCTCTAAACCTATTCACGAGGGACGATAGTTATGGAAACGGCCGCCAGAGCTCTCGGCGGAAACTCCGAACATAGCCTACTGGTAACCACACGCAGAATACAAATGCAAATATCTCGGTTAATATTCAAGATAGAGAATTAATGTATAGAACAATATTTATAGTAAATTTAATTTGCAATAAGATTGGTTCTATACAATTTTTTGATCCGACGTATAGTAACGGAGATATTTCGAATTTTCGAAAATCCTCCCCTCTAAACCCCCCCCTCCCACTGGTCCGATTTCAGCCGTTAACGAACTTGATCTTTCTTTTTACATAAAACGCTTAAATATGAAGTTTGGTAAGGATCAAACAAAAATTGCGACCGCTAGAGCGGTAACAGACAAATATATAGATATATATATATATATATATATCTATATATATATATATATATATATATATATATATATATATATAGATATATATATACAGTTTTGAACGGACCTCATTTTCGTCATCTACTAGGTAGGATCGATGGACATTTGAAGAAAAATGTCGAAAATTCCGTCATGAGTACAACCTCAATAGCTGATTTCCCTTAAGGGAAATCTGCTAATAACAATTCATTTAGTTGCAAACTAACTAAATAGAATCCTTGGACCCGACCTGGCTAGACGAAAGTAGCAAGCTGTAGATTAGCCGCTCCAATTAACCGTAATAGTATTACGGCAACATTAATAACATAGTATAACATAATTTTCCGAGGTATCTCTTAATAACTATGAAAATTACGTACTCCTAAAGCTTTTCAGAGCTAATATTTTTCTTCCTTCGGATTTTTATAGCCAGACTATCTAAATAATTCCTCATTGTATATTTTCGCTACAGTTTTTGTGCCCTAAATACCACCTTCTGGGACATTTCCTTTGGTTTACGATGTACTTAACTCCTTTATACCCTTTCCCCAGAGTTAACGACTTCACAGCGAAGAAGATTCGATCTTCAGAAGGAGAATAAGCACATCGTTACCAATGACTAAATTACCCCTGAACGGCTGACAATTAAGAACCAATATAATGTAGGGACAATATGCAATAAAATCTACGAGTAAATAATGTAATTCTTTTGTCACCCTCACTATAAAAATATGAAGAGCAATGATAATTATGATATTACTTTGCCCCTTAATCTAAATATTATCTTGTTATTATGGATTCAGCTTTTAGTTTAAAGTAAAGAATTCAAATTGGAAAATGAATATAATTTTGAATGGGCGCTTATTTTCTCATTTACTTGCTAGGAATTTGATTTTCAGAGCGAATATTATTTTGAAGGAGCTTTTATTTTCTCATTTACTTGCTAGGAATTTGATTTAGAGAGCGAATACAATTTTGAAGGGGCGCTTATTTTCTCATTTACTTGCTAGGAACTTCATTTAGAGAGCGAATATAATTTTGAAGGGGCGCTTATTTTCTCATTTACTTGCTAGGAATTTGATTTTTTAATTTGTCGTTTTTCAGTAAACCCGCACTCTTTCTCATTTCGTATTTACAATTAGCTGTTATATTATGAAGCATTTTATTTGAATTTTGAAATTATTTATTTATGTCCACTTTTTGCAATTAAGGCTTATTGGGACGGGTTATCTGCAGGTTACCACCTTTTAGCAGATTTCCCTTAAGAGAAATCAGCTATTGAGGTTGTACTCATGACGGAATTTTCTAAATTTTTCTTCAAAAGTCCATCGATCCTACCCAGGAGATGACGAAAATGAGGTTTGTTCAAAACAGTATATATGTATATATATATATATATATATATATATATATATATATTTATATATATATATATATATATATATATATATATATATATATATATATATTTGTCTGTTACCGCACTAGCGGTCGCAATTTTTGTTTGATCATTACCAAACTCGATATTTAGTCGTTTTATGTAAAAAGAAAGGTCAAGTTCGTTAACGGCTGAAATCGGACCAGTGGGAGGGGGGGGGGTTAGAGGGGAGGATTATCGAAAATTCGAAATATCTCCGTTACTATACGTCGGACCAAAAAATTGTACAGAATCAATCTTATTGCAAATTAAATTTACTATAAATATTGTTAAATACATTTATTCTCTATCTTGAATATTAACCGAGATATTTGCATTTGTATTCTGCGTGTGGTCACCAGTAGGCTATGTTCGGACTTTCCGCCGAGAGCTCTGGCGGCCGTTTCCATAACTATTCGTCCCTCGTGAATAGGTTTAGAGGTTAGGTTAACTGTTTTTGGGGCTAGAAACTACTGGGTTATTACGCCCTAAATAATGTTTTAAGTTTAGAGGTTTCTTACTACTACAGTTGTTATTAGGCAGATTTCTCTATTGTAAAACTTCACGTGGGAAATCTGCTTAGTTTACGCAGCGCCTGCGTGACGGACTTTTTCTAGCCAGGGTGGGACTAAGGATTTTATTTAATGAATTTCGTCACTAAATAAATTCCTCTGTCCAGGCGAGGAATCGAACTAGCCACTCTAGGATTACCATGTGAGATTAAATATAACTTTATTTGAAGCCTAAATACCAAATATTGTTCTCGTTGAGCTTTTACGTTTTGAGATAAATGCGGGACGTACGTGGGAAATCTGCTTAGTTAATGCAATCCCTGCGTAAAGGACTTTATAACTATATTTAAGCATTTCTATGTTTTGTAGAAGATATTTCATTTCAATTCAAAAAAAAAAAAAAAAAAGTCTAAAGGAGGTCTACGGAGATTTGAAAATAGTTTTCGTAAATCATGTCATGATTACAATCTCAATAGTCCCTAGCCTTACAAACATATTCAGCTTTCACGTGATCCCCGAAATGAGTGAAACCCAATAATACCTCTTATCTAATCACAGCCTGATAAAAAATACGAAATAAAATCGATTATAGCCATTATCCTAAGGATTACATTGAAGGGAAATCTGCTTCTTCATCCTTGATTGCATTATGAGTTTTGCGGCCATTAATTGCAATAGACCTATTGAAGGATAATCAAATCTCGCCATCTAATCCAGATTAAAGCCCAAATACAAACACAGTCAATGTTTCCCCGCTCTCAATCAGACGAGCAATCTATGAAAGTTGATGAGTAGGCGCACTTTACTTTGAACAATAAACTTGTGAAATTTCATATTGAAATAACGTTAAAAGAGGTTGTACGCATAATAATTAGCATTGATCGTTGCACATTGCTCGCATCTCTCTCCTTTGACTAATGCAAAAAAGTCCGTCACGCAGGGGCTGCGTAAACTAAGCAGATTTCCCACGCGAAGTTTTACAACAGAGAAAACTGCATAGTAACACCACCGGAAAGAAAAACAATTACTGAAATATATCTGAATATCAAATCCCGACGTTTACTCTTCAACATCAAAATTGTTAGAGGGTCATTCCTTTGTAGAGCGTTGCTCTTATAAATGGCCAATGATAACCATAACCAGTATGGCTTTGTAAATTACAATTTCAATGATACTCCTATCTTTCCGCCTGACGGCAGTGAGAATATATTAACAGCAAGGAAAAGAAGTACTTAATGCACTTACCATGAAGGTAGTTATCTGAAAATAAATGCAGAATGTTACTCCTTATTAACTTTTAGATTCTGGCATTATTCATTTTAGAGTTAACTGTTTAAGTTTGGTGGTCTTTTTCGTTTTGTCCCCGCCAGTTACTTTTAGTAATATCGGTTACTTAGAGTAACACAGATTTATGTATTAAATATTCTCCTGTTGTGAACATAACCTTCTTCTAGAGAATGTTTGACATTGCTATGACTTGGTTTCAATTGTATAAACAATTACAGGACGAGAATTATACATTTTCCCTATTACAAGAAAATGTAATAATTCGTGAAGAACGTAATTTTGAATCTAACCATCAAACCTTGTAAAAAGAAAAAAGCCTGACACGCAGGGACTCCGTAAGCTAAGCAAATTTCCCACGTGAAATTCTACAATAGAGAAAACTGCATACTGCTAACGCATAACACCATCGTGAGTTAATACAAACGGTAATGAGAAATCTTTCAATTAAATTCAATAAGCTCCCAACGAAAACCGCTTCCGAGTATAAACAAATAGGTCTGCCAACCAATCAGAGCTGAACAGATAGATAGACATATTCTTCACCGGAAAGAAAAACAATTACTGTCATATATCTGAATATAAAATCTAATATATAAAATTTTATTCATCGGCTACTATTTATTTTTCATACCCCTAATTGATAAGGGTTGTTCACCCTTAACATTTTTTTTTTATTTTTGGACGAAATGTTTTGTTTTTATTTTTTTATAATATGGCATTAAAAAATACATACAACCCTAAATTTTTACTTTTTTATCACCAACCCCTGCTTTTTTTATAGCCATTTTAGTAATTTAATCATTATCATCCCGCTCGATAACTGATCAATTATAGTGTTTTTAACTGTACTTCGATTAAAATTTCAATTTGCAATGACAATCAACAAATCCCAAGGCCAAACGATGTCTATTTGTGGCTTAGATTTGAGTACACCATGTTTTTCACACGAGCAATTGTACGTACTTGCTCTCGAGTGGGTAAACCATCCAGTTGTTTGTGCTCGCTAAAGATGGGCTAACAAAAAATATTGTTCACGCTATAGCATTAAAAGATTGATGTTGTTTGTTAGTGTTACTGTCGTCATTAATATGTGATATGTAATTTTAAGAACTAAACTATAATAACTTAAAAATAATATTGTTGGGCGTTTGTTATTTTTATATCCCCTTATCGTTCATAGCGCTCCATGCCTATTTCACGCATATACCACATACTTACACACTTATAATAAGTAAGTTACTTTTTGTCTACGCTAGAATTTATCTAGAAACTAGAAATAATTTATATGGCAAAACAACGTTTGCCGGGTTATCTAGTATTATTATATATTGCTTGCTTTATTGCTAACTATTTACTATATCTAATACTGTAATTGCATAATGAATTTGTCAACGAACACGCAAATATCCATGTTGTAATTATATACATGTATTCTATTCCAAACAAGGTTGTAAGCCACGTAAATAGTGAAACTTGCTTAATGACTCTCAAAAAACTAATTATATTGGCAAATTGAGGGAAAGCATTGTTCTGGTCCAGTCTTCTTGCTGTTGTGTCATGACTCCATCTTTTCACTCAGTTTCTATTTTTAATTACCATATTATGAAGGACAAAAACAAATATAACTCCCGCAAATATCTTTATTTTTAATTTTATTTGTTGTTAGATTTCCCTAAAGGGGGGAAATTTCATCCCGAGATTTACGAAACAATTACTTCAAATAACCATTGATCCTATCCAGGAGATTACAACAATTTTTGTCATCTTCTAGAAAGAAATCTTCAACTGATGCATGAAAAATAGCTGTATAACCACCTTGATAATTGACTTCACTTTAAAAATGTACCCTAAATTTTTCGAAGTTGTTTTTTTTATTTTTCATGTTTGTTAATACCAGTGTTTATATGCAGAAATTAGTCATTTTTTTCTGGTTTTTTATTTTAATATTTATTTATTTTTAAGTACTATTTACGTAAATGTCATTTACACGGTCTTTTGAAGGACAGCAGTGATGTTAAACGATAATATTAGTTATTAAAATGCACTCAGTTAGTTTTCCTATAATAATTACCTGTGAAAGATGGCTGAATTTGACTATATGAATACTTTTTTATTCAAGGTTGGGGTTCAGGTTGGCCATGTGAGTTAAAGCTCAGGATTTTATCTCACTTGGTAAATCTAGAGTGGCGAGTTTGGTTCACGCCGGGGAAAAGGAATTTATTTAGTGACGAACTTATTAAATAAAACCTGTAGTCTCACCCTGGCTAGAAAAGGGTGGTAACCCGTAGATAACCCGTCCCAATTAGCCTCAGTAACAAATAGTGTAATTTAATAAACAGTAATTATTATAATGAAGGGATATTTTATCATAGAAATAGGATTGACCATTTTATCCAGAATATAATATAGGACTTTTTAGAATAATGTAATTTTCAAATTTTAATTATTGGGTAATCAAGCAAATGGTTTGAAATATTGATTGTGTGTTGATAAGGCACTGATGATGGCTCAGGCTTTGATAACGCTTTGTTGCTAATTATACATTATCGGGAATACAGAAAGTGTTTTCTATTCTTATAATGTGTGATTCTCCATCCACCCCCTCTTCAAAACGTTTGTTTTGTATTCAGAGGCGTCTTCTCTACTCATTGAATTAGCCCATTCATATTAAAATAATATATATATATATATATATATATATATATATAATTTTACTGTACGTGTGTATGCCACTGAACTCCTCCTAAACCGCTGGACCGACTTGAATGAATTTTTCTGTATGCGTTTGGGTGAAGCCCTGGATGATTTAGATTCACAAATCAGCCCGGAAGATAGAGCAAGATGGGGGGTTGTAAGGGAGGCCTAAAATTAAAAATAGCGATATTTCGTTTCCTATTGCGTTTTCGGCAAATATGCACAGGATAAAAGTTGTTTATTTTGTTATTTAGAGTAACTTTTGTTATATTCACTTTTGTTGTATAAGAGAGTATAAACGAGATATAGTAAAGTAGCTTTTGTTTTAAACGTAATATTATTAAATTTAATATCCTAATCGCTTCAAATATCATGCAGGGCAACGTCTGTCGGGTCCGCTAGTACACACACACACACACACACACACACACACACACACACACACACACACACACACACACACACACACACACACACGTAAACACACACACACACACACACACACACATATATATATATATATATATATATATATATATATATATATATATATATATATATATATATATATAAGTTGCTCCTCTTTCTGTTCACATTCAACAACTTGTAAGGAAATATTACGGCAGCCTTCCCATGTTATGTGGAGACGCCCATTATAATTTAGGTACCACTGAAGAAAGACTTCGTCCAAGGTTGTACCAAAATATAATAATTTTGTACAGAAAATCTTATAATAACACATTGTTTATAAAACTTATGTATCGGCCCAAATAAATTTCCTTTCTCTTTCTCTATAAAAATAAACATTGAATTGGTAAACTCTTTTTTACCTCACTGAAATATGCATAAGCGAACATAAAAAGTGTTGATTACGAACTGTTTCCTCTAGGAATAGCCAAACATTGTTCATGAAAGTCAATAATTGTATAATTGAGCGTGGAGTTTATTGTCACAGCCGGAACCGTTATAAAAAGTACATTGCTCGACCTCAAATCCCAGAATAATCATCATTCATTAAACAACCATTAACCTATCGAACCCTCCGTTTGCTTAGGTGAGCACCTGTTGCATGTTGAGAAATTTAATATTACTCTTATGAATAGTATTATCATTGATAGTCTTCACATTTTAGCAGATTTCCTTTAAGGGAAATCGGCTGTTGAGGTTGCACTCATGGCGCGCCTTTCGAAAAATTCCCTTAAATATCCATCGATCCTACCTAAGAAATGACGAAAATAAGGGTCATATAGATATATATTTATATATATATATATATATATATATATATATATATATATATTTTCCATAAAAATGTTCGTTAACGGCAAAAACTGGATGGGTGTCAAGAGGGAAAGGGGGGGGGGGGGGGGTTTTTCAGGGGGAAAAGTTAAAATTCGACATTTCTCCGTTACTACAAGTCGGATTGGAATATTGTATGTATCCGTTCTGGTTGTATAGTTAGTTTTGTGTAAATGTTGTTCTCTAAATATTTTGTCTATTTTAGCAGATTTCCCTTAAGGGAATACCTATACACCTATATATATATATATTTGTCTGTTACCGCTCTAGTGGTCGCAATTTTTGTTTGATCGTTACCAAACTCGATATTTAGTCGTTTTATGTAAAAAGAAAGATCAAGTTCGTTAACGGTTGAAATCGGACCAGTGGGAGGGGGGATTTAGAGGGGAGGATTTTCGAAAAATCTCCGTTACCATACGTCGGATCGAAAAATTGTACAGAATCAATCTTATTGCAAATTAAACTTACTACAAATATTGTTATATACATCTATTCTCTATCTTGCATATTAACCGTGATATTTGCACTTTTATTAAATCTGGGCAGCTAACGGACGAGTGACTTTCCCGCCAAAAGCTAGTTCGGCCGTTTCCTTAACTGCTCGGCTCTCGTGAAATTTCTCTATTGTAAAACATCACGTGGGGGAAACCTGCTTAGTTTACGTTGCCCCTGCGTGACGTACTTTTTAATTATTAAACAAGGTTTTTGCATTTTGGTTTTAATTTTCAGCCTTCAGCACCTGCCATTTTAAACATCACACACTTTAACAATATGGGAATAAGTCATGAAATTTAGACTAACTAGAGATCGCAATCATTAACGGTTTACGGTAAGGGATTTAAAGGGAGGTAGAATTGGAAAATTCAAAATCTTCCTAATATTATGAGTTGGTGAAAAAATGTTTTCATGTTAGAGATTTAATGTTCTGTAATTATTGTTTTATACATTTTTTTCGTAACTCAAATATTAAGGGTGTTTATTCGTACTTTTAGTTTTCAGACTTCAGTAAAACCCCTCTGCTACTAGCTGGATTTTTATTTAGAAATAGAGAATATGCGATGAGAAGAAATCACTAGTGTGTAATATCAGCACTTGGGAAATCTGGTTAGTTTACGCTGCCCCTGCGTGACGGACTTTTTTTTTTTACGGAGGAATATCTTGTTTTCGTAGCAAAGGAGACCACTGGTTAGCCTAATGTAATATTTGAAAGTTACATGGTAAAAGTAATGTTAACATAGCACACACACTATTCAGTTGTATTTGCAAGCCTTCTCCACCTTATTTGTGTTAAGCGATGAAATTCCATTGTCGTGATCTTTTAACTGACTTCTGACTCGTTTAACTAAGGTAATGCTTATTTTGCGTCAAATAGGCATTTTGCTGAACAATTCACAGTTCTTCTTCTTGATTTGATTTTCTTTCCACTTAGACGCTCAAAAGTGGAAGCACATTTTCCCCTTCATCGTCAGGTGAATGTTGTGGCTTATTGATCGGTAGACTATACTATTGAATAAATGGTCATTCAAATTTGGCCGTGGCAACTCTCATGTTTATAAAAAGTCCGTCACGCAGGGGCTGCGTATACTAAGCAGATTTCCCACGTGAAGTTTTACAATAAAGAAATTTCAGAATAGAGAGTCAAACAGTTACAGGAACGGCCCGAACTAGCTCTTGACGGAAACTCACGACTAGACCCGAAGTCAGCCGATCTCATCTCAGAAGCTGAAAACAGAAAAATGCAAATATCTCGGTTAATATTCAAGATAGAGAATAAATGTATAGAACAATATTTATAGTAAATTTAATTTGGAATAAGATTGGTTCTATACGATTTTTCGATCCGATGCATAATAATGGAGATATTTCGAATTTTTGAAAATCCCCCCTCTAAACCCCCCACTCCCATTTGTCCGATTTTAGACGTTAACGAACTTGATCTTCCTTTTTACATAAAACGATTAAATACCGAGTTTGGTGACGATTAAACAAAAATTGCTAAAAAAGTGTTAACAGACAAATATATATATATATATATATATATATATATATATATATATATATATATATATACTACAGTTTTGAACGGACCTCATTTTTGGTATCTCCTGTGTAGGATCGATGGACATTCGAGGGAATTTTTTGAAAATCATGTCATGAGTACGACCTCAATAGCTGATTTCCCTTGATGGACATCTGCTAAAACCCAAAAATCCATATATCACTAATTATTATTACGTAGGCGAGATTTATAGTAATTTTCCTTCCTAGTTATCAGTTGGCCATGGTGATAACGAACCACGGAACTTCGGTATATTTGTTAATTAACCGTAAATGGTACAGGTGATTCATTCAGGTCGTCGGATGTCCGGCACCATCAGCAGTTCTGGCCGGAAATTCAGCCGCCAGTCATGGTGTCGTGTAAATGACCATCTACAAATTCAACTTGGCTTATATATAATATAACCTTCTTGAAGGTTTAGTTTGACGCTAGCATATTAATAATTGAAGATAACAAGTGGAACGCAAATGGCTGTCTGTCGGTATCTTGGAATGGTATTTCTGGGTTAGAAGTAGAATTGGATTGGTGGTTGAACAATTAAGGAATTCATGGACAAGCTGAATGATAATTTCATCGGATTTATTTAAACTATTTCATTTTATTAACCATGCACTGTTCACAAAAGTAAATAAAAATACAGATATAAAGCTTCTGGACAAGATTTTGTAAATTTGATAGACAACCAATTAGTTACGGAGGTTTGGTTTTAGGTACGAACATTTAATAATTTACATTTAAGGGAAAACTATTAGTTATTGGCCGAAATCAATGACCTCCATCAGTAGCCGAGTTAGAGGAATAAACACAATAGCTGTAGAAAATTAAGTATCCAACAACGTCGGTTATATTCATTTTTTCTAATTTCCCGACTCATAGTAACCGAGATATTTACAATTTTCAATTATTACCCCCTCAATACCTTACAGGGAAATCAGCTGTTAAGGGAGGCTCATGGCGCTATTTTCGAAAATCCCAGTTAAGTTTCCTGCCATGAGTTGAGTATCATATGTTTTGCTTGGGCTTGAATATCTTGATATGTACAGTATGTGTGTGAAAACAAGAAAGTACGAATAAACTCGCTTAATATTTGAGTAACGAAAAAAAAAATGTATAAAACAATAATTGTAGAGCATTCATTCTCTAACAAGAGAACATTTTTCCACCAACACATAATATCCGAAATATTTTGAATTTTTGAATCCCCTTCGTTCTAAATTCCCTATTGTGGTCTGAGGTCAACCGTTATATGTTTAAGAATGGCGGGTGCTGAAGGCTGAAAATGAAAACAATAATCTTAGTTAATATCAAAGTCCACCAATCCTATCAAAGAAATAACAATTATGAGGTCCGTTCAAAACTATATATATTTTTCAATAATGCTTGAGGAAGACTCTCCCAGAACCTCCGAAAATGTATATAAAACTTTTGTCGGTAGGTAAACCGGTGGAGCTGCTACCATTTTCTAGCCAAATGAGAATACATTTTATTTACTAAACAATTCCTATTGCCTTCACGTAAATCGAACCCATGATTCTAGTTTCCGGCGTTTTTATTAAGACTTAACACCTCACAAAGCCTGTATAAGGCTAATCTAAGTCCCAAATTTAACATTTAATCAGACGAAGCATGTTATGTCTATTTTAATTTTAGATATAAGGTTATCTTATTTAGCTAGTTGTTGGGAGGAGTATTTCATGCGTGTTCTCTAAATGGTCGTAGGACATGCTACAGAAGCTCGTGCGTTGAATTGTGTAAGAAGAAAGTTTAGAAATTGCTTTATACAAGATGTCTAATTTCATCAAAATTATCTCTTATTCTACTATTTTCTTCTTTCAGTTCAACCCTTCTTAGTTTCAGTCAGAAAGAGTAATACCTCACGTTTATGAAATTGATAAAAGACTAGGCAGTCACTATTTATTTGCTTATGTGATTTCGTATTTTTTCTTAAGGAAACAAGCAGGAATACATCTTGAGGAGTACGTATTCAGATAGGGTGGGTTATTAATGAAAATTAAAGGGAAAGAAATGAGTTGCTTTATTAGCTTCGAAGAGTATTTTTTTTTTTTTACTGCATGTGTTTGGACCACATTTATATTCTTCTGAAATATGTGTCCATTGGTATACTTAAGGAATTTGGACTTTACTTCAAATGCAAAAAACACTCCTATTTAATCACCAATTTAAGAAGTGCACGGAAAATGAGTGCATTTCTGCAAAGATAGGCATAGATTGAGCCAGGGCGGGAATCTATAACCTTCTAGGAGGCTCGGCTCCCACCGATCAGGTAGCTGATATAAACTCGGCTAGCTTCATTTTAGCTGAGAAGTATTAGTTATTTGACGATTGACTGGGGACTTATTGTGCTGCTGTGTAATAAGTATGTGAAGTTAACACCTTATGTTGTGGTTAGTTGTAAAAAATAGGTTACAAAATGTTTTAATAAAAGTAGTGATCTTCTAATAAATTGTCTACTGATAAAAACTTTAATTTTGCAGTCAAAAATATCCCAATATTCAACGTTTATTATTTTTGTTATAAACGTAACAGTGTGTTATTTATTGTAACGGAAAGGTATGGTTACGTACCTTCTGATAAACTCTGGCTAAATAAATAAACATTTCGTCTGCTTATAGCTTTTTAGATGGTGCTTATCGCTTGAAGTTAAGAAATCAAGCCAACTTTGAGTGAAGTACTCTAATAGAAAAGCTCATTACGTACTTTCTGCATAAACTAAGCAAATTTGCATAATTGTGGCCTCATCTCACCATAAATTGTCTATTTCTATTTAAAAACCGATGAGTTGAAGGGGTGCGAGGGGAGGGGATTACTGAGGATTTACAAAAAGGAAGTTCGACGTGATTAATATATGATTTACGAAAAATGCATGCACTCACTGTAACACAGTAATGACCATTAAACATCTCCTGACTTGACTGCACTTACTGAACGACTTCTATGAACTATTAAAAGTACTATTAAATCACTTGAACACAAATGACATTTACTCCAAACTTTAAACCACACCTACTTCACTCATTTGCCTACGTTTTATATCTCAAATTATGTTACTAATTCCTGTATGTGTTTTTGTGAACAAGACTATATAATACATTTTAAAAGTAGTGCTTTAGACTTCAATCATATTCAAACCAGGATTAATCACAAAATATAGTTTTATTTAACACTTTCTTAATTTTATTTCGTTATATCTTATACTACGTTTTAGCAGATTTCCCTTAAGGGAAATCAGCTATTGAGGTCGTACTCATGACGCGAGTTTCGAAAAATTTCTTCAAATGTCCATCGATCCTACCCAGGAGATGACGAAAATGAGGTCCGTTCAAAATTATATATATATATATATATATATATATATATATATATATATATATATATATATATTTGTCTGTTAACGCTCTAGCAAACCTTTTATGTAAAAAGACAGATGAAGTTCGTTAATGGCTGAAATCGGACCAGTGGGAGGGGGGGTTTAGAGGGGAGGATTTTCGAAAATTCAAAATATCTCCGTTACTATACGTCGGATCGAAAAATTATATAGAATCAATCTTATTGCAAATTAAATTTACTATAAATAGTGTTATATACATTTATTCTATATCTTGAATATTAACCGAGATATTTGCATTTTTCTGTTTTCAGCTTCTGAGACGAGATCGGCTAACTTCGGGTCCACTCGTGAGTTTCCGTCAAGAGCTAGTTCGGGTCGTTCGTGTAACTGTACAGCTCTCTATTCTGAAATTTCTCTATTCTAAAACTTCACAAGGGAAATCTGCTTAGTTTACGCAGCCCCTGTGTGACGGACTTTTAATAATTTTGATTCCATTTTTTCTTTATTTAAAAATTTTAATTTAGAGAATTGAGCCAAGTTGTGGAGCCATAAAATAAATAACGAATATATTTTGAATTTTCCAATACCCTCCTTTGAAGGATGTTAAATGAATGGAACTTTTTAAAAAGAGATACATTAAAGCAGAAATATTTTCAGTTTGCACTGAGTTAATTGTATGAAAATTCTATTTGTGCTATTATTACATAGGCCTTGGACAATAGGTGTGGCTAGGCGTGGCCACGGACGCATTTCAGCTGAGTCTGGTAATTAATATCTGAACTACTTAATTGTTGTCTCCTGGCTTCCACCAGTGTTAGTTCCTCTGAACTAGACTTCCGCAGAAACTGGAATGGGGAAGGAAAGAGTCTCAAGGACTAGCAGTGGATCCCGATGTTCACTCTTTAACATCGGAATTTTTAGAGCACCATCCCTTTGTAGATCGTTGCCCTTATAAATGGCCAATGGTGGCCTTAGCCAATAAGGCTTTGTAAATTACCTCAATGATACTCCAGTCTTGCCGTACTGACGTCAGTGAGAAAATAGTAACCGCAAGGAAAAAGTACTTAATTCACATGCTATGAAGGAAGATTTGTGAAAATAAATGCAGAAGGTTATTCCTTGCTAGTTTTTAGATGCTGGCATTATTCAGAGTTAACTCTTTAAGTATATTATTATTATTTATTAACGTCCACTTTTTGCAACTGAGGCTAATTGGGACGGGTTATCTATAGGTTACCACTCTTTTCTAGCCAGGGTGGGACTTAGGATTTTATTTAATGAATTCCATCACTAAAAAAATCCTATTGCCCAGGCGGGAATCGAGGTTTGCCATAAGAGATTATGCCGTCACTTTAACTCACATGGCTAACCAGAGCTCCCTATGTTTTATAAACATGTACGAAACGAAAATTATATCATTTCCTTTTTACAAGAAAAGAGGCTCATGTTAGCCATGTGAGGTAATCTCAAGTGGTAAACCTTGAGCGACGAGTTCGATTCCCACCTGGGCAAATAGGAATTTATTTAGTGACTGACTCATTAAATAAAATCCTTATTCCCACCCTGACTAGAAAAGGGTGGTAACCTGTAGATAACCCGTCAGCCTTAGTTGCAAAAAGTGGATTTTAATAATAATAATATTACAAGAAAATTTAGTAATTCATAAAGGACGTAATTGTGAATCCAACTATCAAATGTACCTTGTAAAAATAAACAAAATCATTCAGATAACGTTGTTAAAAAATAAGCTGTCGTTCGGAATTTGGAATACGAGAAGGTACGTGGTTCCAACATACGAAATATCCATTAGCTTTATTGTTTATATATTCTCGGACAAAAAAAATATATGCCATTACAGCATTCTGTCGTGATGAGCTTAGTATGTCGCCAGAAACCATAACCAACTTGGACTTCTGTAAAAACAAGAAATGCAATAAAAGCTGTTACCAATCGTGAATTATTAGATTCCTACCTCTACGAATTTATGTGTAGGAAAATGTTTAATGCTATAAATGATATTGTTATTCACTATTTGCTAAAATTGTGTCATTAAAAAATGTATATCGCAAATCTAGTCACTTATTGCTAAAATTTTATCCGTAAGTATTTTATGTTGCAATTCACTGGCATACTGTATTTTGAACTGAATATAATTCTCAAACATATGATATTTTAAAAAAAGAAACAATAATAATATTAAATTAAATAGAAGGCCTCGACCGCTGATCCATCGTACTGGCAAACAGATATATTCAACTTTTGGATCCCAGAATGCCTGTAATTATTCAACAATTATTTATAATCAGGTGGAGGCAAATGTTTGTTTATTAATGAAGCGTGCAACTGCTAGTGTAAATTAAGATTAATAATGAACCGTGTCGACTAACTAAATATGCACGATGTAAATTAACATTGTTCCAAGAATTAAATTAATTGTATTACTAATGTACTGACAACACAATGCTAGACAGTTTATCTACGATCATAATACTTTAGTTTCATTGAATTATTTAAGTGTGATATGTTTTAAAAAAATAAAAAAAAAAAAAAAAAAAAAAAAAGGAATGCTAAGAAAATTAATGGATGTTTTTCGAAAAAAATATTTGATATCCTATTCCGTTTTTTTATTTTATTTTTTTTTTTATATTGGAAATAAATGAGTTTTGATACAATTTTCGCCCGTTCCCAAAGATACCTATTACGGTATTAAATATTCCTGCTCCTTGGAATATAACACAATTCGTGGTCTGTCATATTTGATTGGTTTACTTTTCCCTGTCTCTAATTGTCTATTCACCAGATTACCCTTAAGGGAAATCAGCCATTGAGGTTGCACTCATGAAAAATACTAAGTACTTCGGAACATTTCCTCAAATGTCCATTAATCCTACCCAGGGGATGGCGAAAATGAGGTTCGTTCAAAATTATATATATATATACATACATACATATATACATGTGTGTGTGTGTGTGTGTGTGTGTGTGTGTGTGTGTGTGTGTCTGTTAACACATTAGCGGTCGCAACAATGGATGGTCGTTACCGAACTCGATATTTAACCATTTTCTGTCAAACTATAGATCAAGTTCGTTAATGGCTGAAATCCAACCAGTAGGAGGGGGTGGAATTTCGAAAATTCTTAATATTTCCGTTATTATGCGTTGAATCGCAAAATTGTATAGAACCAATCTTGTTGCAAATATGATGTTCTTTCAATGTTCTTATGTACGATTTTTCAATATCTTGATTATTAACCGAGATATTTACATTTATTAGTTTTCGGCCTTCAGTAAACCCCAACTCCTCCTCATGTCATATTAACAATAAGTTGTTATATTATGTATATTATACAATACACATGGTAATTATTCTTAAGTACTACTCACAGTATACACTGATAGCGTCACCGTTCTTCAGATTACACAGTTCAATAATTTACACACGGTCACTGAAGTACACCAAAAGACGGCACTGCACTGTCCTTTACTTCGTGACACTGCACTGTCTTATATACGGCACTAAACTGTTACAGTCACGGCACAACACTGTTCTTCTTATAAAAACACTTTACCGCACTGCACTAAGTCGCACTGTAGCACCGAACGCACATATGAGCACTTGAGAAGAAAACTGACTCGCTCGTGGCTGGCTGGTTCTTTATATAGGTCATCGACATACATCAAAGGGGAATCGTCTGAACTGGAAGGGCCTAGTAGGAGCTAGACCTTCTGTCTATAACTGTCGGCTTCATTGATCTACATCACACTTTCCGAATACGCGACTCTGAAGGATTATTCATGTATTTAATTTTCGCAACAATATGCTATAATTATTTATGATGAATAAGAAGAGAACTTGTCTCTTTTTTGTGCGCATTAGATGGACTGGGACTGGTGTGCTAATTTTATTTAATCCAACTCAAAAAAGAGTATCCCTTTTCTATTGAAACGTTTCTAAAAGGGTTTTCTTGCTTAATAGAGATGAGATATAAAACTACAGGTGTGTTGGACTGAAAAGGATAGAAATTCCCTCTAGTTAGTTGTTTAGACCAATCGTTGGTGGTCATCCCAGTCCGAATGTTTGAAACATGCTTCCAACATAACTCTTGATATTCCATTTTTCTCTGTATCCAAATGTATCCTTCTCACAGATCAGTAAGCTTGAAAAGGCAGCTACCAGCCTCTTGTTTACTGGTTACCTTGCTTATACTAACTTTGATCAAAGCTATTTCACTTCTTTCAGGAGAAATTTCCTCTCTCCCTAGACCTTAATTAGCTCCTTTGTAAAGCACCGAGCTTTTCATATTCACCTGCCACCAAATATAATATTCTTCTCATGTTTACCGTACATTTTCGTTACGGCAAATAAAATCATGGACTCTACAGTTCTACAAAGGCATCCAGTTCCACATAATAGGACATAATGATACTGATGGCCGTAATTTAAAATATGGAAATATCTCGGTTAGTATTCAATATAGAGAAAATATGTATGATATATATATTACAGCACTTAAGTTATAACAAAGTCGGTTGCTGGGGCTGGAGCGCCATTCATGTATGGAGAGCGGAAGTATGGTGGTATATCCATAAGGTCCGAGCTAACGGTATGTAGCTCTCGGCGTAAACAATGAGAGGCTACGACAAACGGTGTATAGGAGGGGGGAAGGTCGTCTTGGAGGTGATTGGACTCGCTCACATTCCCGGACAGCTGACGAGGCCGGTAACAACAGCTGACATCCGTTATACTCAGCTGGTTGTCGTATTTCTGGAAATCATACTTGCATTCCGCTAAACTCGCCGATGAAATTTCAAGTTCTCTCTCTCTCTCTCTCTCTCTCTCTCTCTCTCTCTCTCTCTCTCTCTCTCTCTCTCTCTCTCTCTCTCTCTCTCTCTCTCTCTCTCTCTATCTCACTCTCTCTCTATCTCTCTCTCTCTCTCTCTCTCTCTCTCTCTCTCTCTCTCTCTCTCTCCTCTCTCTCTCCCCTCTCTCTCTCTCTCAGCCTATTATTCTCATTAATAATTGCAACAGGCAGAGCACTGCGAAGTATGGCGGTCGATTTAACTGGAGACTTAAATATTCAATAGAAAATAATAATATATTAATTAGGTTGATTGTTCTAACGTGCTACCGTATTACATTAAGTAATTATTAACTCTTTGCAGTTTGTTAAAAATACTTATTAGTCCAAATAGTTTTAGAACGGAAGAAATTATCAACATTACATGCTTTACATAACGTTCCCTTTAGAGAAATCAGCTAAAAACAAATACAAATTTTTTGAATCGTTTAATGGGTTTCATTATGCTTTGAAAAAGCACACTGTATAATAACAAAGTCATTATTCGATTCAGTGTGAGGTATTGTGCTTTATAAGCTGTTAATGCTTGGACCTGCCAGTTTTGTATTGGATTATTAGTTTGGAGAGTGTGAAGATACTAGTACATTGACATATTCACACGAATTCTTGGACATCCACAAACAGGCATAAGAAGTAGTTTTAAGTTTTTCATTGTCCGGTTTACTTTACTCTTATATGAAACTTAAATAGGATGGTATTTCAGTGTTAACGTATGCTCAAAGTGGCCCCGCAATATCCTGATGCTATTGCTTGAAGTTGTTGGGTGAATATTAAATTCCTTACCTCCGAGCAATACAAGATAATGCTATATAGAAATGTGCTTAGAAACCTTTACCACCTGTTTGCTGTACTCAGGGTTTGTTTTAAGTGCATGTTGCACTGTTAACTTAGGTTTTGTTGGTTGAATTATTTTGTTTATGGCAACTGATGCATAATGAAGGCTACATTTCATTCATTCATTCATATACCTACTCGTATTTTCCATTGCTAAATTCATCCTAATATGGATAATTATACATTTCGAAGCACAATTAATATATATGGTTAGCTGGTCCCTTCGGAACTCTGAATCTCTCAATATTTTAATGTCAGTAGGATCATATTGATTACAAAGTTGGCGAGTGAGGAAGTTTAAAGGCCGTACTTGTAAAGTACCGGTTCGCATTCCCTAGAACTGGTTGAATGTTACACGCTTTCACATCTAAATATATAGATGACATGTTCTCTCTCTCCTCTTTGATATTTTTGGGCTTGTTTACCCTTTTTCGCTAATTGCTTTTATGTTTACCGTTCTCCGTTAATGGTATAACCTTACCCATTTTTATTTGACCTCTATGAAACTCTAACAAACGATTCATATAAAACTAACCGTCAACGTTTTTCATATCTGGAATAGAAATCGCAAGGTCATAGGTTTACGTAAGAAATCAAGCATAGTAAATACGTCAGGTAGAGTTAGCTCTAATTCCAATACTAGAATTTTGAGATTTTCAGTAACTTCTTCACAAATCACCCGTGGAGGGGGGGGGGGGAGGCTTACCTTCGCGAAGTCTTGAGTACCCCCCCCCCCGGGGAAGTGTTAACAATAGATAAATCTACGTAGTGGTAACACTCAACACTTATGGTGTTATGGTTTCCTTATAATTTTAGTTTCATTTTTCCCTCAGAACTCTTAAGTAGACCTCTCAAGGCACTGTCTAGTAGCAGTCACATTTTATAACTAATTGCTCTTTGTGGTTTTAGTAAATTTCCTAATTCAGCTATTGAGGTCGTAATTAGCAGATTTCCCTTAAGGGAAATCAGCTATTGAGGTCGTACTCATGACGCGAGTTTCGAAAAATTTTCTTAAATGTCCATCAATCCTACCCAGGAGATACGAAAATGAGGTCCGTTCAAAATTATATATATATTTATATATATTTGTCTGTTAACGCTCTAGCGGTCGAAATTTTCGTTGGTCGTTACCAAACTCGGAATTTAATCGTTTTATGTAAAAAGGAAGATCAAGTTCGTTAAAGGCTGAAATCGGACCAGTGGGAGGGGGGGGGGATTTTTGAAAATTCATATCTCCGTTATTATACGTCGGATCGAAAAATTGTATAGAATCAATCTTATTGCAAATTAAATTTACTATAAATATTGTTCTATACATTTATTCTGTATCTTGAATATTAACCGAGATATTTTCATTTGTATTCTGTGTGTCGTCGGCAGGAGTCGGCTATGTTCGGGAATTTCCGCCGAGAGCTCTGGCGGCCGTTTCCATAACTATTCGTCCCTCTTGAATAGGTTTAGAGATACCTTACTGCTACAGGTGTTATTGGGCAGATTTATCTACTGGAAAACGTCACGTGAGAAATCTACTTAGTTTACGCAGCCCCTGCGTGACGGACTTTTTTTGTTTCATCGTTGCCAAACTTGATATATATTTTCATTTTTTTAGTTTTCGGACTTCAGTAAATCCCCGCTCCTACTCCTGATATACATAACAATATTTTTTTATGTCATGAAGCACAATATTTTAAGCCTAAATACCAAATGTTCTCATTTTACTTTTACTTTGTTAGAAATATGCAAATACGTTCTGTGCCCCCTCCACCCTTCTTTTGTTCTTGGATTAGTAACATTTGAGTAAATGGGATAAAAATTACTCTGATTCATTATAAATTACAGCTATTGTAAATAGTTTTCAATAAACCCATTGATTTTCTTTTTGGCCTAGAATATTTCTATCTATCTATTCGGCTCTGTGAGGTTGGCTGACCAGTTGGTTTACAATTCAGACGCTTTCCGATGTTGAGATTATTAAAATGTAAATATACTGAGTCATTTCTCATTACCGTTTGTATTTATTCACTTAATATTCTCACGAAGGTGTTACCAGTATGTAGATTTATCTATTGTAAACCTTCGCGTGGGAAATCTGCTTAGTTTACGCAGCCCTTGAGTGACGGACTTTTTTTTATTATTTACGAAAGGGCTTTCACTGAAATTAATACACCCAAGTTTATGGATCCATACTTTTTTATGAGCTCATACATTATTATTACATTTTTTATTGCTTTACTAAAGGTCACATTATTAACTTCATATGAGTTTGTGCAACAAGCATCTGCTAGTGGTGAGAAATTATTTTCTAGCAGAGCGAGCGCGAATCGCCTCGAATTGTAGCTAGTAATTACACTGAACAATTAACCGCTACAATTTGGGGCTTACCTCCATTGATTTTCCTTTCATTTCTAATTCTACTCCTTTAGCCGAAGCGGTAATTGGTAGAAAATTGAGTTTCAACTCACTTTTCTTAGATTACATTTATAAATGATTTAGCCTTTTATTTTAATTAAAGGTTTTATTAATAACTAAAGGCTCTCTTCAGGGCGGTGGGGGTTTTGTCATTAAAATGAAGTGAATAATTTAGTAATTAGGCACTAGGAGCTTATTAACTATGTTATTAATAATGAGATATTTCATTTACCATCTTAATTTCTCTTTTCTCTTGACCTTTCTTAAAGAGGTCGTTTTTAACGCGAAGGCGTGATATTTTTACTTTCATCAAATTAACACTGATCTATAGTAGGAAATAATTAAATTGGGGTACTAGTAGGGGTTTTATATTTAATCTCACGTAGGGTGTCCCCACAATTGAAATATCTTTTAAACCCTTAGAGATATCGCAAAATAACAGAGGTCCTAAGCTTGTTAGTGCTCATCGACGCCTTTCAGATACCTCATTCATTAATCCCTAAAATCTCAGTTTTAGTAGATTTCCCTTAAGGGAAATCAGCTATTTAGGTCGTACTCATGACGCGATTTTGGACAAATTTCTTCAAATGTCTATCTATCCTACCTAGGAGATGACGAAAATGAGGTCCGTTCAAAACTGTATACTATCGATATACTCGTATTTGTCTCTTACCGCTCTAGTGGTCGCAATTTTTGTTTAATCGTCACCAAACTCGGTATTTAATCGTTTTATGTTAAATGAAAGATCAAGTTCGTTAACGGCTGAAATCGGACCAGTGGAAGGGGGGTTTAGAATGTGGGAATTTCGAAAACTCGAAATATCTCCGTTTCTATACGTCGGACCGAAAAATTGTATAGAATCTATCTTATTGGAAATTAAATTTTGTATAAATGTTGTTCTCTATCTCGAATGTTAACCGAGATATTTGCAATTGTATTAAGTCGCTTCTATTCGTTCCCGCCGAAAGCTAGTTCAGCCGTTTCCGTAACTGTTCGGCATTCGTATGGAAATTTCTCTATTGTATAACATTACGTGGGAAATATGCTTAATTTACGCAGCCCCTGCGTGACGGTCTTTTAAGTATTAAGGGGGCGCTCAAAAGTTTCCTTTTTACCCCACGTTTTTAGTACATTTTTGAAAAATACTCCAAAAATTAAAGACGGTCTCAGGTTAGCCATGTTAGTTAAAGTGTTGAGCATTATCTCTAATGGTAAACGTAGAGTGGCGAGTTCGATTCCCGTCTGGGCATTAGGGATTTATTTAGTGACAGAATTCATTAAATAAAATCCTTAAAGCAAAAAGTGGACGTTAATAAATAGTAATCATTTTAAAAATAAAGAAATAAGTATAATTTTTCTTGTTTTCAATGTGTTGATATGACATCTACCACCATTTATGAAAAAATGTAATGTATAAATTTTAAATTACCTGTTTTGTACCTAGTAGACAATAGTAATAAAGGAACGTTTTATTTCTTGGTGTTTATGTCATCATTACATTACTTTAAAACACAAATGATGCCATACTTCAAAATTGTGTTCAAATGTTCCATGTTGAATGTAATTGTTGTTGAAATAACATTAAAATAATGTTAATTTTTTTTTTCATGGTCTCGACTGTTATTATTAATTTACATAAGTAAGTGTGATTCGAAATATTTCCGCTGTTATCCGTCGGAATGAAAACTTTTATAGAATCAATCTTATTGAAAACATAATGTTTTATAAATGTTGTTATATACATGTTTCTTTTCATAGAATATTAACTGAGATATTTCCATATCCTAGGAATTAGAAAATTCAAAATGTCTACGTTATTATGAGTCGGATCATAAAATGTTATAGAACCAATCTTATTAAACTTTTGATTTTCTACCATTGTTCTTCTATACATTATTTGGTAACTCCAGCATTAAGCGAGTTATTCGTACTTTATTGTTTTCTTCAGTAACCCACCCCCTTTTATTCATCGGTTTTTCTCATATAAATAGAGAATATAAGTGATATGAGATGACAAGTGTTATACCAACACTTTGGAAATCTGCTTAGTTTACACAACACCTGTCTTACAAACTTTTTTAGTTTTGAGTGGCCCTGGTGACCGTGCGAGTTCAGGCGTGGATACGTCTACAACTAAATCAATGGGGGTTGTATATCGAGTTCATCACTCTCTCAGTGAAACACTCATATCGCATCTCAACCGAAAAAAGTATAGCTTTGAACATTTTTGTCATCTCCTGGGTGGGATCGATGGACATTTGAGGAAATTTTTCGAAAATCGCGTCATGAGTACAACCTCAATAGCTGATTTTCCTTAATGGAAATCTGCTAATATGGTCCATGGCAGCCAGCATCGTGATTAGCTACTTCAACATATGAAGCTATTTTTATTGTAATTGGACAAAACAGCACAGACTTTATATATGTTTGGTAATAATAGAATTAGATAATTCTTCACAGTCTTTGATATTTTTATATTTCCCGTCCCGTTCGAACCTAAAAATTTTAATATAACTTATAATCATGGAAGAATTAATGCTAATTGACATACCGAGTTTTGTTAAGTTCGGTTCAGCCGTAGTGCCCGCTAACGTTTTACACTTAGGTATACGTAAAAGTATAACATATTTGCGGATAAACCAAAAGGAAACGAAATATCGCTATTTTTAATTTCAGGCTTCCCTTATAACCCCCACTCCTGCCCGTCAATAGACAATGTTGGTATGGCTTCTATATAATGAAGGCCTCACTGCTAATACACATACCGAGTTTTATTAAGTTCGGTTGGGTCTTTTGTCCAAATAATATTGTTGACTCTGGCTGTAGTTTTAAGCATATAACGCATATAAACTTCAGAATAAGACAAAAGTTTATAGGGGAAACGTTACTCTAAGTAACAAAATAAACAACTTTCTTTATCTGCATATTTGCCGAAAAACCAATAGCAAACGAAATATCGCTATTTTTAACTGTGACTCATTGAAAATTAATATAGCCTAAAGTCTAAGTTGGGTTCGTAGTAATATACATACCAAGTTTCATAAAATTCGGTTCAGCCGTTTATGCGTGAAAAGGTAACAAACAAACAAACAAACAAACAAACAAACAAACAAACAAACAAACAAACAAACAAACAAACAAACATACACGAAAGAAACAAAATGCAGATATGGTGTCTATGACATGTGAAACGAAAAGTTATCGTGAAATTTCGCGAAAAAAATCAATGTACAGACAGAGGTTACAATTTTATATATATATAGATATATATATATATATATATATATATATATATATATATATATATCCCCAAAAACCATTTGGTCATGGTCCTTTGTGAGATGTAGTTCCATTTTCTCATGTCTTTCCTAAGGACGTCTCTAAAAGTCATTTCTAACCTCACACAAAAAGCACTGCCCTTGTTTTATATTTTATGTGATGTTGCTCATTCAAAGTCATTTTAATTAATCATGAATCTTTTGGAAAGTTTCCTTCTAATTAAAAATACAATACTGAATAATATTTTCTCCTTACTCGTCTTTTTATAAGGGAAAATAAAATAAAAATTATGACCTAGTTTCACATTTATTTTCCCTTTCAATGTAAAAGGCTGTTCTTCTAATAACAGCATAATTACTTCATCCACAGAAAAAAATGATAATTTAAAAAAAAATTAATTAGGAGACTTGTTTCTGTTAAAAATGCTTAAACAAATTAGTCTAATTCAGTTTTATTAAAACTGTTACTTTCCTGGACATAAAAAGTTCATTCTTTTAGCATGATTTTTGCTATTTTCTATTGGCTTTCCCCTTTTTTTATGATGATATTCTACCTTTTTATGACATAAGTCTTATTTGTGTCTCACAATGGGAGTGCACGGCCTTCCCCCCACCGATTTGAACGAGTGTTTTTTAGTGTTTAGTACCTAATGAAAAACCAAGTCTGTTAAAGCGAGAGAACGCACTTCTCACGCGTTCGTAAAAAAAAAAAAAAAAAATGTTAAAGTTTGCCTCAACGTCTTGAGCTATTCCCAAGACGTCTATTCCGAGGAGCCCCCGCGGCACTGTTGATAGAACTTTCTTTTTGTAACCGGAAATCTCGAGATCGTATCTTGCCGGGAGCAACTATTTTTTTCTGGATTTTTTTTTTCTGCTTCTAGGATTTTTATTTTATATTAATGAATAAATAAAAAGTTATTTTTTAGTTGTTGACATTTAATTTTTAGCGTATTCTATATATTTAAAGAAACTCTGAATGCTTTCCGTCAAAAATGTAATTGGTATGAAGAAATATTTTTACACAAGAAATATATTTGTAATTTGATACATAAGTATATAACAATTATCAATAATAGTGTTGATATTTTCATATTTTCAAACGGTTTTATTTAACTTCAGCCGTTTATTTGATATTATTTTATTTTACAATTAATAAAGATATTTAAAATTTTCTAGCTCTAGACATAAAAATATTCTTTAACAGTTTTATACATTAGAGCTATATTTTCATTATGTTTGGCCTTGGATCACTGACGTATATTTCTCTCATCAAGTTAAAAATTTTATCGTGTCTCCAAAACTGCATTTGATCGAACAGAATCTCAAAAACGTCTAGCATTAAAATTCATTCTATTCTTTAACACCATTGCCTCCCGCAATAAAATTGTTAACTTGATGCCAAAAATGTGCGTCAGTATATCTGTCAGAAAATACTGAGAGTATTTTCACAATTTATCGGCAATTGTTTTCTGAGCATTCTCATAATTTGGTGCCGAAATATCAATGATATCTACTCATTTATTTTCTCTATTAATGATGAAAATGTTCGGCTTGTTATGGTGGGCAGAATGGTCTGCTATCATCGCTGCATCGCTATTAATTTTTATATTATTCTTTTCAATTAATTTATTAACTAACACTTTTTTTTTACTATGGGCTATCTTTAGGTCATCTATCACTCTTTTCTAGAAAGGGTACGACTGATGGTTATATTTAATGAATTCGTCACTGAATAAATTCCCAGGCGGGAATCATACTTAACACTCTTATAATCTTTTGGAGAACCAACACTTTAACTCACATGGCTAACCTGAGCCCGAGAATAGTTGACCACATTTTCTTGGATTTGTTTCTCAACTATAATTTTATTCTTAAAAGTTTTCATTCAGTTTTTATTTCATGAACTTTTATATTTGTTAATATTGTCTATATGATTCTTAATGGCAGATGATAATGAACATTTTATTGTACTATCTGATTTTGTCATAGTTGTCTTACTTATTTATTGTTAATAATGTTCAATTCATTTCGCGATTCATTCTGAAGGATAATTCAAACATATGGATACTATTAGTAATTAATAGTGTTGTAGTGGCTCTGTGACATTACCTCCATAATTAACTCTGCCCGCTTTTCAGCTTATCAATGACGGGCCGGCTGTTATGAGTAAAACGTTTTATTTTTTATTTATTGAAGTTATTTGTTATTTTACATTATTATTTTTGTTACCAAGAAGCAATAAATGTATATTATTTTATTTGAGACACACATTTTTATTATAGGTAGCTTTCCCTCGGATTACTTATATATAAATTATTTCAAGATTACAAGTAATATATAAACAATTAAGAATACTAACGTTAAATAAAAATAAATAAAAAAACATATAAACAAAAGATTATTAGTCTTGAAAAAAGACCAAAAAAAAAATAAAATTATTGAGTATCGGTAAATATTTTAAGTATAGTTGTTGTACCAGCTATAACAAGAATTCAACGGATTAATTGTATTAAAAGCATGGTCTGTAAATATTTTAAAGGCATTTTTTATATATTTAAAATAACTTGTCTTCTTCCATTGGAAATTTGCCTTTTTGTTGTTCAATGCCTTGTTTTAGTTTTTGTCGTTCGTTAGTCAGTAGTCTGCAATCGTATATTAAGTGTTGATTTGTTTGTGGTGCTGTGTAATCATAGGGGAAGTATTGTCTTTTATGTTGAATTGTTGGCAGTAAGAATTTAGTGAACCGTGTCCCGTTACTAATTGTGTAATGTATTAACTGTTGAATTATGTGTTATGTTTGCAGTGAAAAGTTTTAAATGTTGTCCTTTATTCGTTACAGTACATTGTCGCTGCCACTTTTCAATCAGAAGAATTTTCAACATATATTTTACATCGGCTACGGAGATTTTATTGTAACATTCTGTTAATTGGGAATATTTTGGAGCAGACTTAGCAGCTCTATCGGCCAATTCATTTCCAAAATTATGAGAATGCGCTTTGACCCACGAAAAATATTTATAAATATGATTTAATTCTGCTATAAGGTCTCTGAGTTGTATTGTTACCGGGCCATAGGTTGTACGGTTCTTTAGTTTTGAGTCGTTATTTTACTGTCGGTGTATATACAAAGTGTATTATATTGTGTTTGTATATGTGTATATATATAGTTACCTGGCCCAATTCATAATCTATTCAACAAAGTCCGTCACGCAGGGGCTGCGTAAACTAAGCAGATTTCCCACGTGAAGTTTTACAGTAGAGAAATCTGCCTAATAACAACTGTACTAATAAGAAACCTCTAAACCTATTCACGAGGAACGAATAGTTAAGGAAACGGCCGCCAGAGCTCTCGGCGGAAAGTCCGAACATAGCCGAATCCTGGCGACAACACACAGAATACAAATGCAAATATCTCGGTTAATATTCAACATACAGAATATATGTATAGAACAATATTTATAGTAAATTTAATTTGCAATAAGATTGGGTCTATACAATTTTTGAAAATCCCCCCTCTAAACCCCCTCTCCCACTGGTCCGATTTCAGTAGTTAACGAACTGGATCTTCCTTTTTACATAAAACGATTAAATACCGAGTTTGGTGACGATTAAACAAAAATTTCGACCGCTAGAGTGTTAACAGACATATATATATATATATATATATATATATATATATATATATATAGTTTTGAACGGACCTCATTTTCGTCATCTCCTGGGTAGGATTGATGGACATTTGAAGAAATTTTTCGAAAATCGCGTCATGAGTATGACCTCAATAGCTGATTTCCCTTAAGGGAAATCTGCTAAAATTTTATATATCTTAATAAGTGGAGACCGCTGGTATGGGGAAACCCAAAGGTACAGGGGGGGGCAGAGGTGGGGAAAAAATAAATATATATATATACTAGCTCAGATACCTAGTTATCTTTTCAGGTAAATTAATTTTTCCTAATTTCTAATTGTATTTGAAATATTTTTACCACTTGTCATGTCAACCATTTCCTTATTTATTCTCGACGTCAATGAATATTTCCGAAGTTATTAAAGAGTAAATAAGTGTGTATAACATGCTATTTCAATACTAAATGTGCAGTATTTGTGTCCGGCCCACTGTAGTACTTGTAACTGGTTTATTAATTAAATCATTACCATAATCACTAAATTAAGGTTAGTTTATTCAGTTTTGTAAAGGTCTAAAATGGTAATTATACTCCTGAGCTCTTTGAGTAGGAGGATAGGAATTATTTTATTTATTCGATAGTTTTGTATCGTGAACTAAAATGTGTTTGTCAACAAAGCTATGGATTTTATGTTTTGTTATTTGTGCTGTCCTTGATCTATTTTAGAAATTGCGGGTAATATGAACTATTTATATGCAAAGGACAGATTCCCTAGAAAAACAACAAAAACTAAAACTATTCCCCAGTAAAACGGCTAGAGAGGAGGATCAAATTAAATGTTTGGCTTGATCCCTGGCTTAAGTGATAAATCCCCTATCCATGAGTTCCTAGCAAATAAATTCCTCTGTCGGCATTCTAATGGCGTTCTTCTAATCAGCGTTTTTTTTTTTATTCAACTAAAAAACATTGCTGTAGTATTGATTTATACTTATTTATTTTTAATTATCGCTCACTTCATGAAATTGAGGCTAAAACGTTTCTAATCTTTTCCCTATGATAGGACTAGGGATTTTATCATGTAACTTTTTCAATTTCATATTGCCTTGTCTATAATTGAATCAAACCCACAGTTATTTTTCAACCCGGTATACAATACTTGAAACATTTTACATAGAAAAACAAAAATGAAAATGTTTTATTCTAGTTTTTTTTTTTTTTTTTTTTATTATTAATATCTATGGAATGATATGTGAATTCATGTTATTGGCAATGTTGAAAAACCTACGAAAAATTAACCATTTTAATTTTAATAAATACATATTACCAAATAATTATAAAATTCCAATTAACAAAATTTTCAAAAAGGTAGTATAAATATTAAGTTATCTCTTCCGAAGGGGGTAATGGCTATTGATATGTTCCTTGTCTACCATCCATTAAGCCTGACCCTTTGATTTATACTGTGATTTTATTCATTGTTAGATTTTCTTTCCCACTACAACTTCCTAAAGAAGAAAACCCAAATGAAAAATCATGCGTAGAAGAAGGTCATGCGAAGAAAACTAAAAGAAATAAAAACGTGCTAGCATGCAGAATAATAACAAATACCTCATGTACTCACGCATATACACATGGCTGTGATGTAGGATAGGATAAGGATTGACTTTCTTCTGTAATTTATTTATTATCATTTTAAGTCTGTTTTGTAGATAGGAGTCCGGGTGCTGGTTGTCTGAGGAGACGTGCTGAAGATGATCTGCGCAGGGTCATAGTCGATACTGATAGCTAGGGTAAAACGAAAGATGGTCGGAGAGTAGGCTAAAAGGAGAAAGGGTTATCATTGTTAGGATATATCTCATCTAAGAAGCAATATGATTGTTTTCTATTTAAACTGTTTCTATTATTATTTCAAATTCATATCAACTTTATACTATTAAGGCTAATAAAGAATATAGGTAGGATGAAAGAATTGGCTACGCTTTCACTATGACAATTTATTAAAACGGCAGAGCGCTTTCGAGCTCAGCTCCTTTCGCCAGTCCAGCTCTAAGAGCCGTCAAGGCAACATCCAGGACCTTCGGGCACTGATGATGATGCACAGCATCGAAAGCGCTCTGCTGTTTTAATAAATTGTTATAGTGGAAGCATAGCCAATTCTTTCATCCTACCTACATTAGAAGTCAATTCCACTTGCCAGAATGCCAACTCAGAATAATAAAGGATAGTTTACCTCACTCTTCTAGTCAGGGCGTGACTTAAGGATTTTATTTAGTGAGCTCGTCACTAAACAAATTCTTATTGGCCATGTGAGAATCGAACCCATGACTCTAGGTTTACCAAGTGAATTAAGGACAAGGCATTAGCACAACTGGCTAACCCGAGCCCTAGATGAACTCCTAGTTATCCAGGGTAAGGTTTAAGGATATTAATCTTGTTGCATGCAGCTTTTATAGAGACAGAAATAAAAGTTTGACAGTAGTGCAGTCCCGCCAACAGAACCTGTTAGCAACGCTTGTAGTACTTGTTATTCATTCACTAGAATACCTCAATAACAGTATTATTGTTCTTTTTTTTTTTCCTTTTATGATTTTTGTATGCACCGTTAATGATTATTCGTTTCCAATGAACCGCTTCTTCGTAGTGATTCATGGTGAGGCAGGCACATGATTTATGACTCTCGGATGATATATGTTCATTCTGGAGTTAAAAAAAAATTCTAATGACTCAAAGAGTCCGTAGTTATTAACTACATTCCTATTTACTTATTATTTCTTCACTTATGTATTAATGAGGTTGTATCAATCTTTCATTATTACGGGCCATTGTACTTGGTATGTTACACAACCTCTTAAATACGGGAATCAGTCTTGGAAGGTTTTTTTGTCCTCATATAACCATTTGATTGCGATTTCTTGCATTTCTTTTTTTAGTTTCAAACTTATTGGCAAATCAATATCACTTGGAATTAAAATCGTACACGAACGGTCATAAATAGCTCACATGGAATTTCAACGGAGTATCAGTTATCAGTATAATATTAGAAAATGTCTAATATTAGCGTACCAATTTTAAATTAATGCTTACATGGTCCATATGCTATGAATATTTATTTTTCTTCCTAAAAGTCTTTATTGTTTGCTAATATCATAGAGTATTACATTGTTTAATCTAATAAAATAAAATATTAATTATTTTTATGACGTGAATAGTAAAATGTCAGGGTTTTTCTGGCTAGTTGCATGTTACCTAGTGATTATAAATAACTTGCATTTGATGAAAATAAACTATATCTTGTCGTGGCCTGTCTCCGGTCTCCTGTGTACTATTTATAATGACGTGCGAAGACAATTACTATGAGGTCTGAACCTTGGTTTTGAACTGATAACGTGTTGAACTATCACCTAATTCCTACCTCCATGTCCTTTACGTCATTGTTACCCACTTAAACATTATAC
This sequence comes from Riptortus pedestris, assembly GCA_019009955.1. NCBI lineage: Eukaryota > Metazoa > Arthropoda > Insecta > Hemiptera > Alydidae > Riptortus > Riptortus pedestris. Next base: position 130,296,196 of record CM032231.1, on the reverse strand, counting down.
TTGTAAAGCTCTCTATCCGACTTTGCGTCGCCAGAACTCCCTAACAACTGCTTAAACAAATTTGGTCCGAATGTTTCTTACTCAATATATTAAATCTTATGGTCAATGATTGATCTGTCCTAATCAGCAGTTATTGATAAACAAAAATATATAGCCTTAATATTAATTTATATGCATATGTAAACCCGCTCTATTAAAAACATCGACTGTTATTCAGTCTTCTTTATAATATACAATTTTTAGCATTTATTGATGTACTCATAATGTGATTTTTGAAAAAAATTCTCAAATGTCCATCGATACTTTCTAGTAGATGACGAAAATGAGGTCCGTACAAAATTATATATATATATATATATATATATATATATATATATATATATATATATATTTGTCTATTACCAATTTTTGTATAATCTTTACGGAACTCAAAATGTAAGATTTTCAATTAAAACTGAAGATCGAGTTCGTTAATGTCTGAAATCGGACTGGCGAAAGTGTTAAGGAGCGGAAATTTCGACAATTCGAATTATCTTTATTGTCATCGTAAAATTCTGTAGAACCAATTTTATTGCAAATATAATTGCCTATAAATGTTGTTATGTACATATTGCCTCTGTCATGAATATTAACCGAGATATTCCGATTCTTTAGTTTTCAGCATTCAGTAAACCCTCGTTCCTACTGATGCCAAATTAACAATAAGCTGTTATATCATGAACCCCCTTATTTAAAGCTTAAATACTAAATATTGTTTTCAAGAGACCTTTAGTATACGAGAAACATGCAAATTCATTTCGCGATGACGTCACCCATTATGATTTTACGTTCTGGTTTCGAAAATGTTAACATGATCTATACCATACTTGATATTTAACCGTTCCAGTCAACATTAGATCATATTTCTTATTGGCTGAAGTCGGACTGGGAATTGTGTGGTTTTAGCGGGGGGAATTGGAAATCCAAGATATTTTCGTTGAATGAAGCGGACCGACTAATGTTATAGGACCAGTTTTGTTAAACTATTGATGTTCTATAATTCATTTTTTCGTAACTTAAGTATTCAGCGGGTTATTCGTACTTTCTTCTTTACAGCATTGTAATATGTGATCAAAAGTGTGTTAACCAGCACGTGGGAAATCTGCTTAGTTTATGGAGTCTCTGGGTGACGTACTAGAGAGTATGTTCTATCCTTGTTAAAGAACATTTGTTCTCCAGTCAGCTCGCCAGACCACGCTAGTATCGCGGAAATAGTCGGTTGTCGGTAGTCTAGCGAGTATATGCACCTGGGTGCCCCGCATATAATGACATCCGACATTGAACTGAAGAGAACCTATTCTAGGTCCTCCTTGGTTAACGGGCATTCTACATTTATCAGTCACTTCGTGAGTCTCTTATCACGAATCCCTCCCAGTCCAATTCGTGGGTGATTGAAGATTTCTAGGGTCTAAAATTCCAGCCGAAAAAATAAATAACCATACTGATAGCATTCCGGCTTTGAATAAGCCGGTTGTGGTAAAATTGAAGAGTTGGGCATATTTGTTACTGAGAAAAATGGGAAATTGGGACTCTTAGACATGGTTTACAACGACAGGGACATGTAGCAAATAGCCTATTTCTTTGAAGGGTTAGTTCAAAGGGAAAATAAATAAATATAGAATCTTGAGTTATATGAAATTTTTAAACGTACTTTATCAGAATATCAAAATTCTGATCGTTAATACATCATCTTCGTAGACTAATGAATTAGCCCTCTTTTTTTTTGTTCTTAAATAAGAGTTATGAGGAAGTCAAATAGAAGTTTCAATTGCTTCATAACAGGTAATCTGTGAGACTGATTACCTAATAGATAGAACAGTATATTATTATACACTCCGTCCTATCCTGTGCGGGACTAAAATACTGTTTAGTTCATTGTAATGGAAGTAAAGGAAAAAATGTAATCGAATGTTCCTTATTTCGACGGAGTCTCCCCCTGAATCCATATTGGCTACTTTGGGCGTGATGTTTCATTTAATATATGTATGTACTAACTCAACTAGCCTCAGAATGTAGAAATTTCATATTTACGACTGTGCTCTAGTTGTCTATTGAAATCAACTGAGTGTGAGGAGGGTTTTGAGGTGGGTATAAGAAAAAAGTTAGTGTAACCTAGGCAGATTTTCCGCCTTGAAGTTTTAAAATAGAAAATCATATACATACTGGTAACGCCACTGTGAACATTAAGTGAATAAATACAAAAAGTGATGAGAAATATTTCAGTCAATTTTAATAAACCCCCAACGGAAAGCGTCTGAATTGTAAATAAACAGGTCAGCCAACCACTCACAGCTGTATAGATAAATAGAGAAGTATTATTCACTGGAAAGAAAAACAATTACTGAAATTTATTTGAATATAAAATATTAAATTTAATAATTTAATTAAAACTATTTACTATATCTAATACTGTAATTTATAATGAATAAGAATCATTTTTATCTCAATCACTCAAATATTAGTAATCCATCAACCAAAGACGGAGGGGGGGGGATTAATAGTACGTATTTGCATGTATCTTGTATAATAAATGTGTCTTGAAAACAATGTTTTAGCAGATTAAGGGAAATCTGCAATTTTTATTTGATCGTTACCAAATTCGATATGAAACGTTTTATGCAAAAAGACAGATCAAGTTCGTTAATAGCTGACATCGGACCAGGGGGCGGGGGGGGGGGAGTTTCGAAAATTCGAAATATCTCAGTTACCATACGTCGGATCACAAAAGTGTATAGAACCAATCTTATTGTTAATTAAATTTACTATAAATATTGTTCTATGCATTTATTCTCTATCTTGAATATTAACCGAAATATTGGCATTTTTATTGAATTTGGGCCGATAACGTACGACGGAATTTCCCGTCAAAAGCTAGTTCGGCCCATTGCCGTAACTGATCGGCTCTCGGATGGAAATTTCTCTATTGTATAACTTCACGTGGAAAATCTGCTTAGTTTACGCAGCCCCTGCGTGACGGACTTATTGTATTTAAGCACCGAATAAAATGGTTTATTTTGTAACACATTATTGTTTATGTGACATGAGTAGGAGTGGTGGTTTGCTGAAGGCTGAAATCACGCTTGTCGGATTTCAGCCATTAACGAACTTGATTTTTCTTTTTATATAAAACGATTAAATATCGATTTTGGTGACGATCATACAAAAATTACTACCGCAGACGTTAACAGACTTGTTATATATATATATATATATATATATATATTTATAGATATATATAATTTTGAACGGGTCTCATTTTTGCCATCTCCTGGGTAGGATCGATGGACGTTTGAAGAAATGTTTCGAAAATTGAGTCATGATTACAACCTCATTATCTGATTTCCCCCAAGGGAAATCTGCTTAAATCTAAATTTCTCAGCACTTATTAATGAGATAGAGGATTAGTAATTCATGCGCTCGAAATTAATTGATATTGTTAATTTTCTTATATGTATAATCGTCTAATAGTTACAGTTACAAATAACATCAGCAAACGGAATAGTCTGGGACGGAAGGGTCTTGATTACAAGATGTTACAGCAACTTTATGAATATTAATGTCCTAGAGATTTCATTAAGGATAACTTACTAACGATAGTGTTGTCTTTTCATTTTATTCCATTTTGGATTGTTGATGATAAAAAGTGAGTTCAAATCCATAATGTTTATATCCTGGATCAGACTTAGTAAACACTATGTCGGGTTATTTGCCTGTGCGGATTGAATAACTAATGCACGTGGAAAGCCATTGATATTTCTGCTCAAAGGAACAAATTAAAATGTGAACTTATCCCTGCTTGCTAAATGAAATGTTTCGTTTAAAACCATTGAGGATCAAATATTAGGAAGTGTTTTTGAGTTTAATTTAGTTGCCGAGGTTGGTTTTGACTTATGTCCTAATGACTTGGTGCTTGCTGGTGACGTACAACCTTTGACCTTTCATTGTAATTATCTGGAGACCAAACAATCTTGGACTTGTATTATTAATACCGACACAATAAGTTAATGAAAGAATGACAGATCTATTTTGTTGCAACTGTACTTGGCGAGAGCATAGGTTACTAGCGGTATATGCGATAACGAACTTGGGATTTCTATTGAAAATTATCTAATTGTTCTTTGATTGGCTCTCAAGAGGGATTTTGAAGTGGACTGAATTTTTGAAATTGGTAGTAAAAAGATAAAGATGAGATACAATAAGTACAAAGAGGTTTTTAAATGAGGTGTTTGAAATTTCATTACCTTGTATTATGATATAAATGATGTATACGATCTTTAAGTGGATTATGAAGCAAAGGATGTTACATTTTATGGTAAATGAGATAGTTAATTTGTATTATATTTTATGATGGCAAATACTGCAGACAGCCTGAGTTGATGAAGGATGATTTCCATGTGTGTGTAGACGACATGTGTCAGGACTTAGCACTATTAAAGGATTTGTTTGTTCTTTCATGCGTGTAGTTGAATTATTTTCTTCAATCTCTCTCTCTCTCTCTCTCTCTCTCTCTCTCTCTCTCTCTCTCTCTCTCTCTCTCTCTCTCTCTCTCTCTCTCTCTCTCTCTCTCTCTCTCTCTCCCTCTCTCTCTCTCTCTCTCTCTCTCTCTCTCTCTCTCTCTCTCTCTCTCTCTCTCTCTCTCTCTCTCTCTCTCTCTCTCTCTCTCTCTCTCTCTCTCTCTCTCTCTCTCTCTCTCTCTCTCTCTCTCTCTCTCTCTCTCTCTCTCTCCCTCTCTCTCTCTCTCTCTCTCTCTCTCTCTCTCTCTCTCTCTCTCTCTCTCTCTCTCTCTCTCTCTCTCTCTCACACACACACACACACACACACGTTATATCTCTCTTCACTGGTTTGATGAGTGTTATACTTACTCATAGTGAGTAAAAGTTGCTGGCTACGAAAAATAATGATTTCCTAGCCTCAAGTGCCGCTAGGCATTTGTGGAGGCAGTATCTTGTATCCAAAGTAACTGAGGTAGATGAGTTAGGTACTTTAGGAGACTCCCAAGAGATGGAAGCGCCATATGCAAATCGAGGTCTTGGTAATACAAAAAAATTATTTTTTTGTTTTTGAAAATAATGAACAGTGAGAAGTGTATAACATTTTTTTTTTGATGGCTTGATAATTAATTTTATTCTTTGAAGTTGTTGCAGAAGTTTCTGATGACGAAACACGATTCTTAATTGCCTTGAGTTGTTAATTGTTTACTGGAAAATGAAAAAAGATTCTAATACGATGCCCGCTTTTCGTAATGGCTGGAAAAACTGCAATTGGGATTAAAATTTTTGCTCTTCCTACGTAAAAAATTTAAATAAAACATGCTTATAAAGTAAGCTATGTTATGAGAATGTAGAGTCCTGAGAACAACGTACATTATTGCAAGATTTACCATTTGCCTCATGTTAGTAGTTAGTTGCCACATTTGAAGAACTATGAATTGGTGAGTGACAAGACCTGCAGGACCAGTATTTTTTTTTGAACGAAGCTTCAACTTCGGGTATCCTATTCATAGCGCCTAACTAACATTTTTTAGATGGTTGAACCCCTTCGTTGGACAGCCTGTTCATCCGGGATGCTCTTGCTACCTCGTCCAACTGTCATAACATCAATAGAATGGTGACTTCCTGATTTGCTTATTGTAACAAGTACGTTCAAAAATAAATAAATTAGGAAGTCACCATAGTATTGACGTTAAGACAGTTGGACGAGGTTGCCAGAGCATCCTGGATGAACAGTTTGTCCAACGAAGGGGTTTAACCATCCACAGAATGTTAGTTAACCGTTATGAATAGACTAGTTGAAACTTTGGATACAAGAAGTACTCAGTCCATTAAAATTATAATCCACTTTTTGACTAATGTATTAATTCGAGATCCCCAAGAAGGTGTTGCAAGAGGTGCTATATGGCACAAGAAGGAGAGGGAGGCCAAGGTTGCGGTGGATAGATGGCGTGGCCGAGGATGCCCGATCCATGCTGGGGATTCGGGATTGGAAGATGGCGGCGCAGGACAGAGATGACTGGTGGTCAAAGCTGCAAGAGGCCCTGTCCCCTCGCGGGATGTAGCGCCAGTCATGATGATTAATTCGTGTACCTAATATCCTATAAATCAGAGTTGGGCAGTAATTAAATACTTTTGTAATTAACTACTTTTTCAACTAATAAATACTAGTTATGTAATTGCAACTACAGTTACAAAAATGTAGTTGTTAACTGTAGTTGCATTTTCTTAGTTTCTCAATTACAGTAATTGTAGTTGGCATTCATAAATCCAACTACTAATTGAAATAAAAGTAGTTATAAAAATTATTACAATTAGTAGTTGTAATTGTAACTGTAGTTATTGAGTAATAACTACAACTACATATAGATCAGCTGTTTTTTACGTCCCAAAGAGCGAAGAATGATCGCCTCTATATAAATATTTACATTCGTGGTGGTGAGCCATGTTCAATTGGTGCACAAAATATGTCAGAGCTGAAGGTGAACGCTTCTATTACCACACTCTCTTGTTGTGGCGAACGCCTCCTGTCACTCTAGGGCAGGCTTCTACAGGCTGTCTTCTATATCCGTCACCAGTCCTCGTCAGTGATAGTGATTAGTTTCTTTTGCATCGATGGCAAAAACCCCAAAATCATATAGCCTGTCTTACAGAAATTTGAGTTAAGAGTAATTTTAATGGCTAATTTGTTTAAATTTTATAATTTAAATGTATTATTTAATTCCATTCGACTCGGGAAAATATGCAAAGGAATTTGCATATTGTTTTTGTTGGTTTTCATTTATTTGCATTAAAATTATTTTCAGTTATTATAATAATTTAGTATATGTAATATAATAAACTTTTGAATATAAAGACCTTGGATGTAGTTATTTCTTAACAGCCTTAACTGTTTCACACAATTTTTTAAAGTAACTATCCAAGTAACTGTAGTTGTAGTTGCAATTACAGTTACTTGGATAGTTACTTGAATGAACTGTAGTTGTTTTTGGAACTACTGATTTTCTCAACTACTAACTGTAGTTGTGAAATTTCAATTACAATTACTTTAGTTTAAAAATGTAATTGTCCATTACCAATAACTAATTACATTAGTAGTTGTAACTGTAACTATATTTCAACTAATGTAGTTATAACTTGGAATTGTAATTACAATTTTGCCCTACTCTGCTATAAACGGTAATAAATTTATTTTCGCTTTGTTCAAATTTATTAATATCTAAAGGAACAACTCCACTGTGGCTTACTGTTATTTAAACGTTATTTTTCGGTTGGTTTGTTGAGTCGGAAGAGAGTCAAACGGTTGCCTTTCTGCCAGCGGGCATTGACTGTGGCATTAAGTCAGCCTTTGAAGAACCAGCTAGAGAAAAGACCTGCTTGGTTTCCCCTGGTTCAATGACCTAATGCCCAGTATTGTCAACCCCTTGAGGCACGCTTTCCTTTCTCTCTCGTCTTGTCACAACACAAAGCTGCCTTTACAGCTTCGCTGTATATTTTTAATTCTTGACTTATACTCATTTCGTATACCCCTCCCCCCTTTATAGAAGAACTTTACTAAAATGCTAGTGGATGTATGTGTATGTGTATGTATATATATACATAGTTTTGAACGGACCACCTTGGTAGCATCGATTGACATTTGGAGAAATGTTTCGAAAATCGCGTCATGAGCACTACCTCAATAGCTCACTTTTCTTAAGGGAAATCTGCTAAAACAACTGCCTCCTTCTTTCACGGTTATTTATTATATACGGTAGAGCGCTTTCAGAGGTTACACTCCATCATAAGTGCTCTCTGATCAAGGATGTTGCTGGAACCAAGGATTCCCCGTTACTCCCATTTATCTGTTATCCTATGCTCGTTGCATACTGTATCAAGACGACTGCTTTGACACAAATATTAAATCGTGTCTCTTTTGCAGCGATTGGCTGAAGGTAACCCAAAAGTAATAAGTACTTATTCGAAGCTATCTCATTAGCATATGAGCACAAAATGTAAAACTGTGCTAAAATATACCGGTTTGGTATTTATTCATAACCATTTAACTATCTTATTTGTTATTCTTATTCTGGGTCCAATATTTTTATACGTTATTCTAACTTTAACGATGCTACCCTACATGTTTCGGGGTTTACATACCACCTCTTCACGGGCCATCCCTTTTCAAAAAATAATATCATCTATGTAGGCACTTATTAATACAGCATCTAGCAAAGAATTATCATAGGGTTTTGTTAAATTAATGTTATTACTTTTTGAAAAGAGATGGCCCGTGAAGGGGTGGATGTTAGCCACGAAACATGTTGAGCAGTAACAATAAAGTTTGCACGGAAGTAATATTTTTTATTAGTGACCCTTGTCATGAAACTATGAAGATCTTATTTGTTAGTTTCGACATTCTTCGAAAATGTAACAGTATTTTTGCCTTACTTTAGATGGGCGTAGGCCTAAATCCTTACAAGCCTATTGGGAATTCGAGCCGGTTACATCCCACACTTCATCCCACAGATCTTGGCCACTCCTCTTCCAAGTTAGTTCCTTTAGTTGCACCCATCTGTCCGTTTTTCAGAGTACAAACAGCCCCCAACTTGAGACCTGCTCTGTTTGGACTACTTACTTCCGGTGTACAAAAAGTCCCCAAGTTAACCCCTTTGGTCACTTAACATGCGGTGTAAATACTGCCCCAGGTTAACCCTTGCAGACTATTCGTTTGGGATATTGTCTTGACTTCCGGTGTGCATACAGTCACCAAGTTTTACCCCGTTGTCACCATGTCTCGACGTTCTGACCCCGTGTTAAGGCCTGCTGACATTAAGTTCGGATCTCGACTTGCAGTATAGATGCTCCCCCAAGATAACCCCTGCTGTCATCGTGTTTGGTCACTTTACCTCCAGTGTACTTACTGCACCAAGTTAGCCCTTGCAGACCATTACGTTTGGGATCTTGTCTTGCCTTCCGGTGTACATACAGTCACCAAATTAACCCCTGCTGTCATCGTGTTTGGTGACTTCTCCTCCGGTGTACTTACTGCACTAAGTTAACCCTTGCAGAACATTACGTTTGGGATCTTGTCTAGACTTCCGGTGTACAGACAGCCACCAAGTTTTACCCCTGCTGTCATCATGTCTCGACGTTTCACCCCTAAGTTCAGGCCTGCTGGTATTAAGTTCGATCTCGACTTGCAGTGTACATATTGACCCCCCAAAGTAACCCCTGCTGTTATCATGTTTGATCACTGTCATCATTTTTCGTAACTTGACTTCCGGTGTATATACAGTCCCCAATTTACCCCATCCTGTCATCATGTTTAGTCACTTGTCCTCCGGTGTGCATACTGACATCATGTTAAACCGGCTTTCATTGACATATATTGATGGATTTGACAATAATATTTATTATGTACCAACAACACTCTTCTTGATATGCCCTTTATTAGAGCTCTTCGTATTTTCTGCTTCCAGTTTCTGTAAAATAGAATCGGGAGAGGACATCATTCGAACAAGTATGACATTTCTGCTTAGCTAGATTTCTTTAGGTCAGTTTGATTTCTACACGTAGAATTATTCTTACAAAAGTCTTTTGTGGGCAAGTCATAACTACTTTGTAATCATATTAAATTAAATTAAACTAAAAGCCCTTCATTTAAAACTGCTTCATTAGAAAGTCATTCTCTAATTCATTATTTATTTTTTGCCTTTCTCTAATTTCCTTCCCCTCTTTCCGTTCGTGCATTTCGACCAATTTATCCTGCCATGTTCAATACGTAGTGCAGATCAATATCCTCTTGTAACAGTTTCCAGTTGGCTGAAACTGAAAACACCTTTGATTTTCTATAGGGCTATTTTCTATAACTACCTCTATAATAGGGTTATTCATCTTCTACAAAAAAAAAAAAAAAAAAATACTAATAGCTGAGCACGTTGAAAAGATAATGATCAGTAGCACGCAATATTTCCTACTAGATTGGCTATAGACATTATTTTAACACACCTTTTAGCAAATATCTCCCGCTAGAATCTCGTGTACTTGCAATTTCTTGTTTTCAGTCTCGCGCAAACCCCAACTCATACTAATGCAAGTACTTTTTAGCAGATTTCCCTTAAATTCGAATTATTTCTTCAAATGTCAGTCAGTCTTACCCAGGAGATAACAAAAATCAGGTCATTCCAAAATTATAGCCGTCAAAAATTGTAATTTTTGTTTAATCGTTACCAAATTCGATATTTAATCGTTTTATGCAAAAATAAAGGCAAGTTAGTTAATGGCTGAAATCGGACCATAAGGAGGGGGAATTTTGAAAGTTCGAAATATCTCTGTTACTATAAGTCGGATCGTAATTTCAGTAGAAACAATGTTGTTAAAAATTAAATGTACTATGAATATTGTTATTTACATTCATTCTCTATCTTGAGTATTAACCGAGATATTTGCATTTTTCATATTCGGGTATTGTCGGTTTTGTTCGTGCAATTCCGCTGAGTTAGTTCGACCGTTTCCGTAACTGTTCCGTTGAAATTTGTGTAGAGACTGGTGTAAGCTTCTACTTTGTGAAATATATAAATTTGAATCATCTCCATTATTATAAGTCGGGTCGGAAATTTTATAAAACCAATCTTAATGCAAATTGAATTCTCTGTCTTCAATATTAACCGAGTTTTTTGGATTTTTTTTATTTATTTATTAATGTACATTTTATACTGCTAGGCTAATTGGGATGGGTTACCGCCCTTTTCTTGCCAGGGTGGGACTAAGGATTTTCTTTAATGAGTTCTGAGTTGGTATTCTGGCAGGTGGAAGTGACTTCTAATGTAGGTAGGATGAAAAAATTGTTGGCTACGCTTCCACTATGCATCATCGTCAGTGCCCGAAGGTTTTCGATGTTGACCTGTCGGCTCTTGGAGCAAGACTAGCGAACCTTCGGGCACTGACGATGATCGACAGCATCGAAAGCGCTTTGCCTTGTTAATCAATTATTATAGTGGAAGCGTAGCCAACAATTTTTTCATCCTACCTACATTTAATGAGTTCGTTACTAAATAAATTCCTTATTTCCCAGGTGGGAGTCAAACTCCCCACTTCAGGTTTACCTTGTGAGACTCACATGGCTAACTAAGCCCCTTGAATTTTTTTAGTTTTCAGCCTGTAGTAAACCCCACTCCTACTCCTGTGACTTAAACAATACCCTTTTATATCATGGACCACTTTATTAAATACCAAATACTGTTCAATAGACTTTTATCATGCGAGAAACATGCAAGTAATTGTGAATGACTGGTTATGTGTCGTATCTCTGAGGGTTTTCTTCGACAGTCTCTGGGGCATAAATATTATTTATTTCTGTTACTTCTTTGTTGTTTTCTATTCCACTTTGAAATTCTTGTCGACCCGTCACTATTGCTTTTATGTGCTAGACGTGGAAAAGGAAAATGAAAAGGACGTGCTTGATCTAACTTTTCAACACTCACCCTGCCAGCTTCAGAGTTGTCCATGTGACACTTTCCAGTCACAGTGAGTTCATAAATTTTGTCTATCACCCATATTTTAGGAACCACGCTGGTGTAGAAACTGAAACTACTGGCTTCTTCCTTTACGGGTAAGAATTGCATTGGAAAAGGAGCCTTTAGATGTGCAATATTAATTCGAATTACGTTACGTTTAGCTGTGGATGTGTTATTAGCACTAACTGGGTAATGTGGAAAACGATATTTATTTGAGCCCAATTTTACGGGCACACATCCGCCTATATTCGTGTAATACCCATTCCATGCTTCTCACGTAAAACAATATAATGACTGTACTGAGGAAGTTGTTCAGCCTGTTATGAAAATGAAGGCATAATTTAGTAATCAAGTTATTTCTATCCGCCATTGAAGAGTAAGAGATATTCATAGCATACATTCTTCTAGTTTTACTCAGAGCCAAAAACAAACCTTATTTAATCCTCAACGCATTACTAGGATAAATTGGAGCATGAAAAACGTCCGTCACGCATGGGCTGCGTAAAATTAGCAGATTTCCCACTTGCTGGTATGACGAAATACTACACTCATCTCGCCGTAAATCTCTATTTCTAAATAAAAATTTGATAAGTAGAACTGGGTGGTCAATCAAATCTGAATTGATGGCGCTACCACGCAATTATTTGCATGTATCTCATCTACTATTTTTTTATTTTATTTATACAGGAGCACCCGCATCTTGGCGATTTGGCTCAAAGTTTCACATAGCTGTTAATCTCACATGGTAAGCCTAGAGTTGCGAGTTCGATTCACGCCTGGGCAAAGGAATTTATTAAATCCCCCACCCACCCTGGCTTAAAAAAGGGTGGTAACTTGTATAAAGAAATTATAAATAAATGAATTTGAGGTAAGACGAATTTAAAAAGTCCGTCACGCAGGGGCTGTGTAAGCTAAGCAGTTTTCTCAACTATATGGTATAACATACTTGTGACATTATCTCATCACATACTCTCTATTTCTAAGAAAAGTAACGGAAATATGATTTAAAATTTTCAATTTCCCCCTTCTGCCCTATCCCGGGTCCGAATTAAGCCATTAACTAATACGTTCTATAGAATATGGTGTAAAGAAAATAAACATTTTCTAGTTACGAAAATAAAATGATAACGTAATCAAACAACGTGTTTCCCAAGTAGGTACCTCATCTATCAAATTTCTGTTGAAAACAATATTTGGTATTTATGCTTCAAATAATGTAGTTCATTAAACAACAGAGTATACTTTATGTGAGATGAGTAGGAGTTTACTGCAGGCCGAAAACTAAAAAATCGAAATATATAGGTTAATATGGAAGATAGAGAATAAATTTATATAACAATATTTATATTAAATTGCAATAATATTTATTCTATACAATTTTCCTAAATTCCTCCCGCTTAACCCCCCCCCCCCATTCACGTGTCACTGGTCCGATTTCAGCAGAACGAATTTTACATCGATCATTTTGAACTGACCTAAAGGACTTTTTTTTTTTTTCTAAAATCGCGCCATGCCTACAACCTCAACAGCTGATTTCCCATAAAAAATGACATATGGGAAATCTGTTTAGTTTACGCAAACCCAGCTTGACTGACTTTTCTGCTCACAAAACGACAACAAATATTCTAACTTTGAAATCATTCATCTCCCAGTGGAGAAAATGAATAGGACATATATTTCTAATAATGTCGAATATAGTTCGTATAATGTAATTGGCTTAGCGACCGGAGTAACTATAATAGCCGAAGGGATGGGGGGTAGTGAAAGGAGAGTTGTGAGTAATGACACCTTTCACTTTGTTCATGAACTAACTGGTTCGCATTCCATAATTCAAATATCATTCGACTCGCAGAGTAATTAATACTCTTCGATTTATGTTCATCGCAGTTTTCGGATAGGAAGAGTAGTTTTGGATTAATTGTTTCAACTTTAAAATATTCAAACATTTCGGCTAAATATTTTCTAAAGTAAAGTGTATAGACCAACAATTGTAGAGCATCAGTAATTCTATTTTCATCACCCCTCCCCGTCTGTACATCTCCTTGTACTTTGTCCGATAAGAGCCATTAACAAATATGGCCATTCGAGTTGAAAGAAACGGTTAAATATTGAGTAACGTACAGATTTAATGCACATTTTTGAGTCGAGACCTAAAAGTCTCAAATGACTACGTCAGCATTCTAGGTATTTACATGAGTAAATGGATACAATATTTGGTATTTAAGCTTTGAATAAAGTGGATCATGATACAGCAGCTTATAAATATGACATGAGTAGGGGTGAGGATTTAATGAAGTTTGAAAACCAAAAATAGCACATATCTCGGTTAATAATAAGGATAATAAAAAACGTATAGAACACCGAATTTACAATAAAATTGGTTCTATACACTTTTTCGATCCGACGTATAACAACAGGGATATTACGAATCTGCGTATAACAACAGGGATATTCGTCATCTCCTAAGTAGGACCGATGAAAATTTAAGCTTCGGAATGACTCATGATGTAGCAGCTTATTCATAGTACGACATGAGTGGAAGTGGTAACTTACTATGGTCTGAAAACGAAATAAAAAAATGCAAATATCTCTGTTAATAATAAGGATAATGTAAAAACAATAAAAACAACACTTATAGAACATTAAATTTTCAATAAGATTGGTTTTATGCACTATTTCGATCCAACGTGTAACAACGGAAATATTTCGAATTCTCGAAATCCTCCTCCTCCCTGGATCTGGTTCGATTTCAGCCATTAAAGAACTTTTGTCTTTATTTTTTTCATAAAACGTAAATATTGGTTTTGGTAGCGTTATATATATTCATAAAGATGTATCGTTCGATTGAATGGACCTCATTTTCGTCATCTCCTGGGTAGGCTTGTTGGACATTTGAGGAAATTTTTCGAAAATCGCGTCATAAGTGCTACCTCAATAGCTGGTCTCCTTTATAGGAAATCCGCTAAAAACATTAGATAGTATTGTAGCGTAGTAATCAAGCGTCATGAAATGAGTAAATCCTTGGCATTTAACCGCATTTGCTTGTATACGCTTCTTGTGTCCATAAAATGGTTACGCCACCATCGTAAACGTAGAAGCCTTTTCCTGATTGCAAGTCGACATTATTGAAATAACATCGGAGTCATTAACTCCGCCGAGTTAAAAATATAAAAACCAGAGGTCAGTTCGTATTTGCATTGGCGACTCTAGTGGCTGTGGCATTATAACCTCTTCATTATGATTCTCTGTGTTTATATCTCGTTGGGCCCGACCTCCTCAGCGAGGTAGGAGTCCTGTTAAGAGTGTAATTCGGCAAGATTTACTGCCTCTCTGCCTTAACAGGGCAGGGTTTACTGAGCGGAGGTGGATTTTCCTCTTCTGGGCGAATTGCAGAGGAATCCTTGAGGTTCTAAAACCAACAGTGACCACATCTAGCAGGCAGCTTTAATGGGCTGATTCACAGTTTAATTGTGCCGTCCCTTCTTCTACAGACTGATATCACTTTAACCTTCCTCCTTTTACGTCTCCTTTTATGTGATACTTGTTTTATGTTCACTTTTATAGCCGAAGGATTAATTCAACGTTCGCGGAAGATTTTATTATTAATGGGAATTAAATAAAAGTCTCTGTCTTCCTGCAAAACATTATATTCTCAGTTGCAACTTCAAACCATTACAAGTATTAATTGGATCTTGAAAATGTCCGTCATGCAAGTTCAGCAGATTTCCCACTTGCTGTCATGAGACACTGCTGATCTCATCTCACTATATATCGACAGTGTTGATCAGCAACCTCGTATGTCGAAAAAAATGTTAAATCCTGATTTTTGCATATATACATTAGTTGTACTGTTTTAGCAGATTTCCCCTAAGGGAAATCAGTTATTCAAGTCGCACTCATGACGCAATGTCAGAAATTTTTCTTCAAATGTACATCGATCATACCCATTAGATGACGAAAATGAAGTCATTTCAAAACTGTATGTATATATATATATATATATATATATATATATTTATTTATTTATTTATTTATTTATTTGGCTGATACCGCTCTAGCGGTCGCAATTTTTGTTTGTCCGTTACCAAACTCGACATGATCAAGTTCGTTAATGGCTGAAATCGGACCAGGGGGAGGGGAGTGGGTTTGGTGGGGATGAATTTTGAAAATTCAAAATATCACCGATACTATACGTCGGATCGAAAACGTTTATAGAATAACTCTTCTTGCAAATTAAATTACCTATAAATATTGTTATATACATTTATTCTCTATCTTGAATATTAACCGAGATATTTACATTTTCCAATTGTCAGCCTTCAGTAAACCCCCACTACTCTACTCGTGTTACGTAATCAATATTCTGTTATATAATAAACCACATTATTCGAAGCATAAATACCAAATATTGTTTTCCAGAGACCTTTATTATACGAGATACTTGCAAATATGTTCTTGTGACCCCCCCCCCCCGTTTACATTTGAAACGCCTCCTGCCAGGGGAAAGATTTCTTATTATTATTGTGTTTATTCACTTAATATTCAAGGTGTGTTAGCAGTATGTAGGTTAATCTATTATTAAAATTCACGTGGGAAATCTGCTTAGTTTACGCAGCCCCTGTGGGACGAACTTTTTGTTGTTCTGTTTCAAGTCTATATTCAAAATTATTTTATATTATTCACCTGTAGTTTGAAATAATTGAAAGAAATATATCAATATTTTCATTTACTGAATGATTTTATCAGTTTTTTAAGCCTTCTGTAAAAGTAATATTTTTTACTTTCGTATTGATATACGAGGTTGCTGATGAAGGTCAATGGTGATATACTCTATTTTAAAATAAAAATCCCATGAATACAAGTGGGCGGTCAATCAAATCTTAAATGAAGACGCAAAAACGAAGTATTTGCATGATCCTCGTCTATTGTAGAAAAGATATGTTGAAAACTATATTGGGAATTTAAGCTTGAAATAAGAAGTTTCGCGATATATTCGTTTATTGTTAAAGGGCGGTGTCTAAAATGCTGGGTTTACTGAAGGCTGAAAATTTAAAAAGAATGCAAACATCGCGGTGAATGTTGAAGATAAAGAAAAACCGTGTATAACAACATTTACAGGACATTACATTTTCAATAATATTGGGCCTGTTTTTCGTTCCGATTTTTCGAGTTTTTGCAGTTCCCGTCTAAACCTCCCTTCCACTAGTCCGATTAGATCTATTAACGAACTTCATCTTTAGTTATATAAAGAAAAAAAGTATTTTTGCATCTATATATCTGTGATTGATAGATAGATATGAACGAACCTCATTTTCGTCTTTTCCTTAGTAAGATCGGTGGACCTTCCAGAAACGTTTTTAAGTACAACCTCAATAGCTGATTTCCGTTAAGAGAATTTAGAATGCTCCAAGCTCGGATTTTTCTTCGAAACAATAGGTGTCATCCCCAAAGCAACTATGAGCATCTAGGATCTAAGTAGGGAGGGATTTCGAGTAGGGGCAAATGAAAAATTGCAGACATTTCACAGTACCTATTAGCGACACACAAAATTTGTATAGGACATTTCTTGGTCCGACGCGTTTGAAAATGACGTATCTTTCATACAAAATGCAGTGCAGCAAACCGTATTGTAGTAGTAATTTAATCGGAGTGCTAGGGATTCAAGTAGTGTCCGGGATTCAAGTAGTGCCCGCATGTGATTTATTTTTTTTAATATATATGTCTATTGGCTATGCGTTGGTCATATGTGCATACATCTTGGCAAAGTGCCTGCTCAGCTGACTCCAAGGACAGATTCCTCAGTTTATTTCCTTAACTTATTGATATATAGTGCAGCTCCGATTCTCGGATCAATAAAATAAAGGCCTATTTCGATTACCTTTGTAAGCAGCTCAGTCGAATCACAATGTAACATTGTTTGGCCTCGATATTCAACAAAGTCGGGGCTGCTGATACATGTTTTCAGGAACATTCGAAACGAAATACAAGGATTGGTTAAATAAACACTTTGAACTTCCCGATAACGTTTACGAATTGTGTAAAATAGATAATAATCAACCAGCCCCATTTTGAATATAGTTTCTAGTGGTAAAGCAATTAACATGCCGAAATTTGCTGAATTAATTGATCGGAGAAACTAAAAATTTACTTACATTTGAGGCATTATTCATGGCATTACCTGCCATTAACTTTACTTAAATTACTTTTATATAGTTTATATTATTTATTTTTCCATTACACCAATTAGGTCAGGAGTGAGCAACCTTTTTAATCAACGGGCTAATTTAAATTTTAAAATGTTGTTGCGTGCCGCAAAGAAGAAAAAAGTCCATATATATCAACAATATATTCAGTGGTGAAAGCCGATAAAATAAATTCAATTTTAGAAAGTCTGTCACTCAGGGGCTGCGTAGACTAAGCAGATTTCCCACTTGAAGTTATACAATAGAGAAATCTCCATAGTAGAGCCGAAAAGTTACGACAAAGGGCCGAACTAGGTTTTGCCGGGAAATTCAAAAATCCCTTATCGGCCCAAATTTCATAAAAATGCAAATATCTCGGTTAATATTCAAGATAGGGAAATGTATATAACAATATTTATAGCAAATTTAATTTGCAATAAGATTGATTCTATACAATTTTTCGATCCGACTTATAGTAACGGAGATATTTCTAATTTTCGAAAATCCTCCCCTCTAACCCCCCCCCCTCCTACTGGTCCGATTTCAGCCGTTAACGAACTTGATCTTTCTTTTTACATAAAACGACTAAATATCGAGTTTCGTAACGATGATAAAAAAATTGCAACCGCTAGAGCGGTAACAGACAACTATATATCTATATATATATATATATATATATATATATATATATATATATATATATATATATACAGTTTTGAACGGACCTCATTTTCGTCATCTCCTGGGTAGGATCGATGGACATTTGAAGAAAAATTTCGAAAATCGCATCATGAGTACAACCTCAATAGCTGATTTCCCCTAAGGGAAATCTGCTAAAATGCTTGGGCCGCAGAAACATGTTTTAAGGTCCCGCGAGCCGCAGGTTGCTCATTCCTGAATTAGGCAATTGTCATAATAAACATTGGATGGCCGATACAGCGCCATGATACTAAAATGGAAATTCTCCTCCTTACGTCAGACCCAGACATGGTAACTTTAATAAAGGTTAGCTCTAAAACAGAAACAATAATTGAAGAAACGTTTTATCGTACCTAATTATAAATATAAAATGATAGTATTTGTTTACAATCTAAAGATTCTGTGATGAAATAAGTTTGTTTTTTTTTTTAATTTAATCTTTGTATTTAAAGATTTCCCTTAGGGTAATCAGCTATTGACGTTGTACTACACTGGGACTTTCGAAATATTTCTTAAAATGTCCATCGATCCCTAGCTAGGAAATGACGAAAATGAGGTCCGTATTGTATGAAGAACTTTATTTGAAGCCTAAATAACAAATATTGTTTGTTGTTATTATTGTGATATTTTTGTCATTGAACTTTTACGTCATGAGATAAATGCAAATACGTGACACAAGTGGGGAAATCTGCTTAGTTAACGCAGCCTCTGCGTGACTGATTTTTGTCATGTGAAAAGGTTTTTTTTTTCTTCCATGTTTTAGCAGATTCCCCTTAAGGGAAAGGAAATCAGCTATTGAGGTCGTACTCATAACGCGATTTTCGAATTTTTTCTTCAAATGCCCATCGATCCTACCGAGGAGATGACGAAAATGAAGTCCGTTCAAAACTGTATATATATATATATATATATATATATATATATATATATATATATGTATGTATGTATTTATCTGTCGCCACTCTAGCGGTCGCAATTATTGTTTAATCATTACCAAACTCGATATTTATTACTTTCATGTAAAAAGAAAGATCAAGTTCGTTAACGACTGAAATCGAACCAGGAGGGGGGGGGGGTTAGACAGGGAGAATTTTGAAAATTCGAAATATTTCCGTTACTATACGTCGAATTGAAAAAATGTATAGAATCAATATTATAGCAAATTAAATGTACTATAAATATTGTTTTATATATATTTATTCTCTATCTTGAATATTAACCGAGATATTTGCATATTTCACTTTTCAGCCTTCAGGAAACCCTCACTTCTACTCATCTTACATAAAGAATACTCGGTTATGTAATAAACCACATCGTTCGAAGCTTAAATACCAAATATTGTTTTAAAGAGGCATTTTTTATACGAGATAGGCGCAAATATGTTCTGGTGACTCCCCCTTCTTAAGTTTTGGGACTACTCAAGTCTTGATTGATTGAGATAAAATTATTCTGATTCATTATAAATTACAGTACTAGATATAGTTAATAGTTTTCAATCAAATTAATACGTTATATTCAGATATACTACACTTCTTGTTTTTCTTTCCGGTAATAAGTTGGCAGAACTGTTTCTTTACGTTTCAGATGCTTTCCGTCGGGAGGTGTCTTATTATTGTTTGTATTTATTCACTTAATATTCATGGAGGTGTAGTGTTACCGTTATGTAGATTTATCTATTGTTAAACTTCACGCGGGAAACCTGCTTAGTTTACGCAGCTCCTGCGTGACGGTCCTCAGTTTAAAAACCTTAAAAGAATAATAAATGTTGTCAAGACATAAATATGATTTTTTACGCCATATACTCATGACATTTATCGACGGTGCACGTGACAATAAGTATGCATGAGGGTTGCCATTGGTTTTCTCTCAAGGGAGAAACAGGTTTTCATTCAAATCCTTATTTCTAGTTGTTATTTGCATTGTTCCGCCTTATAATACTGTCTTGACTTTCCCTAGAGGTCAAGGGCAACGAGGTCGAGTATGAGGAACTGATCTACTGCGATTTCTGGTTAACCTTTGAAAAATGTAGTAAGAGTCACCACACCTTCCATTTATATACAAACTTAAACCACCTTATCTCGTCGCTTCTAGTTCTAAATTACTTTTCCATTTAATAAAATATGTCATCTTTTAAGTATTTCTGAAACCACTATTGGAACAATAATTCCAGCTGGAATTATATGCTTCGAGTTCTTTGTAATACCCTGAATGGCTTTGTCGAAACACGAGAATGTTGTCTTATAAAAACAACTTCCGTATATTTTCCTTGTTTTTCCCCTTAATTTGTAAGTTATTAATAACCTTTATTGTTCCCAGTTCTGTATAATCTTGTATTTAGCAGATTTCCCTTAAGGGGAATCAGCTATTGAGGTTGTACTCATGACGAGATTTTAGAAAAATTTCTTCAAATGTCCATTTATTCTACCTAGTAGAAGACGAAAATAAGGTCCCTTCAAAATTATACATACGTATACTTGTCTGTTACCGTCGATTTTTTTTTTTTCCATCGTTACCAAATATACGATATATAATTGTTTTATTTAAAAAGAAATATCAAGATTCGTTAATGGCTGAAATCGGACCAGTGGGAGGGGGAGGGATAGAAGAGAAGTAATTTCGAAAATTCAAAATGTCTTCGTTATTATTCTGTGGATCGAAAAATATTACAGAATCAATCTTATTGCAATTTTAATTCCATATAAATGTTGTTATTTACATATTTTCTGTATCATGGATCTTAACCGAGGTATTTGGATTTTTTAGTTTTCAGCCGTCAGTGAACCCCCCACTCCTACTTTTGCCATATTATCAATAAGCTGTTATATCATGCACCCCTTTATTACAAGCTTAAAGACCAAATATTGTTTTGAAGAGAGCTTCATACATGTAAATTCATTATTCATCTAAAGCAGGTATGGGCAACCTTTGGCATGTTCCGGGTCAAACTTGCAGTGTGTGCAAATATGTTCGCGGGTCGCTTTTAAAATCGATATCGCCTAGCAGTAACAGTAAATATAAAAATCAAACACATCCATCAACTTAGGTTATTTTTTCCATTTGATTACTCGATCACGTCTCCAAATCAGCAATTAAATTAATAAATTATGTCATGTTGCAAATGTATCCTTGAATTTCACATAGTAACGGTTTGAGGTCGGTAATTCTGAATTATCGGCTAAATATAGGTTTAATTGGTATTGGATTAATTAAGATGTAACATGGCATGTTAGCTTTGCTGATATTGTGTGATTAGTTCCGACACATAATAACGGAAGTATTTAACATTTTAGCAGATTTCCCTCAAGGGAAATCAGCTATTGAGGTTGTACTCATGACGCGATTTTCATTATTTTTCTTCAAATGCCCATCGCTCCTACCCATGAGATGACGAAAATGAGGTCCGTTCAAAACTGTATATATATATATATATATATATGTGTGTGTGTGTGTGTGTGTGTGTGTGTGTGTGTGTGTGTGCGTGTGTTACCGCTCTACCGGTCCCAATTTTTGTCTTATCGTTACCAAACTTGATATATAATCGTTTTATACAAAAAGAAAGATCAAGTTCGTTAATGGCTGAAATCGGACCAGGGGGAGGGGGGGGGGAGGGTTTAGAGAGGAGAATTTCGAAAATTCTTAATATCTCTGTTATTATGCGTCGGATCGAAACATCGTATAGAACTAATCTTATTGCAAATGCAATGTTCTATAAATGTTGTTATGTATATGTTTTCACTATCTTGATTATTTACTGAGATATTTGCATTTTTTAGTTTTCGGTCTTCAGTAAAGCCCCACTCCTACTCATCTCATATTTTCAATATTCTATTATGTTATGAATCACTTTATTTGAAGCTTAAATAACAAATATTGTTCTCATTGAACTTTTAAGATTTGATCTGCTTAGTTAACGCAGCCCCTGCGTGACGGACTTTTGTATTTTACTCACTATTCAACAGCCAAAACTTTGAACTCTTCTATCCTTCTTCAACTCCTACGCAAAGTCGATGGACATTTGAAGAAAGCAAAAATGCAAATTGTGAGGTGAAATTTAAATATGTCGTGCCACTCGGTGAAATGGCATTGTTCAGTCGCTACTATCGGTGTTGCAAGAAGTTCTCTGATTTGAGAAATGATTAATCACATTATATATGGATTAAGTCTTTTTTCTTTCTTTCTTCCTTTTTGCTGAGAAAGTAATTACTGGCTTACAAGCCGGCTTTCCGCACCAGTGCACATCGCTAATCCAGCAGATCATAAATCAGATAATAAAGTACAGATATCGGAACAGATTATATCTCTTTCTCAGCTATTATAACTGGGAAACGTTAACACGGAAGAAAAATCCATAGATAGAGACTAAGAACTAAGTAAATTTTTAATTTCTTCTGATATCTAAGTTTTAGTTATTGTTTGTGAACATTAAACACTACATTAATGAATTATTATTATTATTATTTATTAACGTCCACTTTTTGCAATTTAGGCTAATTGGGACTGGTTATCTACAGGTTACCATCCTTTTCTAGCCAGGGTGGGACTTAGGATGTTATTTAATGAATTTCGTCACTAAATAATTTCCTTTACCCAGGCAAGAATTGAACTCGCCACTCTAGGTTTACCATGTGAGATAAAGGTCAACCAACACTTTAACTCACATGGCTAACCTGAGCCCCTAATGAATTGTTATACTGGCTTCAAAATCAATAGTTAAAAATAATCGAGTACAATTTCCGCCTGGGCATATAGGAATTTATTTAGTGACACTAAATTACATTAAATAAAATCCTTAGTCCCGCCCTGGCTAGAAAAGGATGGTATCCTGTAGATAACCCGTCCCAATTAACCATAGTAGCACATATTAGACGTTAATAAATAATAATAATACTTAGAACGAGAAAATTAACAATCTGAAATGTATACCACATGACTTTCATATTAAATTAAATTTAAAAAAATCTTTTCCTGCACTTCAGTCGACGTTATTTACTTTGTTTCACTTAAAATCAACAATTCAAAATATCTTCGTTATGGATTAAAAAATTGTACTTAATCATTCTTGTTAAAAATTTAATTTTCTAAAACTGTTGTTCTATACACTTTTTCTCGTATCTTGAATATTAATTGAAACTTTTGAATTTTTTTAATTTTTAGCCTTTAGTCTCGCCCATTAACAATAAGCCGATATTTATCATGAAATGTCTTATTCCAAGCTTAAATGCTAAATATTGATTTCAACTGATCTTTTCTAGATGAGATAGATCCAAATACGTTGGTTGATGTCTTCAACAATTGAGATTTTATTTCTTGACTCGAAAATATTTTCTTTGCCATACTATATCAACCGCTTCAGTCAGGACTTAATATCATATTCGTTATTGGCTGAATTCGGGCCAGCAATAGGGGAGAGGGGAGGGAAATTCGAGAATTCAAAATATCCCTATTATAATGAGTCTGGTCGAAATGTGTTATAGAACCAATCTTGTTAAACTATTTATATGCCCTGCAATTTTTGTTATATGCATTTTTTCACAAGCATCGAGAGAGTAGTTCGTACTTTCGTGTTTACGGTCTTCAGTAAAACGACTTCTTTTACTCAGGGGATTTTTATTTAGAAGCAGAGGTAGAGGTATATATGGTATGATAAGATCGGTAGTACGTCAAACAGCACGAGGGAAATCTGCTTAGTTTACGATTGATGACAGACACGAATTATAATTTACTTGACAGCCTTAGAAGGACCTTCAACGTGAAATATTATTCCAGCCAAATTTTAAAAAAATCTTATTATTTTAATTTTATTTTTACGAAAATATACTGCTCACATGCGCTTTTTTTTTTTTTTGGTCAGTTTCTTATTTTTTAATTTTCTCACCAGACATTCTTTACTGTTATAGAATCAATCTTGTTAGCAGATTTCCCTTACAGGAAATCAGGTATTGAGGTCGTACTCACAACTCGATTTTCGAAAAATGTCCTTAAATGTCAGTCGATCCTACCCAGCAGATGACGGAAATGAATATTTGTTTGATCGTTACCAAACTCGATATTTAAAAGTTTTATGCGAAACTGAAGATCAAGTTCGTTAACAGCTAAAATCCGACTTGTGGAAGCATATTCTTCGTTAATATGCGTTGGATCGAAAAATTGTATAGAATCAATCTTATTGCAAATGTAATGTTATATAAATGTTTATATGTACATTTTTTCTTTATCTTTATTATTAACCTAGATATTTGCATTTTTTAGTTTTCGGTCTCCAGTATACCCCCTCTCCCACTCCTACTCATAATAATAATAAGCTGTTACATTTTGAAACACATTATTTGAAGCCTAATTGCAAGTACGCGCCGCACGTGGGAAGTCTGCTTAGTTTACGGACCACCTGAGTGACGGACTTTTATTTTTACATACATATGCTTGCTTTCATTTCTTTTGGTCTGTTTCTGATTTTTTGAATTGTATTTTAATTCAGTGTTATTATTTTATCATGGGTGATCTTGAGATGTGCAAATTCAAAGAATTTAGTTGCTAATAGCAATGTCTGTATTTATTTTTTTTTTGTGTAAGGTTTGTTATGGTCTGATTCACTGGTATCTAATTGATTGAGTAGCAGTGAAAGTTTGACTAGGGGCAGGGCCAATTGATTCGTTCTTCTCGGTTGCTCTGACCCACCGGGGGCCATCATACTATTATTGAACCTACCAGTTGAGTCACTGCTAGTTACTGTTACCCAGTATCACTGCTACCTAGCAACTTGTTTGCTATGCGTTCGGTACGAGCCCACCTGATATTTTATTTATAGAAAATGCATTGTATTGAATTGTGCAGTGAGCATGTTGTACAGGAATAATTTAATATGGGATTAAACGTTATTCAAATCTAACACCATATATAGGGGAAAGTGGGGTAATACCGGGTAGCTAAGGTTTGAAGGCTTCCAGAAATCCACAATTTCTACCATAAATAAGTAAAATTTAATTGAAATAAAGTCTACTTATCAGTTAACGCAACCACAGTTTCAAAAACAATATCAAAATTTTTAAAGACGTTTTACTCTACTTTTTTATTAAAAAAGTCATTTTGTCCGGTTTTACCCAACTAGTAGGGCAAAACCGAGTACATATGTTTTTCTTAGGGGAAAATAAAAATGGAATGATTTTTAATCAAATTAATGTTTTTTTGTTAATAAAAAATGTTGTTTGATGCATTAAAACAAATCCCCCTTTTGGGAACAATACAAAAAAATAAATAAACAAATACCAACATTAATCTTTTTAGCTATTTCAAAACAATTATATATTTCAAAAAGTAAATTCATAGTTGCAAGATTCATCATATTTTTTGTCATTATACATGCTTTTACAGTGAAATAATTAAACAAAATTAGGTAAAATTATACTGTTCATGTTTCAAGAATCGTGGCATAGCTACTACCCGGTTTTACCCCACGCGTAAAGTTTAAATAAAGCATTGCCTCATTCGAGCATACCAAACGCTAAAGAGAATTACTTAGTGCTAAAATAATTGTAATTAAAACTTGTACCAAGGGAACTACATGCCTGTATTCTAATTGGAATAGGAGCGCTGTGCAATCAAAAACCTTTTGCACCAAAGTCTTAAGCAGGTTCCACGAAAATTGAATTATTGTCACTGGCATAAAACAAGCACGACTAACGTTTTGGCGTAATGGCCGCTGCTTCTTCTTCAAAGGTGGATTGTAGTTGCTCCGTTATCAGCCCGACTGCAGTACACACAACGGCCAAGACGAGGTACCCGCTTTGCTCCCGACTACCCGCTTTTACCCTACTATCCCCTACATCTCCTCCATAACTACAGTTACAGACACTCTAATGTTGAGTCGTCCACCCCTCTAATCTCTGTTTCTCCCGTAATAAGAAACCTAAAAAAACTAGACGAGTTAAAAGTTGAATGTGAAATGTTCTACTCGATAATTTTGTCTCAAATAAAAATCGCATTACTAGATGCAGGGATCAAATGTAAACCAAAAACAAATATACAAATATTAAAGTGAATATTGGAGTTAAAGAAAAAGGTCCGTCACAAAGGGGCTGCGTAAACTAAGCAGATTTCCTACGCGAAGGTTTACAATAGATAAATATACATACAACGTGAATGTTACGAGTAAGTGGATAAATATAAATGGTAATGAGAAATATTTCAGTCAATTTACGATACAAGTTAACAATTTCTACAACTGCTGATCGCACACCCTGCGTGACGGACTTTTAGTTCGATTCCACAATAATTGGCATGATCTCGTTCATAAGGTTAATAATTAATAGTTAATTTTAGTAATTAAACTTCTGGCTGATTCTGTCCCGACTACAGTTGCAGGGGTTTTATAATTTTTGTTACTTAAATAATAGATAAATACATAGTAATTAATTAAATTAATAACCATTTATATTAACAATTAATTTATTTTATTCTGTTTCAGTGGGTTAATGTACAAAGGAGACTACTCTGTAAGAAGGGTTCCAGAAGTTGTGGCGAACTCCGGCTACGCTCTCATCCATTTCTACAGTGACGTAGCTTACAACATGTCTGGCTTTAACATTTCTTACAGGTAATATATCAAAGAAATTATTAAGGAATTTCGTTTAATTGAATGATTCTTGTTCTTCATTTACTTATATTTTATGTTTTCAAAAATTTGGACAGACCATGCATTGCTCCCACTCATTAATAGTGAAGTTGGGTTCGAGGATTAAACTTATTACCTTACTTGAAGTATTCATATACTCACCTGAGAATTGAATTGTTTTCAATAATCTATAATACCTAGATTGTGGTAATTTATTTTCTTTTACATGTTCCATTCTTTTGGAAAATAACTTGCTTGCAAGATTAATTGACGTTGAAATTCAATTATGAATAATAGACAAATAAATCAACGAAAAATATATAATTCAAATATATATATTGCTATGTCCGGCTTAAATAGAAAGTATGTGTTATTTTGGTCATATGGACATATTTCTGTCATTCCACCCGTTCTGCTATTTTCCTTTGCTTCCTTTACCCTATAAGCATGGCATTTGCAGCTGAATCAACGTGGGAACTCCAATCTGGAGCACTGAATGTAAATTTATCAAGGGGCTATTTTACCGGCGTTAGTCTATACAATGCCATTATGGAAATCGGCCTTAAATAAGAAATATAATGTTGAAAAGCTCGAGAGGGTTCAAAGATTCATTGGAATTAAAATAATAAAAGGATATCGCACTATTTCATTTGAAGCTGCATATGGCTCGTCCAATTTGGTCCCTTTTACGATAATAGCGGATGATTATACTGACAAATATAACATACTAAAACTGCATCAAACTACCAACGAAATTACAGCAGAACAAGTAGAATACAAATCACTTATACCAATATAAATTTACTCAGACGGCAGCCAGGATGGACAGGAATTAGTGGTGCCTTTATTATTTTTTGCAGGAAATAAAACCGATGATGTTATAAAATTTAAATTAGACAACCATTGTTCTAATAACCTGACAGAAATTATTGGCGTCTTACAGGCTCTAAAGTATGTAAATGAAATGGACTTGCTACCAAACACTTACATTCTACTACACACAGAAAGTCAAATGCTTTTATAATATCGAACGTGTCTCAGTTTGCTTAATATTCATGATACCGAAAATACGTACATAACAAGATTTATAGGTAGTTAAGTTTGCAATAATATTGGTCCTATTACTGTTTGACATGACTGCAGTCAACGTCTACTTGCAGTACCTACATGTAGGTTCGTCTTCCTTGGTGTTAACGTATGATCACAGTGTGTCCTATTCGTTGGCCTGTTAGTACTAACTCTTCTCTTCTAGTGTATACTGCGTGGAGTCCAATCTGGTGTATTAGAATTGATTTCTCGGGGTTTACTCTCAGAGTCATGTCATAAATTATACAGTACGTCAGTCTTCTTATTTCTAAAATGTCAGCATGTTGTTCAATGGATTGTTTTGCTGCTCTGTCTACTGCATATTACTTTGTGTTATGCCCGAGAAATCAATGAATTGTAATGAGGGTTTTTTTTTTTAAGTCTTTGTATATTATCAATAATTTCAGATTTCTATTAGAGTCTATAATATTAGATTTTAAGCCCGTACCCCACTTAAAATAACGACCCAGTATAAATATTTAGTATACAACTTTAATCCCCAGTCTTGTCATCTTTTTAACCAATGAGTATTTATGGAAGAATTATGTAATTTTGTCAAAAATTTCTCTGAACTTTTTCAATTTTCCATCATCGCCTCAGCTTCCTGATTCGAGCCCGAAAAGCTGAATGGCTGGATATTGGTGCTTAAAATTCCATTAAATTATTTGAATACATTGAGCACACGTTGAATATTCAACAGTAGGGGCTTACTCATGTGTCACATTATTCTTTTCAGAATACACCACACACAAAATGACGTAGAGTCTGGCTTTGTCATTCCCACTATTAATTTTCTTGGGAAATTGCCTTCCATATTTGCTCATCGGTAGTAAAGCCGCTTTGAAATTTCACCCTATTGCCTTTTCCTCTGTCTGTCAAACGGGTTCGAGAGAGGGTCTGTACTTTCAAAAGGGCCAATTTTTTCTTCCTTTTTTTTTAACGTGATACCCAGTCCAGTTATAGGCCCAGTTTGCGTTTGACTGAGGTTTATTAAGTTTCGAGGTAGATTCAATTTCCGAATTCCTCTTTGGGGATCAATATAGCTAATGGATGAACCTCTCTGCCCTCTTTACATAACCCCAAGTGAATATAACAGCCTCGTCGTTCCCTTTCCGCTCTGTTCATACTTAATGGATGCTACAGCCCTTTCCTTCCGGAAGGTTACAACTTATTTATATCTGCTACAAAACCATGGAAAAAAAAATGGACAAGAAAAAGTTTATTATTTCCCTACTTTCTCTTTCAGTTAAGTACGATTATTAGTTATTAGTGATCATTAATATTTTAGCACATCCCAGTATAATGTTGTTTATTAGCTTCCACTTTGTGCTGCTAAAGCTAATTTGAATGGGTTACCACCCTTTTTTATCCAGGGTTGTACTCAATTGATTTCTTCACTATTTAGGTATTTAGTGAATTATTCACTGCATGCATCCCTATTGGCCACACGGTAATGGAACTCAAGTTCTCAACCCCAATTAACCCAAAGACTCTAGGTTTATCAAGTTTATTAGGACCACATGTCTAACCTCAGCTCCAATATTTCTTAATATCTTAAGGTATATAAGATAATTGCATTATGCTTTTAGGTAGGACTGAATAAATAAGGGACTCGTCAATTTTTACTATTTGACCTTTTATATTCATTATACACCCACGCACTCCATGACTGTGTTTTCAAGTTCGTAAAACGTAGAAATGAGATTACCAAAAATTTGACAATGATAATTATTTTACGGCAGCCGCAAAGAAATATAGATCTTAAATATATATAGCAAAAAAATAGGAATACAATCACACACTCATTTACCATTTACAACGCACAGACTCAATTTTTAGCAGATTTCCCTTAAGGGAAATCAGCTATTGAGGTCGTACTCATGATGCGAGTTTCGAAAAATTTCTTCAAATGTCCATCGATCCTACCCAGGAGATGACGAAAATGAGGTCCGTTCAAAATTATATATATATATATATATATATATATATATATATATATATATATATATATATATTTGTCTGTTAACGCTCTAGCGGTCGGAATTTTTGTTTGATCGTTTCCAAACTCGGAATTAAATCGTTTTATGTAAAAAGGAAGATCAAGTTCGTTAATGGCTGAAATCGGACCAGTGAGGGGGGGGGGAGTTTTGAAAATTCAAAATGTCTTCGTTATTATGCGTCGGAACGAAAAATTCGTAAAATCGTATAGAATGAATCTTATTGAAAATTAAATTTACTATAAATATTGTTCTATACATTTATTCTGTATCTTGAATATTAACCGAGATATTTCCTATTATATTCTGCGTGTGGCCGGCAGGAGTGGGCTATGTTCGGACTTTCCGCCGAGAGCTCTGGCGGCCGTTTCCATAACTATTCGTCCCTCGTGAATAGATTTAGAAGTTTCTTAGTACTACAGTTGTTATTAGGCAGATTTCTCTATTGTAAAACTTCACGTGGGAAATCTGCGTAGTTTACTCAGCCCCTGCGTTACAGACTTTTTGCCACCAGGTAATATAGTGTTAAATGTAATAACTAAACATTTTTAAAACAATCTACAGACTGCTCAGGAAACGGATGCTTCAGCTATTGAGGATGTACTCAAAATGTGAAAATTTCTTCAAATGTCCATCGGCCCTAAATAGTAGTTGACGAAATGAGGCCCATTCAAAATTATATATATATATATATATATATATATATATATATATATATATATATATATAAAATTGTAACCTCTGTCTGTACATTGATTTTTTTCGCGAAATTTCACGATAACTTTTCGTTTCACATGTCCTAGACACCATAACTGCATTTTGTTTCTTTGGTGTCTGTTTGTTTGTTTGTTTGTTACCTTTTCACGCATAAACTGCTGAACCGATTTTTATGAAACTTGGTATGTATATTACTTCTAGGTCCAACTTGAGACTTTAGGCTATATTAATATTCTCAAAACGAACAGGAGTGGGGGTTATAAGGGAGGCCTAAAATTAAAAATCGTGATATTTCATTTCCTATTGCTTTTTCGCAAATATGCACATAACAAAAGTTGTTTATTTTGTTATTTAGAGTAACTTTTGTTATTTTCATCGTATACGGAAGTATAAATGAGTTATACGCTAAAAACTATAGCGGGAGTCCACAATTTTTTTTGGCACAAAAGACCCAACCGAAATAAACCAAACTCGCTATGTGAATTAGTACTAACGCTTTCATTATAAGAAGCCATACTAACATTTCTAGGGACGGGCAGGAGTGGGGGTTATAAGGAAAGCCTAAATTAAAAATAGATATATTTCGTTTCCTATTGCTTTATCAGCAAATATGAACATAACAAAAGTTGTTTATTTTGTTATTTAGAGTAACTTTTGTTATATACACTTTTGCCGTATGCGGAAGCATAAACGAGTTATACGCTATAAATTATAGCGTGAGTCCACAATTTTATTTCGCACTAAAGACTCAACCGAATTAAACCAAAACTCAGTATGTGAATTAGCACTAACGCCTTCATTATAAAAAGCTATACTAACATGTCTAGGGACGGGCAGGAGTGGGGGTTATAAGGGAAGCCAGAAATTAAAAATAGCGATATTTCGTTTCTTATTGGTTTTTCTGCAAATATTCACATGACAAACGTTGTTTAGTTTGTTATTTAAAGTAACTTTTGTTATATTCACTTTTGTTGTATAAAATATTATAAACGAAATATACACTAAAAGCTAAAGCGGGAGTCAACTATTTTATTGGACACCAACGGTTGAACCGATTCGAACAACTCAGAATATATAAATTAGCATTAATTCTTACATGGTAATAACCTATATTAAAATGTTTATGTTATAAGGGTAGGGGTTATAAGGGAGGCCTGAAAAAAAAATTATATTTCATTTTCTATTCCAAACCAAAACTACGGGTACTAACCCTAAACACTGGGGGAAATGTCAAAATATTGTGCAAAGTAAAGTCTTGCCGAAAAAATATCATCATTCAGCCTCAAATGAATTCCCGGGCGAAGTCGGGTACCTTAGCTAGTATATATATATATATATATATATAATATATAATATATTATATATATATCCCATTTAACGCTCTAGCGCTAGCAATTCTTGTTTAATTGTTACATAACTGGAATTTAAACGTTCTATGGAAAATAAAGATCGATTTTGTTAATGGTTGCAATAACAATAAATCGGATCGAAGTATTGTACATAACCAATCTTATCACAAATTCAATTACCTATAAATGTTGTTATATACATATTTTCTCTATCATGAAGTATTAACCGAGATATTTGGATTTTTTGGTTTTCAGCCTTGAGTAAACTAAACCACTTTATTGTATGCTTATATACCAAATATTGTTTTCAAGAGACCTTTATTATGCGAGACACATACAAATTCGTTGTGTGATGACGTCATGAATTAAGATTTTGCAATATTTTCAAGAAAATGTATATTGTATATATATACCATACTCGACATTTAACCTTTTCTGTCAACACTAGATCATATTTGTTGTTGGTTAAAATTGGGCATGGTTTAGTGGAGCTATAGAGGGGGGGAGGGGTATTCGAAAATTCAAAATAGATCCATTGTTACGAATTGGATTATAAAATGTTTTAGCTTAACCAATCTTGTTAAACTATTGATGTTCTTCAACTGTTTTACTTTTTAGTTTTTTTTTGTTTTCTGCGTTCTGTAAGTCCTCACTATATTATAATTTCCTTTAACAAGTCAGCTTAAATTTCAACCTCTGTTGACATACGCAATGG
Organism: Riptortus pedestris; assembly: GCA_019009955.1. NCBI lineage: Eukaryota > Metazoa > Arthropoda > Insecta > Hemiptera > Alydidae > Riptortus > Riptortus pedestris. The sequence continues at coordinate 130,263,316 of CM032231.1, read as the reverse complement.
ATTGTGAGTTTGACTATAGTTGGAGCTCGGGGGAACTCTTCTTGGTTTACGCAGGACCTGTGTGCCAGGCTTCTGCATTGTCAGATAGTTGTTCCGAAAACGCCCTATACAATATGAGAGATAAGACCTTAAAAAGATTCAAAACGCCCATTTAACGCATATTAGCAGATTTCCCTTAAGGGAAATCAGCTATTGAGGTTGTACTCATGACGGAATTTTCGACATTTTTCTTCAAATGTCCATCGATCCTACCTAGTAGATGACGAAAATGAGGTCCGTTCAAAACTGTATATATATATATATATATATATATATATATATATATATATATATATTTGTCTGTTACCGCTCTAGCGGTCGCAATTTTTGTTTGATCCTTACCAAACTTCATATTTAAGCGTTTTATGTAAAAAGAAAGATCAAGTTCGTTAACGGCTGAAATCGGACCAGTGGGAGGGGGGGTTTAGAGGGGAGGATTTTCGAAAATTCGAAATATCTCCGTTACTATACGTCGGATCAAAAGATTGTATAGAACCAATCTTATTGCAAATTAAATTTACTATAAATATTGTTCTATACATTAATTCTCTATCTTGAATATTAACCGAGATATTTGCATTTGTATTCTGCGTGTGGTCACCAATAGGCTATGTTCGGAGTTTCCGACGAGAGCTCTGGCGGCCGTTTCCATAACTATCGTCCCTCGTGAATGGGTTTAAAGGTTAGGTTAACTGTTTTTTGGGCTAGAAACTACTGGGTTATTACGTCCTAAATAATGTTTTTTAGGTTTAGAGGTTTCTTACTACTACAGTTGTTATTAGGCAGATTTCTCTATTGTAAAACTTCACGTGGGAAATCTGCTTAGTTTACGCAGCCCCTGCGTGACGGACTTTTTTTACTACGAGAGGAAGATGGCTATAAGGCTAGAGAACACGAGTGCGAAAGCCCCTTGAGAGGAAGCGATATTTTAAGTTTTATCTCGTGATGGATATTGGCTTGTTGAGTGCCCTCCTCACTTCACTCATGCATCACTTTTAATATTTCACATTATGCCGCCAGGGGGAGGCTCTCTCTCGGGCTGAGAAATCGCCCCCTCGTCTCTCCAACCCCTAGGCCGATAACATTTGTCCGGGGGTTAAGTCATTTATTGTCTTTATTGGACAACTGACGTCACCGCTACTATTTCTCATACCTCGCTGGCATCCTCTAAACTACCAATGGTGTCTCCTTGAAATATCGCACTAGCTCAACATTTTTAAAACATTTACTTTATGACTTCATTCCTGAAGAAAAGTCAATCACACGGGGGTTTGCGTTAACTAAGCAGAGTCACCACGTGTTGGATTGACGTACTATTGATCTCCTCTCCCCGAAATATATATATATATATATATATATATATATATATATATATATATATATATATATATAATACAGTATGCACTGATAACGTCACTGTTCTTCAAAGAGTCACAGTCCATTCAAAGTGTCAAGAGTAATTCACTCACGGTCACTAAAATTCACAAAAAGACGGCACTGCACTGTCTTAAGCACGGCACTAAACTACTACTAACGAGTCACGGCACAACACTGTTCTTCACATAAACACTTTACCGGTCTGCACTAAGCCGCGCTAAGTAGCACTGATGAAAATTTGACAACACAGCTGAGAGCAAACTAAACTAGCGTTTTTTCCAGTAGGGAATTAGATGAGGGTTGGGAGACAGAATGACCTGCCGTGGTTGTCCCGACAGTTCCCCTTCTACTGAACACTCTGATGTTCTATTTTAAGGGGGTGTTGTGAGTTGATATGGGGCTAAATAGAACTAAGGTTGTGGGTTGCCCGGCAACTGGAAGTACCGGGTGGGTTGTGAGGATAGGAGAGAACGAAAAAAGAGAGGATAGGGATAGTAGGAGGGGAGATAAGAAAGAAAAGGAGAAAGACTTAAAGATTAAAGTATAAACCTAGCCTAAGAGTATACACCGCAAGCGAGACAAGTAGGCCCAAGGCGGTCGCTGTGAGCGAGGGAAGGAAGGAGACGCTAATATAATTTAAAACTGATCTAGTCTAACCAAACCTACATTAACCTAACTTAACTAAACTATCGGGCGAATTGCTCATGCTTATATAGAGGAGCGGAAAAACATCAAAGGACGAGGCCGAGACTCTTCCAGAAAGGACTGGTAGGGACTAGGACGGGCGCGACCGTCTAGCGGCACCCTTTGATCTCCCCCGCATTCCCCAAACACGTGAACATCTCTGTCCAATTCTTTCATGTATTTAATTTTCGCAACAATGTATATTATACCGATGAGTAGAAGTAGAAGTTTATTATTATTTGGTGACTTATTGACGGGAATTAGAAAAATTCGTGCCCAATTCTGGCTGTAGCAAGAAACACTCTTTGCTGTTCTTCTTTTTATTATTTCTATTGATAGATTTAAATTCTTGGTACTTATTGTCGTTGTTGGATAATAACCGTAACTGCGGTTGGCTTGTATACTTGTTTAAGCTCAATAGTTAATTCGAGGTATTTTCTGTATTTTTCGGCATAGGATTTTCGAATATTCTCGTCAGAGGATACTGGAATGTCAATGCGATCAGCTGGCCTATTCATCTCTTCAATGAAGAGAACATCCGGTTGGTTCAGTTATCAACGGGGTTCAACCATGTGCTGAATAGACTTTACGATTTAAGACGTTTTTAGCAGGGTTCCCTTAAGAGAAATCAGGTATTGAGGTTATACTCTTGACGCGATTTTCGAAATTTTTCTACAAATGTCCATCGATCCTACCCAGGAGATGATTAAAATGAGGTCCGTTCAATATTATATATATATATATATATATATACGTCTGTTAACACTCTAGCGGTCGCAATTTTTGTTTAATCGTCACCAAACTCGGTATTTAATCGTTTTATGTAAAAAGAAAGATCAAGTTCCTTAACGACTGAAATCGGACCAGTGGGAGGGGGGATTTTTGAAAATTAGAAATATCTCCGCTACCTGTACGTCGGATCGAAAAATTGTTTAGAACAAATCTTATTGCAAATTAAATTTACTATAAATAATGTTATATACATTTATTCTCTATCTTGAATATTAACCGAGATATTTGCATTTTTATTAAGTGTGTGTGTGCGGCTATTGTCGGAAGTTTCCGGAGTAGTTCGGCCGTTTCGGTAACTGTTCGGCACTCGTGTAACCTAACCTTTCTACGTTCTTGCCTTCTAACCTTTTACTTTGTGAGACGCAAATACGTTCTGTTGATACCCCCCCCCCATATTCAAGATGGTGTTGTGTTACCGGTATGTAGATTTCTCTATTGTATAACTCCACGTGGGAAATCTGCTTAGTTTATGCAGCCCCTGCGTGACGGACTTTTCTTTATTTTGTATAATCTATATTTGTTTGAGGTACTACTGTCCTTACGAATATGGCGTCTGTATATTCTGACGTGGTCATGGATAGCAATAATGAAACCCTCTGTTTCTGAATCAGCTTTCTAGACATGAGCCGTTCAACAGAATAAGCCAAGTCTACCTCCTAGTCATAATGGTGACCATGAAGTTCCTTACATTCCCATTCTCAGCGAAAATGGGATTCCTTCTGAACTCCAAGATTCTTACTGCATTTCACGTTCAAGGCTGTAAACCCCTCATCAAGTTCAACCAGTTCTTTAAAGACGAGCCTATCACTCGATCTTATATAATGTATCAGGTTAACTTTCTCAGAATGGCATAGATTTCGAACCTAGAGGCCTCATCAACCTTGTTTCTTCGGTAGATACAGCCTTGCCACAGATTGTGCCCGTTCTTATGATCCTACCTTACGCATCAAGAGTAATGTCAAACCATTTCATTATGCCAAAACTATTCAGAAGAGATGGCGTCGCCCATATAATTACTGCTATTATTATTGGGAAGCTTGATGCTCAGTTTCCTATAAATAATTTTGACGGGGGAAGATATTTATACATCTGGTCAAAAGAGTATGTTCATTGGGTATTGAGGAATGTTTTGACATATTTCTCTTTCGGGCACTCAGCTTTTGAGGTTGTACTCATGAAGTAATTTTCTCCATTGCCTATCGATCCTACCCAGTAGATGACGAAAATGTGGTGTGAGGCCCGTCCAAAATGATATATATATTTGTCTGTTACCACTCTAATGGTCGCAATTTTTGTCTTATCGTTACCAAACTCGATATTGTTACGTTTTATTACCAAAACCAGTAATAAACGATTTTAATAAGAGTTCTTTTGGATTGCAAAATTAAATACTCGCAAGTTTTACAGTTTTTACCACTGTTTATCATTTATTTCACAATGCACAATACACTTGGTAATTATTCTTAATTACTACTCACAGTATACACTGACAGCGTCACTGTTCTTCAGATTACACAGTCCAATAATTCTCTGAAATTCACGACAAGACAGCACTGCACTGTCTTAAACACGGCACTATACTGTTACTTACAGTCACGGCACAACATTGTTCTTCTTATAAAAACACTAAGTCGCACTGTAGCACTGATGTGAACATCAAGACAGGTGAGAATATAACTGACTCGCCCGCGGTTGACCGGCTCTTTATATAGGTCGTCGGCATACATCAAAGGGGAATTGGCTGGGCCGTTCGACGCTGGACTGGACGGGCCTAGTAGGGGCCCAACCCACTGTCGGCTTCTTTGATCTATCTCGCACTTCCCAAATACGCGACGCGATTTAATTTTCGCAACAATATATATATATATATATAAGCATATAAGCGTTTTATGTAAAAATAAAGATCAAGTTCGTTAAAGGCTGAAATTGAACATTAGAAATATCTTCCTTCTTATACATCGGATCAAAACATTATATAGGACTAATTTTATTGCAAATGTAATGTTCTATAATCTTCTTACATACACTCTACCTTTTATATTAACTGAGATATTTGGAGTTTTTTGTTTTCACTGAACCCCCCCCCCTCCTACTCATGTCGCATAAACTATACTATTGTTATATAATAAACTACTTTATTTGAAGCTTAAATACCAAATATTGTTTTCTAGAAATATTTACTAATTGTTGTACTTGCCAATACGTTGTGTCATGACGTCGTCATTGAAGATTTTACGTTCTTAACGCGAAAATATTTATTTGTTCTACACTATTCTCGATATTTAAATGTTGCAGTCAACACTAAAGATCATAATAGTTAAAGGCTGGAAGGGGGCGGTTTAGAATGCGGTAATTTGGAAATCCAAAATACCTCTGCTATTTTATCTATATATAGAGAATATATTGAGAGGTACTATCACAAGCATGCTATACCCGTACTTGAGAAATATGCTTAGTTTACGCAGTGCCTGTGTGACTGACCTTTAACAATCCTGGTAGTATCTAAAATTATATATTTTTACGTATGTAAAACTATGTCCTATATTTTTACCACAATTCCATTTATTGAATTATTATTATTTCGGCTTGGTACTTTCAGATTACAGGATAAAATGATACTGAAAGTTTTAACCAACCAAACATTTTTTTTAATGAAACTTTAGAATAATTCTTGCAGTTTGTTTCAGGGTTGGTTTTTGGGCTAGTTTTGTCAATCAAATTTAGATGTTAGTTGAATTGATTGTTTTTAGCGGATTTCCCTTTAGGGAAATCAGCTATTGAGGTCGTACTCATGACGCGATTTTCGAAATTTTTCTTCAAATGGCTAACTATCCTACGTAGGAAATGACGAAAATGAGGACCGTTCCAAATTGTATGTGTGTGTGTGTGTGTTTGTGCATATATATATATATATATATATATATATATATATATATATATATATATATCGTTTTATGTAAAAAGAAAGATCAAGTTCGTTAACGGCTGAAATCTGACCTGGGGAGGGGGAGAATTTCGAAAAATTTAATGTCTCCGTTATTATGCGTCGGATCGAAAAATTGTATAAAACCAATCTTATTGCCCATTCTTACTTCTTGAGGTCGTACTCACGACGCGATATCCGAAAAAAAATTTCAAATGTCCATTGATCCAACCCAGGAGAAGACGAAAAGGTACTGTGTATGTATGTGATATATATATATATATAGTCTATTAACGTTCTAGCGGTCGCAATTTTTGTTTGGATCGTTACCAAACTCTATATTTATTCGTTTCATGTAAAAAGAAAGATCAAGTTTGTTAATGGCTGAAATCGGACCAGTGGGAGGGGGGATTTTTGAAAATTCCTAATATCTCCGGTATTATGCGTCGGATCGAAAAATTGTATAAAACCAATCTTGTTGCCCATTCTAACTCGTCTCATATTAACAATATGCTATTATGTTATGAAGCACTTCATTTGAAGCCTAAATACCAAATATTGTTCTCATTGAACTTTTACGTTTTAAGATAAATGCAAATAAGTAACGCACGTGGGAAATCTGCTTCGTTAACGCGCCTCCTGCTTGACGGACTTTTTTGGACAGAGCCATTTGCTGATATTGCAATTGCAGTGTATAATTTGGGAAAGGTCTTCTTTGTTTCTCTATAACTAAATTCTGGGATTTCCCCGTAAACTGAACATTGACGGACCAAAGGTAAGTTGTAAGTGAATGAGTATGGCAGATCTGAAGAATGTAAACCGGCTTGAATCATTAAACCTACTTCAATATGATCATTATGTCAATTTAGTTCTCCACCTACTTTTGAACTTGAGAACTGCTCCAAGTCCTTCAAACCTGTTATTAAAATATGCTCAACCTATTTGTACCTGTTAAATCGCTAAATAGTAATTTAGGGTTTTTTCTCTCTTTACTTACAATTATTTATGATTATATGATGATCTTTTAGTTAGACGAATTTATCATCAAAGCTAAATTACAGATTTGGCGATGACTCTTATTACGTGAATGACATTGACTTATTTTGCTATAACAATTTTTTTTTTTAATTCGGGTTTTTTTCTCCAAGGTCTCCGGCTCAGGTGTTCATTTCACGGAGTAAATAACATTATAGTATGAAAACAAACTTGGATATTTTTCCGGTGGAAGGTCAGTAGATAAAAAAATAAAAATTAGAGCAGCGCCACATGTGCGTTTAATAAACACGCAACAAAAAGGGGGAAAATATGAAATCAGGTAATGTTACTGAGATTTTTAATCAGATATATATCAAATAACGGTGTTAAGTCCATAGTCAAATCTATATATATATATATATATATATATATATATATATATATATATATATATATATATATATATATATTACAGTTTTGAATGGACCTCATTTTCGTCATCTCCTTGGTAGGATCGATGGACATTTGAAGAAAAATTTCGAAAATCCGAGAACACCACCGTGAATGCCTACAATCGGTGTAAGAAATATTTAAGTAAATTTTAATAACCTGCCGTCGGGAAGCGTCTGAAATGTAAACAAACAGGTTTGGCAAATTCTCACCAGAAAGAAAAACAATTATTGAAATATACCTCAATATAACATTAATTTTAATGAAAACCATTTACTATATCTAGTACTGTAATTTATAATTTTCATCTCAATCACTCAAATTTTAGTAGTCCAATAATTTGATAGGGGAGGGGGGGGGAGGTCGCTAGAACATATTCGCACGTATCTCGTATAATAAACGTCTCTGTAAAACAATATTTGGTATTTAAGCTTCAAATAAAGTAGTTTATTATCTAACAGAGTATTGTTTTTGTAACATGAGTAGAAGTGGGGGTTTGCTGAAGGCCTGAAACTGAAAAATGCAAAAAATATCTCGGTTAATATTCAAGAAAGAGAAAATATGTATATAACAATATTTATAGTACATTTCATTTTCAGTAAGATTGGTTCTATACAATTTTTCGAAACCGATATATAGTAACGGAGATGTTTCGAATTTTCAAGATTCTTCTTCCCCCACCCCCCCACTCCCGATTTTAGCCATTAACTAACTTTAACTTTATCATTAGTTTTGCATGAAACGCATATATATGGAGTTTGGTAACGATCAAACAATAATTGATTCCCCTTAAAGTGGTAACACACACACACACACACACATACACACATATTATATATATATATATATATATATATATATATATATATATATTATTTATTTATTTGTTTTGGCATAAATACGTGGGGCGTTTTGCCAGGAGTCCTGGGCCATTTTATGTTAGTATCTTTAGGTGTTCTACTTAAATAATTTACAATTTGACAATTTCGAATACTCTTATGATATAAGTAATATATACTTAAGCAATATATAATATTTCCGGAAAACCAACAAAAACAAACAACAATTAATGGTTAATATATTCTTAATAAAGAAATAAATGCTATTTTTTTTTTCAATATTGTTAATATTTAGCAAACATTCCAATGAAAGTTCATCCCTGTTTTTAACTATATATGATATTAAATATAGTTTTCTGTGATTTACAAGTGCAGGGCAATGTAGCATTACATGCTTCAGGCTATTACAAATGTATTTTTTACACCACTTACATATTTCGACTTATGATATGGGCTTAACCAGTATGGGATATTTTATATGTATATATATATATATATATATATATATATATATATATATATATATACCTTTATATATATAATTCTAGCGTACGTGTGTGTCACTGAATTTCCTCCTAGACGGATGGACCGATTTGATTGAATTTTTGAATGAGCGTTCGGGTGACGCCCCGGATGGTTTAGCGCCGCAGATCGGCCAGGCAGATGGAGCAGGAGTGGGGGGTTGTGAGGGAGGCCTCAAATTAAAAATAGCCGTATTTCGTTTACCTATTGGTTTTTCGACAAATATGCACAGGATAAGAGTTGTTTATGTTGTTATTTGGAGTAACTTTTGTCATATTCAATTTTGTCGTATATTAAAGTATAAACGAGATATACACTGACAAAGTAAAGAGGGGCCAACAATTTTATTGGGCACCAACGATTGAACCGAATGGACAGAACTCGGTATGTGAATTAGCATTAGTTCTACCATGGTTATTAGCTGTACTAAATTTGTTAAGTTCCAACGGGAGTGGGGGGTTTACTGAGGCCGAAAACTAAAAACCCCCGATATCTCGGTTAATATTAATGACAAGTGAAAAAAGGTAATGACAACGTTTTTATAGATCTTTTAATTTGCAAAACGATTGGTTTATATACAAAATTTCGATCGGCCAGACAGATGGAGCAGGTCTCTGATCGAAGGGCGAAGGGCGAGGTTATTGGTAAAGTAATGAAATGTTACTATGTTTATCTAATTGTACGTCCTTAGAATTTAAGTGTGTCATCTATATAAAGATGTTTTCAGCTGCGAGAGGTTTTCACTTTCAGACATTGTTATTTATTGTCCAAATTTATTTTAATTTGTTTGAATGTAGCGATTATTTTCTTTTTCTTTATTTTATATTTATGTATTTGCGTTATTATTGCTGAGGGTATTTATTTATTTTAGTTATTGGTCTACTACTGTTGGTTTTTAAGAACGTGTAGTGCGCATTCTACCAGATAATCACAGAACTAAAACGTCTTCTTTTCCTTCTCTCATTTTTTCCTTTTCTTTTGCGTACAAGTTTTTGCGATATTTTATTTACTATTTTTTTTTTTTTTTTAGGCAAGTGCATAACATATTTTTTTTTGCATTATTAAGATTAGATTTTTTTTTAAACATAATATAATTAAATTTAATATTATAATCGATTGATATATAAAGCAGGACAACGTCCGGCGGGTACGCGAGTATATGTATATATATATATATATATATATATATATATATATATATATATATAATTTTGAACATACCTCATTTTTGTCATCATCTGCTAGGTAGGATCGATGGACATTTGATGAAATTTTTCTAATATCGCGTCATGAGTACAACCTCAATAGCTGGAAAGAATTGCTTGTTGACCTTATATTAACTAATTATTAAAATTTCTATTATTAATATTGTATTTCTTTCTGTTCCATTTAGATTAAACTCGTGCCCGAGTCGACTGCCTGGTCAGAATTGCTCAGGGAATGGTGTGTGTATAGATGGTGTATGTACCTGTGATGCTATGTATACTGGGGAGGCGTGTGATCTTCAAATATGTCCGAACAATTGTTCATATAGTAATGGCGAATGCGCTAGGGACCAGCATCGGTGTATTTGCAGACCAAAGTACAAAGGTAAGTTGTATTGATAGTTGATGGTTCTAGACTGCTAGTAGAGGATTGCTGTGTGTCGGCTAAAATATAGTTACCTTAATTCTTCAAATACAGAATTTTCTAACAGTTTCGGACATTCATAATATAATAACACTATCATTCATAATGTAGTCTTCACCAAGTGCAGTTGTTGGTGCTCCCTGCGCTTACTCTATATAAAATTGCTCTGAAGAAGGGAACCAATTGTACCCGAAACTGTTAGCACTCGTAATAAAATTCTGCATTTGGAGAATTAAGATAACTATGTTTTAGATTACACCCAGCAATCCTCTACTAGCTATTTTAATAGTTATACAATTCAAGTTTTTTTTTTGTGAAAATATGACTTTTTTAATTTTACTTAAGTAGTCTATTGTGAAAAATCAACAAAAAATAAAAACTTCATTTTTATTTCTCAACTAGTTTCGCGTCCATATGACGCCTAATCAGGAGAAGTTCTACTACACAAAGGAACTAAAACTAATGGCTACATCTTTCTCTAGGACCTTCCACTATTTGTATGGATAGCAATAAAAGTCATATAGGAGAATCATCACAATTACTCAAAAGATGAATTAAACAACACATTATAACCTTGATCATAAGGATAATATAACGTCCCTAGCCGACCACACAATAAAAAAAAAAGTCCGTCATGCAAGGGCTGCGTAAACTAAGCAGATTTCCCTCGTGAAGTTTAGTAATAGATAAATATACATACTGCTAACACAACACCACCGTGAATAATACCAAAATACAAACGGAAATAACAAATGTTTCATCCAATTTCAATAACCTGCCGACAGGAAGCGTTAGGTTAGAAATGTAAACAAACGGGACTGCCCGCCTCACACCGGAAAGAAAAAGTCCGTCACGCAGGGGCTGCGTAAATTCAGCAGATTTCCCTTGTGAAGTTTTACAATAGAGAAATCTGCATACTGGTAACACAACACCACCGTGATTAAATACAAACGGTAATGAGAAATCTTTCAGCTAATTCAAATAAATTCCCAACTGAAACGGCTTCTGAATTGTAAGAATAATTTATATTTTAATAACTGAAATTTTAGTAGTCCAAGAACTGAAGAAGGGGCGGGGGCGGATGAACAGAACGCATCTGCATAAATCTGACAAAGTAACGAAGGTAAGGTAAGGTTAGAAACGACAGGTAAGGTTAGAAGAAGCTTCCATCTGAGCCGAGTAATGACGGAAATGGCCGAAATTATCCGAACTATACCCGACCACAGACTTCATAAAAATGCAAATATCTCATATAATAATATTCTGAATAGAGAATAAATGTATAGAACAATATTTATAGTAAATCTAATTTACAATAAGATTGGTTCTATACAATTTTTTGGTCCGACGTATGGTAACGGAGATATTTCGAAAATCCCCCCCTCTTAACACAACCTCCCACTGGTCCCATTTCAGCCATTAATGAACTTGATCTGTCTTTTTGCATAAAACGTTTAAATATCGAGTTTGGTAACGATCAAACAAAACTTGCGAACTCTAGAGCGTTAACAGACAAATATATATATATATATATACATATATATATATATATATATATATATATATATATAAATATAATTTTCAACGGACCTCATTTTCGTCATATCTTGGGTAGGATCGATGGACATTTGAAGAAAAATTTCGAAAATCGCGTCATGAGTACAACCTCAATAGCCGATTTCCCTTAAGGGAAATCCGCTTAAAGCCATAAAGTTGATTTTGAAAATATAATTATAATAGAAAAAGAAAGAAATTTAAGTAAGAGGTGGATAAAAGAGTATATGTACATTATAAAAAATAGAAAAAAAGTCCGTCACGCAGGGGCTGCGTAAACTAAGCAGATTTCCCACGAGAAGTTTTACAATAGAGAAATCTGCCTAATAACAACTGTAATAGAAAGAAACCTCTAAACCTAAAACATTATTTAGGGCGTAATAATCCAGTAGTTTCTAGCCCCGAAACACAGTTAACCTAACCTCTAAACCTATTCGCGAGGGACGGATAGTTATGGAAAAGGCCGCCAGAGCTCTCGGCGGAAAGTCTGAACATAGCCTACTGGTACCACACGAAGAATACAAATGCAAATATCTCGGTTAATATTCAAGATACAGAATAAATATATAGAACAATATTTATAGTAAATGTAATTTGCAATAAGATTGATTCTGTACAATTTTTCGATCCGACGAATAGTAACGGAGATATTTCGAATTTTCGGAAATCCTCCCCTCTAAACCCCCCCTCCCCGTGGTCCGATTTCAGCCGTTAACGAACTTGATCTTTCTTTTGACATAAAACGACTAAATATCGAGTTTGGTAACAATCAAACAAAAATTGCGACCGCTAGAGCGGTAACAGACAATATATATATATATATATATATATATATATATATATATATATATATATATATATATATATACAGTTTTGAACGGACCTCATTTTCGTCATCTACTAGGTAGGATCGATGGACATTTGAAGAAAAATTTCGAAAATTCCGTCATGAGTACAACCTCAATAGCTGATTTCCCTTAGGGGAAATCTGCTAAAAGTCCTTCACGCAGCGTGCGTGGCTGCGTAAACTAAGCAGATTTTCTACGTGAAGTTTTACAATAGAGAAATCTGCATACTGGTAACACTCAACACCACCGTGAGTAAATACAAACGGTAATGAGAAATCTTTCAGTTAATTTTAATAAGCTCCCAACGGAAACGGCTTCCGAATTATAAACAAATAGGTCTGCCAACCACTCAGAGCTGAACAGATAGACATATTCTTCACCGAAAAGAAAAACCATAACTGATACATATCTGAATATAACGTAATAAGTTTATCGCAAACTATTTACTATATCTAGTACTGCTATTTATAATGAATCAGAATAATTTATATTTTAATAACTAAAATTTTAGTAGTCCAAGAACTAAAGAAAGGGGGGGGGGGTCAACAGAACCTATTTGCATATATCTCACAAAGTAAAAGTTTACAGAAGTCTCTAAACCAATTTCACGAGAGCCGAACAGTTACGGATACGGCCGAACCATTCGGCGGAATTTCACGACACAACCTACAAGAATTGATCTCATCTCGTCTGTTATCCCACACACTTAATAAAAAAGCAAATATATTGGTTAGTATTCAAGATAGAGAATAAATGTATATAACAATATTTATAGGAAATTTAATTTGCAATAAGATTGGTTATATACAAGTTTTCGATCCACGTGTAGTTTTTTTTTTTTATTATTATTTACGTCAACTTTTGCTGCTATGGCTAATTGGGACAGGTTATTTACAGGTTACCGCCCTTGCTCCACGTGTAGTAACAGAGATATTTCGAATTTTCAAAAATCTTCCCCTCCCACTGGTCCGATTTCAGCCATTAATGAACTTGATCTTTCTTTTTACATAAAACAAATAAATTTTGAGTTTGGTAATGATGATGGAAATTTTCGAAATTCGCGTCGTGAGTACGACCTCAATAGCTGATTTTCCTTAAAGGAAATCTGCTAAAAGGTGATCTATAAGAAAACATAAATAAAATATGTGAATTATACATATCTTAATTTATTAGAAACTTTAGTGTGACAGTTAATCAATTATAAGTTTCTCATTTACGATTTAGACTACACTTCATTAGAGATAATGGATATATTAGCAGATTTCCCTTAAGGGAAATCAGCTATTGAGGTCGTACTCATGACGCGAGTTTCGAAAAATTTCTTCAAATGTCCATCGATCCTACCCAGGAGATGACGAAAATGAGATCCGTTCAAAATTATATATATATATATATATATATATATATATATATATATATATATATATATATATATATATATATTTGTCTGTTAACGCTCAAGCGGTCTCAACTTTTGTTTGATCGTTACCAAACTCGGAGTTTAATCGTTTTATGTAAAAAGGAAGATCAATTTCGTTAATGGCTGAAATCGGGCCAGTGGGAGAGGGGCTGTTGAAAATTCAAAATATCTCCGTTATTATGCATCGAATCGAAAAATTGTATAGAATCAATCTTATTGCAAATTAAATTTACTATAAATATTGTTCTATACATTTATTCTGTATCTTGAATATTAACCGAGATATTTGCATTTGTATTCTGTGCGTGGTCGGCAGGAGTCGGCTATGTTCGGGATTATCCGCCGAGAGCTCTAGCGGCCGTTCCCATAAACTATTCGTCCCTCGTGAATAGGTTTAGAGATCCCTTACTACTACAGATGTTATTGGGCAGATTTCTCTATTGTAAAACTTCACGTGGGAAATCTGCTTAGTTTACGCAGCCCCTGCGTGACGGACTTTTTTTATTTTATGATGTATGGATACAAATTAGCTAACTTCACCCGCCATACTTCTCCGACTGGCAGTGCTAATGGAAGCTCATAGAGAAAGATGTAGCCGTTAGTTTAGTTCCCTTGTGAAGTAGAGCTTCTCCTGATGATGCGAAACTAGTTGAGAAATAAAAATGATTTGAATAATCTCTGGAAGTTTTCATTTTCTGTTTTTCTACAATAGACTAGTTAAGTTATCTTTTGTTTCCTTGTTCATTTAAAAAAAATAAAATAAAATAAAAAAATAACACGATTATGCCCACACTGTTATCATATGATTACAAAAAGCTTTCCAAGAACATTTCTTCCCCAATAGAGCACTTCTGTTTTCCTTGTATATATATATATATAGAAATATATAAAACCGCATATCTTATCATAGTTGTATAAATAAACATATTCCAGATGGGAATATAATAAAAATATTTCTGCTAGGAATTGAGTCAATTTGTCTCTGAATATTCTAGCTCTATGATTTAATACAACATGTAGGCACAGCGTCAGAATTGATAGAAATGCAATTCTCCTTAATTCACTTTATTAACTCTACATGTTTCAGGCCTCATCAGGAGTTTAATCTTTGCACCTAAAACCAAAATTAAACCATGGCGTAGAGCATCTGTGAGTAACTGCCAGACCACGAGACATTTTGTAAACCCAATTAAACAGAAATATCTCACTACTTACTCCAAATGAGAAAGATGAGGAGAGATATGTGCGTTTGGCAGTACTTATAAATGTGAACAGTTCTTTTCATTGATGAAAGTTAATAAATCAAAACATCATACAAGGCTGAATGAAGATATTTTAGAAAATTCTTTTCGTCTTTGTATCAGTGGAATTAATACAAACATCGATGGATTAGTTTCCCAAATTCAAGCTCATTGATTTCGGTGTTGCTATTTAACTTTTGTTGTTTGTAATAATTCCAAATTTTACAATTTAATTATAATGTTGTACCAATTTTTTTTCATTTAATTTTGTTATTTTAATAAATTGTATTACAATTGCATTGCCGTATAATTTCATGTCTGATATCTATCGTTAAAAATTATAAACACTACTTTAAAATTCACTACTTCTAAACGCAGCCCGCAAACGTATTTGCACACTAAATTTTGGCCCACAACATGTCAAAGGTTGCCCATACCTGTCTTAGAGAGACATCCTTCTTCTAAACAGGCTTCATCTATACTGATAGGAAGACACAACCTGGTACCAAATGCTACTATAAATCGATATTGCTATACCTATGCTTTATTTTTACAATTAAACCAAATTCCCTGATGATGTAGCTTCAATATTTCTAACTAACTTAACTATATATCAATCAATGAAAATAAATTGAAATTTTTTTATCAAATTTTTATAAAACACAATTAATGAGGATTTTATTTCTATAAATTCTGGCCCTTTGATGTTATTGTAACACTAGTACCCTCTCCAATATTGTTTCCCTTTTAGTTACTTTCCATTAAATGATGGAATTATGAACATCTTCAAAAAAGCCTTAGTAGACTTCTGAGTCTTATAAGAAGAACATCCAAGTTTAGCATTGATCACTAGTGAAAATATACTTTTTCATAAATATTCCTATAATTTTCCCCATTCATTTTTTCCAATATGCCCATGCTAACCTTACTATTCGAGTGCTATTGGTTCTGCACAGTCTATTTTCGATCTACCATTTTTTTTCTCTCTAGGAGAAGACTGTTCACAAGTTGGTGATCGAGGCTATTGGGAAGTGGTCAGGCCGCGGGGGGGCCTTCCGAAGGGTTCTGCCTCACATACTGCTTCAGTCTGGCGGGATTCGCTCCACATTATTGGTGGAGAATCGTACAATACTGCTGGAATGATATACACTTACGATTTTACAGGTTTGAAATATTATTTTTCTTGTGTAATGCTTTTTTCTTCTTTTTTTCATTAAAATAAACTTTTTGTTTCTCCTCATAGTAGTCCTCTGAAAAATCATTTATTTCATTGCATGTTGCATATTCCATTGTGACATGGCATATTACATGTCTGGTTTCGTATATATATAAATCAAATTTTACAATATAACTATTCTTATGAATTATTATCATAAAATAAAATAAAATGAAAAGATACAGAAATAGAAAATAAATAAAATTTTGTAATAAACGAAATAATTACAAAATAAAATTGGCTAAATGAAATAGAAAAATAAATTAAATAAAGTTAAACTCAACCGATGTTACAGTTTTGATATTCTTTAATTTCAGTCTATTCAAGGCAAAATATTTTTAATTATAATGCTCATTCCTCATAGTCAACTTTAAATTCTAATGTATTTTTGCTACATCCATATCTATTCTTTTGATAAACTTTATGAGATCATTATTATATTTATTAAATAATATATGAGGTGGTTCTGGCCAATTAATTCCTTTTTCAATTATTTGAATTACATTTGACTTATTTTGGTTATAAGTTGTGTTATTAAAATAAACGTCCTTTACAGTAAATTCCAGTTTACTTTCATAGGCATTTCTTTGTTTCTATTTATCCTTTTATGATCAGTTAATTTCTCTTTTATTTATATTTCTTGTTATTTATTGTAAACTCATATTTTATAAACCTTCTAAAAATGTATTCCTTAGTATACTCAGCTCCTTCCCTACACGTATTTTCCAAAAGGTATTACTCCTCACTGGATAGATGAAATTTAATAAAAGAATTGTTTCTAGATACTAGAGTAGTTGAAGTTTCTTATACTATTTATGAAAACTGACTTTAAATTTGTGAGCAGCCCTAATTTTTATTTGAAAAATATAGGCTGTAGTAATCTAGTTGCTCTGGGGGTCAAATGTTCTAATACTCCCCTCATGGATTTATTCTGCAATGGTTATTGTATATATGTCAAATTTAATTAAATAAGTTACTTTTGTCAAGGATTAACAATTTGTACCAACCTTTATGTGTGAATTCATGCGTGTATATGTGCGTCCCTTAGTTACTGCTAACAAATCCATGTGTCAACTCTTTAAATGGCTTTCAATTCTGCTGATTGATATTGAAGATAAGTTAAATTTATGGATGTATGACATCACTTTGTTAAATGGAGCTTAACAGTAGATTATACGCTCAACTTCATAGACCCTTGACGTACACCAGAGTGCAAATATAGTATCACCAAGCGTTCAATGGAAAAAAACTAATAGTGGAGGGTATCTTCTAGATATAAATTGCCATTAAATAATTTTTTTGGGAGATGGTGGGAAGGGGGGGGGGGGTTGTTATATCTGGAAACAAGACATAATATGTACTTTTTTTCAATAATATTTTAAGTTTTCTTTAAAAAAAAGTTCTAACATTTCTACAGAATTGTACGTAATATTTTCATCCGTATATTTTTATTTTGAAAAAAATATATTAACTTTATATTTAATAAGTATAAATCTCCACCAGCCATGTAATTTCACTTATTTTTTAGTGTATTTAATTAATATTGTTATTAATTAACAATATTAATTAAATACTTTCTAATATTAATTTATTAACTCTCCTTTGTTAATATACCGTAAACATCATCTCTTGAGCAATTTAAATACCCCCTCCCTATTGCTTGTTTATGAAGATTAACCTGATATGCAATATTCAGATATTTATGAACCAACTAATTTAGTTTATAAATGCACCTTGTTTGTAGAAATTCATCTTTGAGGAGTAATTCATTTGTAAAGATGGGAGAGGCTCAAGTACTATAAAACACTCTTTATTAATATTAAACCTTAAATCCATGTACTTTTATGTCCTAATGTATGGCTTCTATGCTGAGATAATTTTGTTTTTTTTTTTTTAAAAAAAGTAATTCTGATAAAAATTGGCAAATTGAATTCATATCTGAATAATTTATTTTAATATAATCCTGATCTCTGCTGGACAGAAAAAAATGTCCACATTTACCAGAAAACCGACCACATTTCAGGAGTAGATGGATGGTAGAATAAAATAAAAAATTAACCATTTATCAAAAATCCCTTTGGAAATTTCTTGTTTTTCATCCCTTTTCCAATCAAAATATTGAATATTTAAACTGAAAGAAAATTAAAATTAAAAAAAAATATTTTTTATTTGAAAACATTTACTTTGATTTTACAAAAAAAATGTGATTTTCTTGGATGTTTATTTACAGTCTACTTAAATACTGGTTTTTATTACTGGTTTATTTATTTTTAATGCCTTTTTAACAATTCAAAAGTATGAAGAACATTTTTTGATGGATGTAAATGTCAAAGTTTCATGTTTTGTTTTTCCTTTATATTTTTTGTTGGAGTATTCTTATCGCCTCATTAAATCTGTTTTTACGATATTAATGGGATTAGTGAGCATTCATTTTAATCATACTAATTTAATACGTATTTCTTTAAACAGCAAGGATTAGTTCTTAATACCATATTGGTTCAAAGTGTAAGCAATTATTAAATTCCTTTTTCTGTCAGCATATCCTTATCATATAGTGTAATAAGGCACATTACATCTTAAATAATAAGCCAGATGTGCTAATCTTCACTCACCAGTTAATGATATAAAAAACATATGATGTACCTTTATTTACAAATGGAAAGCATATAAGCCCGTATAATGTCTTAATTTGTGTAAGAAAGTCCTTTATATGATTTTAATTTATCTAAATTCTCAATATTTCTGCTGTAATATACTGTCCCTCCCAAAAAGGTTGAACACTAAAACAAATGGTTTTCAATCCTTACTCAAGGATTTAATTTAAATCTCTAAAGAGACAAAATAAATAGATTAAATGGGTAAACACATGAACATATCTTGAAACAACTATGATGAAAAAGAAACTCAATCCCAAAAAAGCATATATTTTTTTTTTGGTGGAATTAACTCCTTATCAACCACAGCTCCTTACTAAAAAAACAAACTTATCTCTGGTATGCATTGTTTTATTACATTCAGGAAGTTCTGCATTTAAAGAAAACACTTTATTTGTCATTTTTTGGTAAAGCCACTGGGTAAACATGTTTTTGAATGATTTTCCTCAAAACCAACCAAGGACAATGATACTGTATAAGTACTCTTATATTCCATTTTTCTGGGAACCCAAATATTTTCCTGCAAGAATCTTTGGGTCCAATAGTGATCCATTAAAAATCACACCCTCAAACCTGATCATGATTTTGTTATCAGGAATATGATTGATACTACTACTCATTACAATACTCAATATTAACAAATGCATTAATCATACGAGAATTTTTCGAGGACTTTGGAATTGGGGTATTCCAAGAAATTATCTTCACTCCCAGTAACATTCTAATATGAATCATGGCAACTCAACTCTCAGCTGGTATTCACAAGTTGCAAAATATCACAGATCCGAAGATGGCCTGAGGTGCAGAAAGCATGCTCAGCTTTGAGCTTTCATAAGTATATTGCTTGCAAAGGAAAATGGGAAATTTTATTGGAATACCAAATGAATTAATTGGTTTGAAAACCAAATTCCGATCATTCAGTTCACACACACAGATTGTTTGGTTGTTACAATGAATTTCTTTATTTAATCTTATTTTTCATCTGGCATTCTCTTTTTTGTGTGTGTGCGTGTTATGCTTCTAAGTTTGTGAAGGGCATTTTTGGAAATAATAGTGCAATTTCTGTATAAAGTAAGAACACTGACTGACTAGCTTTGAAATTAAGGTAAGAACCGAGAGGATAATGCCAAACTGGCTCAATACCTACTAGAGGTCCCTAAAGTGGAATTAATATCCTATCTAATAATGGTAAGGTATCTGCATTGAGAAACTCAGTTGGTTAAATTAATTAATTTTAATAAACTGGATTGATTTTTTGAAATTTTATTTATTTTAATTAACAAGTTTGTTTCTTTTTTATAACTGCGTTATCAGAATCAAATTGGTGGAAAACAAAATTGTGATTAAAAAGCTCAGTTTCAGTAGTGGTTAAATAAAATCCGTTCTTGCAATTTAGAATATCTTTGCAATGAAGAATATTGCTGGGATTTGAAAATGAAAAGGAAAGATTTGCAGCTTACTAAATGTAGATGTTTTTTTAGAGTTAAAATCTTTTTTCCATATATCGGAGCACTAAAAAAAGAAAGTTTACAGAAAAAGAAAATGTTGTTACTTATTCTCATTAAACCCTCTTTGTTCTACATTTGCAATGGCAAGTGGGGCATCATTTTAAGTGAAATTTATTGTTCTTTCAAATGGTAAACTCAGATATCTAATATTGAAATTATTTCTGGATTTGTAGCTTGTTATATGTCCAAAAATAGCTCCAAATTGAAAAATCAAAAACCTATAATGTCTCCAAAATAAGTGAGAATCGGATTAGACCATATATGAATTTCTTTGTTGGAAATTGTGTCTAGATCATCTCAAAATGTGCACACTCAAGTCTGTTAAACTCTGTATATGTTTATACTCTAGTGGCCACAATTTTTGTTTGATTGTTTGTTTAAATTCAATATTTAAACATTTTATATAAAACTAAAAATCAATTTTGTTAAATGCTGACATCAGACCGGTGAGAATGAGGGGTTTAGAGGGAGAAATTTCAAAAATCCAAAATATCTCTGTTGTTATGAGGTAGATCAAAAAAATTTTATAATGAATCATTGCAAATATAATTCCACATAAATGTTATATACATTTTTTTCTCTATGTTCAATATTAACCAAGATATTTGCATTTTTAATTTTCAGCCTTCTGTTAACCCTAATTTTTAGTCATTGCACATTAACAATAAGTCAATATTTTAGTAATACTGTAACCTCTTATATTTTATTTTATTTAGGATTTCATTCCTATGAATTTAAAAGATAAAATTTGAAGTAGGATTTTCTTGATATTTTGTTTAATTTTGTGTTTATAGGCAATGTATGGGAAACATACCACTCTACTGATGGTAAAACAGCCCCTACACCTCGATATGGCCATTCTGCTGTGATATTTGGGGTAAGTTTTAGAGCTCTTTGAGTTAAAATTTTATGTTAATCTAGGTCATAGGTGAATTAAGGTATATCATTGAATAATTGGATTGTTTTTTTGTATTTTTTTCTGAGTCCAGCAAAACTTTTGCATAAGAACAAAAAAGAAATTAAAACAAGAAAAAGGCCGGTGTGGAAAATACCTGGTTAAATCTTGAGCCCCTTTGTACTATATCAACGATATCATTTGAAGGGGTGGTGAATAATTGGATACTCTCTCATATGAAGGCTTAAATCAGTTTCTTATTTAGTGACAAAATTCATTAAATAACGTCCTAAAATCCCACCCTGGCTAGAAAAGGGTGGTAACCTGTAGATAACCCGTCCCGATTAGCCTAAGTTGCAAAAAGTGTACGTTAATAAATAATAAAAAATCAGTTTCTAATTTCTTCTAGCTTAAATGCACATCAAAATTCTTTTAGTTTAACTTTTTCAAGTACATTTCATTAGGAAACATTTAGTATATTCTTCATATGTTTATACAATCCTTAATGCGACAGTAAGAACTATTGTTAGAGTGTTCAAAAGTGACAGTTGGCATTTTTCTTTTGAAAAACAAGCTATTGAGTTGGCTCACATGACAAAATTACACAAAAATTCTAAAAGTGTCATGAAAGAATAAATATAATGGATTATATCTGTGAACATGTGGTATAATCAATTATAATTTCAATGGTGGGAGTTGGGTTCTTTTTTTTATTTAGTTAATGAAACTAATTATGTGATTTCATTTATAATATAACTTATTTATTTCAGTACATTTTTTGTGCAGTTAGTTCATAAATTGGTTTCGTTGTAAGGGTTTTTTTTTTGTTTTTTTTTAAAGTACTTAAGATATATTTTTTAGTAATTGTGATATGTAATGGGACGTTGTGACGCACTACTGCTATCACCTTTCCTTTAAAGTTGTCAACATAATTGCATTATTAATCTAATTTTATTTAACTTTCTGTTAGTTGATTTTACCAGATATGTGATTTGAAACTGAAATTTATTCCCTGAATGTTAGGCACCATAGCACCTCTAATTACACAACTCCTGCTTGACTTTTTTTGTTACTCTTTACTTCTTATTTTATTTATTCATCTCTTAGTTCTGTAATCCAGTCATACAGTCAATCAAATTCTAAAACAGATTTTGAAATATACATAAAGTTATTCAAAAAATCTGGTGACAAAATTCTAAATATATAATTAAGGAGATTACATTAATATTATATCTCCCTGTTGGTCAACTGGTCATGCTTCCTCATTTTCCGTATCGTTTCTGGCATTGTGGCTTGTTGTTCATTCATTCATAAGTTTTGACCAGGAAGACCTGCTAAAAGGCATTGTTTTATTATATATTTGATTCATCAACACTATACTAACAGCACAAAATTGATCTAATAACATTATGTTGATTGGTTTTCTATGAAACACCAAGATACAAAAACTGAGATCATTTCGAACTGTGAAGGCAAAAATTATATATCACATCAAGTAAAATAATTATAAATATTCTTACATTCCCTTGTATTTTTCAGGATAAAATCTATATTTATGGAGGCGTGAAGGCTGGCGGCATTGTCTGTAATGAACTTTGGGCTTTTGATGTTAGTGCCAAATCGTGGGAAAATATTACTGTCAGGGCAGAGCCTTGTAACTCAAGTTCACTTTGTGGTAATATTTTTTATTTCATTACATTTTTTTTATGTTTAGAAACTTACTTATTTTTTTGTTTTTTTAAAGTAACTTTTTGAATGCTTAGTGGCCTAAGACGTATTTTGACTGTAGTCACAAATTTGTGTGGGATTAACTCCATAGGATATATTATCTATTTATTTAAAATTCGAAGCAGCAAGACCCACATCGTAGACATACGAGCAGGCGTAAAACTAGAGCACTTTGTCATGAACTGAACGTGTATAGATTTTAGCGCCCTGAGGTCCTTAGCCATGTGACCTCCACAGCTATTTAAATTTTAGTTATGTTCCAGCCCAACACATAGGGTGGGCATTTTGTTTTCTCAAATTTTACTCTTATGCCATCTACTGTTATTTCCTACTTCTTCAGTTGTACACCCTAGATTATTAATTATTATTTTCTTCATGGATTTTCTATAATTGCTGTTATTAGTTTGGCCATATTTGAACTAGTGCCAAGTTAAACGTATATATTAATGAAAAGTAGTAATTACAAAATGTTCATGCAAACTAACTGAAATCTGACTATTCATTAAACTTGTTTCAGTTAAGCTGTAATATAATATGTACTATATCAGCTATAAAAGTTAGTGAATTAACAAACATCAGTTTCTTAATATAATTTGGCAAGGTTTTCGGGAAGCCACCCATTTAAAGACGATTTAATCATTTTTAGAAGAAAATCACTTTATTATTAAAAATAACAAAACTTATAGAATTTATAAATGACTAAATGGTTAATGGGAGGCCACTCATTATTTACAGATAAAATATTTACTCTTTAAAAACCGCGTATTGCTATTCACTGTTATTGCTATCGCTTTAGGCTGTTCATACTTGACTAGATTATCACAGTCATTCTGTTTATTTGTTATCAGAAAGTAAGTGATTGCTTATTAACACCACTTGGTGATCGTTTATTATTACACCACATGGACAGCTACCAGAGTTTGTGTACAGAGGACAGCCAGGGATGATCACTTTATGCAGCTACTCCGTGACATCGTCCATTTTTGGGCTAACTCTAATTTAAAATTACATTTTGTCATTCAAATCAACTCTAGAAGTGTTATTTTAAATAATAAAGTGCCATTTTTTTTATAGAATTTAATAATTATGTTTAAAATAGTGGTCTCCCAATAACCGATAACTACCTACAATTTATTTAAAACAACTTGTTAAATATAAAGCGTTATAAAGAAAGTGTTGGTAAAGAATGGGAATTAGCGGTAGTGGAGAGATTTTTGGCCCTAGGGCTACATTTTCTTGAGGAATATGTGGGCATCTAAATTACTAAAAAGAGCATTGGTTGACTCTTAAGATATATGAACAAATGAAATCCTGCACTCTAACAATAATTTTATAATATACCAGGCAAGCATTGCTTATGGGGATTTATTAAACCTGGCCTAACAACGAGGGCTATAACGCATTTGTGAAAGTAGAAAAATATATATTTCTTTCATTATTCTCCTCTTTCTGTATTGAAAGTGATGGAACCATTTAGTTAACTATAACCCTTCTGGTTCTTCACATTTCTCTTTACTCTACTGTTTTTCATAAAGTTTCATGAAACGAAACTGTGCACCAACTATAAATTTAAGTGAACTCATAGATTATTCTGAAGTATATTTCACTCATCATACTTAAATATAATAGACTTCTTTCTATCACCAGTTATACTTAGTATAACCTATAAATGCAACTATATATTAACTTATTTTTATTTTAAAGGCTTTGTCAAAAGAATGCATTTTTAATTTCAGGTCCTCTTAAATCAGCAGGACATTCTGCTACCCTAGTCACTAGTAAGAGGAGTATAGAAAAGATGGTTGTAATATTCGGACATTCTCCTATTTATGGCTACCTGAATACTGTCCAGGAATATCACTTTGGTAATATTTTTCAAATGTTAACTAACACTGATTATTTTGGTTTAAAAGCCATAATGGCACTGTTGAGGCAATGTTTTTAGTCTTACAATGTACCAAATTTCTCTTTTGGGAACAGGCTATTACAGTTGGTCAAATGGTAAGATTTATTGCCTTGCAACATAGATTGATAAAAACCAAAAATCAATAAAATCTGTATGTAAATGCAATAACATTTGAACATAGCATTTATTATCCATGAAACTCAGAATATAAAGATATTTCAATATTTTTAGATAGAAATCTAACTAGCAAAATCAGTTGGGGGAGGTTACAAAAAAAGTAATTGCTTCATTCTTAGGATGCTGAAAAAATACATAGAGCCTTTTTTTTAAGAAGTTGAAGAAATTATTTTCTATCGGACTCTTTTTTACCTGATGCGTAAATATATACAGGGATATTTCCGATTTTGTATTGAACTACCTTTCAATCCCTTCTCATTGACGGCTCAATATGGTCATTAACTCAATATCTTTTACTTCTATTTTAAAAAGTTTGAATAATGAGTTTCATCCACATAATTTAAAAATGTAGAACTTTCTTGCTATTAGCAAAATTTTTCTCTAGATTATGGTTTACCGAGAATCTACGATTTTTGTGAAAAGAGTATTACTTTTTCTTAGCTGCATCATTGGGCTCAAGTGTATAGAGACATAATTATCATTGAGTCATATGTTCAATTCCTTCATTGGCCAAAGGAAATTTATTTAATGATAAACTCTGTAAATAAAATCACTTCTCATTACGTGTTAAAAAAAAATAAATATATATTGTAACTGCAATTTCAGCAATCCAGACTCTACTCTAACTCGCTACTCTGCTATTAAATCGACTCTATGACCATCAAAATACGTTATCTGCACAACATGTATACAGCTTATCTCACGTGAAACATGAATTAGCTATAATGAAAAATCAAATTTTTCATTTCAATTTTCTAATGAAAAATTGCTTCTGAGTTTGCTAACAGTCTCTCGCACTAGATTAATCCCTTATATAAAGCCTGAGCTCGTTTCCTTTAACCCTGACTTTCAGAACTACCCGTGAACAAGGTTCTAGTATCATAATTAATTTTGCAAAATGTTTAGTGCATAAATTTCAAGAGATGTGAACGTTATTATAGTTAAGCTAAGTCCAAATTCCAGACCATATGGGGACTTAATCCTCCTCCCCTGCAATCTCAGATTCATTAAAATAGATTCTGCCTCTTTACATCTCTCTTTTCATTTATTTTAAATATTTTTGCAGAGTTTCTATACTTCACTCTTTAAAAATCTAGTAGCTTTTCATAATGTGCACAATGTTTTATTTTCATATCAATTATAGTCTTAAATTGAATAAAACTTCAAAATTATAGGAACCCGAGAATGGAGTGTCGTGAATACACATGGTTTTCCTGTGAAAGCGAGATATGGCCATTCTGCAGCCTGGGATCCTTTGACAGAGAAAATATATGTTTATGGTGGCTTTACATCAGAATCACCAGCTAGTCCTCTTCTCTCTAATAGGCTTTATTCTTATGACCCTGCGTCTAAAGTATGGTAAGTTCTCTTCATTATAAATTATGGTGAATAGAATTGTGTTTAATTATTTTAAATTGTTTATTAGCAGATTTTCCTTAAGGGAAATCAATTATTGAGGTCATACTCATGACACGATTTTTGAAAAATTTCCTCAAATGTCCCATCAATCAAACCCAGGAGATGACGAAAATGAGGTCTGTTCAAAACTGTGTGTGTATATGTATATGTATATTTGTCTGTTAACACTCTAGTGACCACAATTTTTATTTGATCATTACCAAACTCGATATTTCAATGTTTTCAACATTTGATAAACCCCTGCTCCTACTCTTGCCTTATTAACAATAAGTTCTTATATTATGAAGCACTCTTTTTGAAGCATAAATACCAAATATTGTTCTCATTGAACATTTATTGTTTGATATAAATGCAAATGCATGACACATGTTATAAATCTGCTTAGTTAACGCGGCCTCTGCATGACAGACTTTTTTTATTTTAATTAAATTTAAATAATACAAGAATTTATCGAATTTTTTCCGACTCAAAGCCGGGTTTCCTGGCTATCTAGGCTACTGAGCAACCAATTGCAATACAAATGGAAATGGCAATTAATTCCTCTCCCTTTTAAGCCAACCAATCAGTAAAAGTAATTCAGTTTTCCCTATCTCCTAGATTTTTCCATTTATCTATATATTCCCCTTTATTCGTTTTTTATGTATCGTTCCCTGAAGCTCCTCTGGTGTGTGTTTCTTTGACTTCACTAGTGGTTTTTAGATTTTAATTTGACTATTTGGTGTTGTTTTTTTGTTTTGTTTTTTTTACTATCCAATTTGTATACATGTTATCTGTAAATATTCATTTTTTATTATTTATTCTGACTATTTAATTAAACTTGATTTAATCTGTAAAAATATTTATTCATATATTATCTATAAATATTCACTTGGGCACAAATTTGTATTTTTTCTTAAAGTTATACATTCTAAATCTAATACTTTTCATAATATATTTTCAATTTAATAACAGCTTGTATGACATTTTCATTGTTAATGGTTGCCAGTGGGGCACTAATGATGGAACGTTTCCTCTAAAAGTATTCTGCCTCATAGAATAAATAAATGTAGAGGAAAGAGGACTTTGTTTTCTTACCTGAAATAATTAGGTTTTGTTTATCTATGTGTACCTATTTTAGTGCTTTTCATTCTCTCCTAATTAGGAAGATACCTACTTTATATGAAGCTGTTATTTCAATAGTCATACAAGATAACTTTTGTTTTTGTATTTGCCATTATCAGTAAAATTACCAGCTTTTTTTGTCATATTATTGTAGTGATCTCTCTGTGGAAGAGAAATAATCTGGGAAGTAGTACCACGTCTTTAGATTAGTATAAAAGACAGTGAGGATTGTACGGATAACTGAATTATTTTAAAAATGGAATTGTTCTATTGTTCAGATAAGACCTTCATATATAGTTCTCCTTTATTTTATATGTTTCAACAAATTTGTCTTAATTGATAGACTAGAAACCTTTTCTCATAATAAAATAATACTCATTTTGAACAGTTTCCTATGTACTTTGAGCTGAATTTAATGCTCTGTTATTTATTTCAGGACACTTCTTAGCCATGCTCCTGCTGCTCGTTTTCTTCATACTGCTACATTTCTCGACGGGCTGATGATAGTGTTTGGCGGGAATGCCCACAATGACACCACATCTTCGTCTGGTGCTAAGTGCTATTCTGCTGAAGCTCTCATGTACGATGCTACGTGTGATTCTTGGTCAATGTTACAACTTCCGAGTCAATTAAGAGCAGATGTTGCAAGGTTTGGCCATTCAGCAGCCGTATTCAACTCATCTCTGTACATATATGGAGGCTTCAATGGTCAAATGCTTAATGATATTCTCAAGTAAGTTATTCCTCTAATTATTCTGAAAGATAACCCCTACAAAATTTCTATAACAAATTTCACTTAAGGGAAATCACATATTGAGGTTGTTCTCATGATGCGAATTTTGAAAAAACTTCTTCAAAAGACTATTGATCCTACCCAGGAGATGATGAAATTGAGGTCCTTCAAAAAAAAAAAAAAAAAAAAATATATATATATATATATATATTTGTCTGTTAACGCTCTAGCGATCACAATTTTTGATTGATCGTTACCAAACTCGATATTTAATCGTTTTATTTAAAAAGAAAGATCAAGTTCATTAATAGCTAAAATCGGACCTGAGAGAGGGGGGGGATTTTCAAAAATTCAAAATATCTCCATTACGATACGTCGAAAAGTTGTATAGAACCTATCTTATTGCAAATTAAATTTACTATAAATATTGTTATATACATTTATTCTCTATCTTGAATATTAACCGAGATATTTGCATTTTTATTAAGTGTGATAACAGAAGAGATGAGATCGTCCAAAGTCTGTTCTATTCATGACTTTTTGCCGAAAGCTAGTTCGGCCATTTCCATAACTTCCATAGAGACTCGTTACTCCTACTGTTATTAGTAGGCAGATTTCTCTATTGTAATACTTCACGTGGGAAATCTGCTTAGTTTACACAGCCCCTGCGTGACGGACTTTTTTTGTTTGATCAATACCAAACTCAATATATAATCGTTTAATTTAAAACTAAAGATGAAGTTCATTAACTGGAGAAGTGGTGGTGGATCTTGGAAGGGGCCATTAAGAATGGGAGAATATCGAAAAATCAATATGTGTCTGTTATTATCAACTCGGATCGAAAATTGTTATAGAACAAATCTTCAATCTATTTGCTATTCAAATGATTTTTATATGCACTTTTTCATTACTCAAATATTATTTGTAGTTTCTTGTTTACAGCCTTCAATAAACTTAATTTCTACTAATCAGATAGAATATATATGGTGAGACAAGAGCATGAAGAATCTCTGCTTAGTTTTTTCAGACTTTTTTTTTAAATATTTTTGTCATATCTATTTCAAAAGAATGGCTCTTTATTAATAAAATAAAATATTTTGTCATTGAGATAACTATAGTAAAATTTTTGATGTCAGTGAATCAATAATAGGTACAATAAGAAATTGGGAGGGAGATTTTCATTATTGGGTTGAAATGTTGTAATGAACGATCTTGCAAACTTAATTTCTTCTGTTTGAATACTTTCTAACATATGACCCCTTTTAGAACTTATCTAAGATCTAAATAGATTATATAAAATCATTCAATTACTCAACTTTTCTCTAAAGGCTATTACTTATATCCGTAGGAATATCTTTATATCCTACAAAACTGCTCAAAATACTGATATAAAAACATTGCTATAATTTTTAATTAATGTTTTTAAGTTTTATTTTTGTTTTCGTTATTTTCCCATCATACATCGTTATGATTGGTTTCTTCATATTTCCTATATTGCTACCATTTTTTTATTGTGTTCAATTTGTTTGTGTTATTTTAAGGTGTTGTTCACTTTCATGAAATGTTCTATACTGATCAATAAATAAGACATTATTTCTAGGTATACCGGCGGTAACTGTAGAAATCTTACCACAAGCACAATGTGTTTGAATACGAGGCCTGGTGTTAAATGCGTTTGGGAGAAGAAAGTTGGCCAGTGTGTACCAATTACTGAGATCTCAAAGGAAATCATTTTAAACCCCATTTGGGATCAGGATGAGGCTTATTACACGTACGTAACAACTTAATAAATAGATCCTACAACGAACCTTTGCAAATTATTCTCTTACTAGCTAAGTACATTTTTAGAAGGTGCCCATCTGAAGGGAGATCCAGCCATCAGGCTAACATTGTGGCATGTACACAGTTGACAGATTGTAATTCTTGTGTTCATACTTCGCTCGGATGTGGATGGTGCGGCCACTCCAACAAATGTTCTGGGGGGCAAGTTTGTAAAAAGCCTGTTCACACGGCGTCTCAAGCTGTTATCACCTACAGGGTAAGTTTTCATTTTTAAAATTTCTTGTTAGGATTTGGAAAATGGAAAGTCAAATTATAAATTAGTAAATTAACCTATGATTTTTGTTATTAACAAGTTAACGAGAGTTATTTCCTTTCTAACAAGCCTTATGTAATCATTTATATAGAATTATTGTACTTTACTAAACCCATCTACTGATTGTTCATTCAAATAACTACTTTTCCATATTAATTAAGTTCCCCCTATGAAATGTGAAGGTGTTGCTTTTAATATTTATTTGTAACGTTTCAGTCATAAGTGTAGCATTGCGTTTTATATATTTGTTTGATTTTTAAATGTTTTTAATATTCGACTACCTTTGTTGACTTTTACATTTATTTATTTATTCATATATATTACATATTTTTGAAAGTATGAATGTTGTGTCACAGAGCACTGATGATGAGATGGTTCACCCCGAAAGTACTTTGCCTGTAATAAAAGAAGTATTAAGAATGGAGGTGTTTGACCTTTTTGATCCTTCCGTTGAATATGCCTACTATTGAAAACATTTTTTTTAATATTGAATTCAAAATTACTCACAAACATTTGTCATATTTTGTTTAATTTAAGGTGCCTCTTGATCAAAGCTACTGAAAAGCAAAATGGCTACCTTTATTATGATGTATACTTTAAACAAAATTCTTAAATTTTGTTTATCTAGAGGTATAATTAAAACTTTCAGGTTTGTCTGATATTCTATTTAAATTCAGTGGGAATTTTTTTTGTTTTAGCAGATTTCCCTTCAGGGAAATCAGCTATTGAGGTTGTACTCAGATGATGAGAATGAGGTCCATTCAAAATTGTATATATATATATATATATATATATATATATATATATATATATATATATATATATATATATGTCTGCTAAGGCTCTAGCAGTCGCCATTTTTGTTTGATCCTTATCAAACTCGATATTTAATTGTTTTATGTAAAAAGGAAGATCAAGTTCATTAATGGCCGAAATCCAACTAGTGAGAGGGGTGGTTTAGAGGGGGATTTTCGAATATTTCTGTTACTATATGTCAGATCAAAAAATTATATAGAACCAATCTTATTGCAAATGAAATATACTATTTATATTATTATATACATTTTTCTCTATCTCGAATATTAACCGAGATATTTGCATTTTTCAGTCTTCAGCCTTCAGTAAAATAATACTCCTACTCATTTCATATTAATAATAATCCCATATATCATGAACCACTTCATTCCAAGGTTAAATACCAAATGTTGTTTTCATTGAACTTCTACTTTGTGAGATATATGGAAATACTTCTGTTGATCCCCCCTCTACATTCTTTTGTTCTTGGAATACAAAAATTTGAGTGATTGAGATAAAAATTATTCTGATTCATTATAAATTAAAGTACTAGATATAGTAAATAGTTTTTAATTTAATTAATATGTTATATTCAGATTTATTTTTCTTTCCATTGAATAATATTTCTATATCTTCAGCTCTCAGTGGTTGACAGACTTGTTTGTTTACAAATTGACAATTTTAATAACTCCGATGCTTTCCATTGGGAGGTTATTAAAATTGACTGAAAGATTTCTTATTACTGTTTGTATTTATTCACATAATATTCACGGTGGTGTTATCAATATGTAGATTTATCTCATCTCACATTGACTTAATTTTGGCTTCAAAATAATTTCAACTTTTTTTTTTATTTACATATTAATTATAGTTATTTATATTTTCAGCCTGTTACATTAAGTTCCGAGTGCCCTGCAGTAAAAGGATCTTCGTGCCATGTTTATCACAGCTGCCAAACGTGTAACGTTCAGCCAGACTGTACCTGGACCAATCGGGATCATTGTTTAGCAAATAGCTCACAGATGGAACTAGAACAGGTGAGACTGTTGAGAAGCCTTTACTCTGCTCTTAGCAGAGTATATAGATGGTAATTGATATGAATTTTGATATAACTTATTAATGATTTGATTAATTTTTGCCCAATCCCATATGTACATGACTATAAGTCGATTTTAATGGTGCAAAGCCAAGGAAAGTGCTTTTCAATATTTATTTAGGCAGGTGTCTTAAGTAGTAAAGAAGTAGAGTATACCATGTACTAATGAACTAAGATACCAGGGCCACATTGAACTCATTAAGCATTTGATGTAAAAGCACTGATTAAGTTGGTTAATAGCTGAATTCAGACTGGGGAAAGAGGATAATAAAAAATTCAAAATATCTGTTTTTATGAGTCAGATTGAAGTAAGTTATATAATCAGCCTTGTTGAATATTTAAGCTTTAAAATTGTTGTTCTATCCATTTTTTTATAACTTGAATATTGAGCTATATGAATTTTCTTGTTTTGAGCTTTCAGTACACCCTCACTTCAAATCATCGAATTTGTAGAGTAACTCAAGTCATCATCTCATGCCTAGCTTAAATTTTAGTTCTTGCTTATATAGGCTTCTTACTATTGGAGAAATAGTGAATAAATGGATGTGGCTCAGGTTGGCCATGTGAAATTGATCTTAATCTCATATGGTAAACCTAGAGTGGCGGGTTCAATTCCTACCCTGGGCAGTAGAAATTTATTTATAATGATGGACTCATTAAATTAATTCCTTAATCCTACCCTGGCTAGAAAAGGGAAAATCACCTTAATTTATGAAGCCTCTGCATGACAGATTTTTTTGGTATCAGAAAAAGATGTATCTAATCCTGCAAAACTTTTTATAGAGTTTTTTAACTCCCTTACAAAGTTTACATATCAGAAATATGTTTAATATAGATAGCTTTACATTTTATACGTGTAACATGCGTTACACTATTATATTTTACTGTCTCCTTTAACGAAGGCTATTTATTATTTTTACCACTTGCATATTTGTCATATCCCAGTAATTTATCTTACAGTTATTTAAACAAACTTAAACGATTTCTATTTTTAGATCCTTTGATTATTTTATAAACAAAATCAAAGAGTGTACAGAATATTTTTTTACTTAATTGATCCAAATTTCATTATTTATTTTTTTTTGTTTAGGAGACACCAGTGGAAAAATGTGGGCCGAGTTGCTCAGAATTAACCAGCTGTTTCAATTGTACAAAAGAAGAATGCATATGGTGTCACAATGAAGAGCGCTGCGTTGATAAGACTGCATATACTGCTAGCTTTCCTTATGGTCAGTGCAGGGAATGGACTACCCAGCAAGCTCGGTGTCCACTTTCTCCAGGTATTCATAAAATTTGTATTACTAGCTGGGGAGACTGATTTTAATGGGATTTTGCGTTTCTTATTTTTTGAGGGACTCGAGTAAAATTATAATATATTCACATGCACTTAACAATAATATTCGTGAAGTAAAATGATGTTAAACCTTTAGGCTACCAGCTATTGCACTTGATAATATAGGACTAGAGCCAGTTATCCTACAGGCCCACAATCTCTCCCGTGTTTTTATTACTCCAATATGAAATGTCAGTTGTCTCTTAGATGTATTTAATATTTTATTTAATTCACCAAACAAAAATTATTTGAGAATACATTTTTAGAATTGTGAAGACAATATAAAATGAATAGTGAATATAGTTAACCAAAACAGAATTGAAGACTTAGCACTATACTTTTGGCTAAGCTGTAAGTTGGGAGGAGTGGGGAGATATCCTGGTGTAGGAACTCTAGGTCTTCTCAAAAACAGTTAATCTTGCATAATACTTAACTTTTTCAGCTATTTATATATCATTGCTACTCTGGTTGCTTACAAATTAATTTCATAGCGACATTTGCAAAACTAAATGCTGTAAGTATGGAATCACTTTTGACTTTTGAAAAGGGTGTTAATCCCATTAACATTCCCCATTAACTTAACACATGCCCCATCCCATTAACACATTCTCAAAACATCATTTTAACTAGGATATCCAATACTAAAGGGTACATTGGAATATTAAAATATTGGAATTTTTAATGTTTAAGTTTCAATTTTCTATTAACCTCCAGTTACAACCGTGCTTTTAGTATGTATACATTAATTCTCTAAAGATTGTTATATGGATTTTCGAAAACTCTTGTGTAGCTCAAATATAAACTGTTTTTAAAGTCAACTACACTAGATTTTTATTCCTGAACAAAGCATGAACTTCTATCAATCTGGCCTGTAAGTTAAATGTCATTATTACTGATTAATGAATCAATGATTAATTTATATTAGTAAGCACTGAATTTGTTCAAATTGATTCCACCCTTCGCCCAAAACTTTTGGCTGATATGTTTATCTTTTTCTTTTATTTTATAATCATTTTTTTTTTTTTTTAGGTTTTGATTAATTAGTGTTATAAATTTCACAGGTGAATCATCTTGTATGTCTCACAAATGGTGTTCAGAATGTAGAGATGCTCCCGAATGTGGCTGGTGTGACGATGGAACTGGCACAGGTA
This sequence comes from Riptortus pedestris, assembly GCA_019009955.1. Taxonomy (NCBI): domain Eukaryota; kingdom Metazoa; phylum Arthropoda; class Insecta; order Hemiptera; family Alydidae; genus Riptortus; species Riptortus pedestris. Next base: position 130,228,216 of record CM032231.1, on the reverse strand, counting down.
TGTGGATATGAGTATAAAGTAAATATCAACATTAATATGCTTGAAAAGTATTATTTGAATATGCTTGAAAAGTATCATTTGAATATGCTTCTGTATTTAACATATTTTCATTTCCAATACCTTTTATAGCCATGTGTGTTGTGATAAACTCGAGAAAGGAGTGTATCACAACATAAATGAAAGAGGAAATCTCCTCTTCATATTATTCCAAGGAGTTGTATTATAGTTGTAACTCAATACTTTCTTGAATTTTTAATGAGAGGAAACCCATTAACCTCTCAATTATCTATCAAGAACCTTTACAAACTGCTTGAAAGTGGAAGCTAGATAGAAGGAAAGAAGGTGGAAGGATGGGAGACAGACAGGACTTCCTAACATAAATTGTTCAGTAAATTTAAAAAAAATACACTTGATAACCAATTTTTTTTAATGGTTTCCTAATTTCATTTTGCACAAAATTGATGACATGATGACAGCCTTTTTAAAAGAAATGGTTTTCAATAATGGACTATTATTAATTTCTCTAGAACCAGATTTCATTCTAAAATCAATCATGTATCCTTCTCCACAAACACTTAAAAATTCAACCTTGTAACACATTACTCTTTCCGTTTTCTGTAAAATCTGTATATATCTTTTTAAATAAGATTATTTAACAGCATTTTGGTTATTGAGCTTCTGCAGACGAATCAGTGCCTTGGAAATATATGCCAGAATGCCTTCTACAATAACTGAAAATATTTTCTTTTTATTGGTATTGAAACTAAACTTCATGTCCCACTTTTTGAGTTATCCAGTGTAAAATAAAATAAATAATATGTTAATTTAAAATTAACACTTGGTATCCTTCTTTAGTGTCCCATTGTGGGATGGTGTGATGAGGTAAAGAATAGACTAGTCCTACACCTTTTTTTTCTCCTTAGAGAATGGTTGGAAATCATTATTCTGGTTTCTTTTTGAAATTTATCATGTCAAATCTGGCTCAACCAGATCTCCACCTTAGATCATATCTGAGATTTTGTTCATGTATTTATACCTGAATTTCTAAAGAAAAGAAAGATTATGTTATACAATTTATGTGTATTATCTTTCTTTGTAAATTATTATTTTTTTTAAATTTAATGTTCATTTAAAAAATGTATGTTTAAAAGAGAAAATAAAGTTGGTTTTAAAGGACCATGTGAATGAAGCCAACTTAAATACATTTTAGTTACTTCTCTTTATTTACTGAATTCTTTTTTCTTTTTTTTTCAGGGAAAGGTGTTTGCTTGCAAGGAGGCAATAATCCTCCACCTAACTGCAATAAGAAGCATTGGTATTTCACTCAATGTCCAAGTAAGATTATTCATCATATTTATAAACTCCAATTGTCTGATTACATTGATTTTCATTTCACATATATAATAATTTTGAGATCATAAACAAAGTCAAAGTTCATTTTAATAAAATTTAGTTATTACTTGGGAAAATGTTATTTTTATTGTGGGAAGCTTTTAAATTCCATTTCATAATCAATTAAAAGTAATATTTTCTTCATGATTTATATATTATTAGTATTTAATATTGTATATTTTGGATTATTTCCTATGCTAATTAAAATTCCAAATTTTTATCATGTTCTTTTTAACATTTTAAGTGGAAATGTTGATTTTTTTTTTTAATTTAGCTTGCCAGTGTAATGGGCATAGTACGTGCATTAACAACAGCAGTGTATGTGTTCAACCATGTGGGAATTTAACATCCGGAGAGCACTGTGAAACTTGTATTCCTGGCTATTATGGAAATCCTGTGAACGGAGGCAATTGCACACGTCAGTAATTTTCGTTAAAGTATAGTTTTACTTGCTGTCTTAAGGTTTGTTTATAATACAAGTTAAGAAACAACAGACATCCTGTTATATTTGGGTTAAAAAATTAAAGAGAAGTTATTTATTCATTAGAAAATTGTTCAAAACAATTTAAACTTTTTTTTTTTTTTTTTTTTTTAATGTGAATCTCAAATAATAATAATAATATTATTATTATTATTTATTAATGTCCACTTTTTGCAACTTAGGCTAATCGGGACGAGTTATCTACAGGTTACCACCCTTTTCTAGCCAGGGTGGGATTTTAGGACGTTATTTAATGAATTTCGTCACTAAATAATTTCCTTTGTCCAGGCAAGAATCGAACTCGCCACTCTAGGTTTACCATGTGATATAAAGGTCAACGCTTTAACTCGCATAGCTAACCTGAGCCCCTCTCAAATAATAAAAGAAAAATTAAGTATGCTAATGTATCAAAACAAGCATATTCTAACAATAAAATATTTAACTTTATACTTCTGCTAAATAACAAAATTTGAAAAGATGGTTGTCAAAATATGATTAATCCATTATACCATTATAAAAGTTTAGTTATAAAAGTATAGTAATTTTCCCTGATTTTGTTTGGCAAATAAAAATATTAACACTTCACTGTGTATTAAATACATTGTAAGTAGTTGTTAATTTGTTTTAAGTTTTTATTTGATTTATCCATACTCAACTGAAACCCTTATTCATCTACTCCAGACTTCAAACCACTAAAGTGATTGTTGATTTTTGGAAGGTTGGCTTGGTGAGAAAAATATTTGAGAATTACTCATCAGATAAATCCATAAATTAGTGTTTCTTGTTCTGACCTAAGTAGTGTTAGAATTTTATTTTTATAAAACTTACTATTTGTTGACATGGACTTTGTGTGGAATGAGTTATCTATAGGTAACCACTCTTTTCAACCCAGGATCAAACTTGGGATTTTATTTAATGAGCTAATCACATAAATTAATTCCTATCACCCACATAGAAATTGAACCCATGACTCTAGGTTTACCAATTTTAAGACAGCGTTTTAACTCACATGACTAACCTGTACTCCAGTTGTTTTTAAGAGACAAGACCATTTCTTTCTGGAATCTTTCAATTTACTAGAAATAAAAAAATGTAAATTTGAGTAAAACTTGTTTAAAAATGTATTGTTTGTATTTATTTATTTTTCTAGGATGCGAATGTAACAACCACGGGACGCAGTGTGTTCCAGAGACTGGTAGATGTTATTGTACTACTAAAGGAATTATAGGTGACCATTGTGAAAAATGTGACGCTCAGAACCATTATCATGGCGACCCGACAAATCATGGATCATGTTTCTGTAAGTTTATCAGAGAATAATAAAAGTTCATTCAATGTGGTTACAAGGTATATACAGGCAGGTTGGCTAAACATCATTCATGCTTTATAAAGTGATGAAGGAACCTATTTATTCTGTCTATCTCTAAACTGTGTGTTTACTTACAATTTTATGAGAGGAGAGCGGACAATTTTTTTTGTTTTCAGGCTCTTAAAAGAGTTAATTTTTTGCAATCGATTTCTTAGATTTCTGCGCTCAGAATGTCATTGTCTAATATTTCTGTTCTAAAACTTCTTATACATGTTGCAATCTGGCTGCGGCAGTAGGCAGTGGAAGCTGTAATGGATGATAATTCCCACAACCAAATCACTAACAGGAATTTAGGAAGGGTTCACCAACAATCGACTGTACTCAAAATGTATATATATATATATATATATATATATATATATATATATATATATTTAAAAAAATTTATAATTAAAATTCACCAATAATAATTATAAATCAAAATGACAGTTCTTAAACCCTTGCAACGTCACCTTTTTATAGCCTGAGCCAATGCCGCATTTTGCCCTCACCAATCAAAATATGCTCAAACAGTCTATTTAACGTGTAATTGTTATCGAAATACATCCGGAATATTAATTAGTGTATCGACTTTAAGAGCTGTGAATGTTATTATAAAAATCTATCAGCGTTATCTACTAAAATACGAGAACACATAGTGACTTAACTCCAAATTGGATAAAACTCTTATTTAAAGGTGAAAACTAGACATTTAAGTATTCCTTAATAATAATCTTAATATGCTTTGTGCTGGCATTGTTCAGAATAATAGTATATGTTCATTTGTGATGAGTTTATGTAGTGTCAGATTCATTACAAACATCATTAGTATCCTGGAAAACTCTTGTCATCTTTACATGAAATAAATTTCAAAAGGATGTATGGAATGTACGATGGAAGTACTATCAGTGATTAAAAAGTCCTAAGATACTTGGAGAGAGAAAAAGACATCCAATTCTTCACAAATTTGTGAAGAATTTGAAGTCTTTTTCTTTCTCCAAGTACACAATATTCTTCACTTCCAACAACACTGCTGTGGAACAGTCCTAAGATACTTTGGGAATATCATACTCTGCACAGATTAATTCTCCTAGAAGACAAGTTACTCAAACATTCTTTCTCTTATTCGAGATATAATTGAGTGAATTTAATTGATATGTTTATGAATCATATATAGAAATTTAGCTATACCATCTGTTGTAATGTTCAATTTAGTTAGACAATTAGCTGACTACAGATCTGTCTTACTTGGGAAGATTGAATTTTGAGTGTGTACAATGTGATGAATCCAACACTATGTATGTATTAATAATTATCATTTTGAAGAAAACAAAATATTTCACTCATAAACTTCAGTACTGACTGTATTACTTCATTGTTAGTATCTTCCAAAAACATTATTCACACTTTATAAATTGAAAGATGTTTACAAAGGATATGCCTGTCATGATTTTAAAACATTATGTTAAATTAATATATGTTTTCCATTGATATGAACAATATCACTTGATTGGACTATATTATATATATATACTACCTCAGATACCTGGCTTCGCCCGGGAATTCATTTGCTGAATGGTAATGGCATTGTTTTTGGCAAGGCTTTACTTTGCACAATATTTTGACATTTACCCGTCCCAGTGTTTAGGGTTTATACCCGTCGTTGCTGTGGATTTTTTAATAATAAAATTAATTTTTTATGTATGACTTGACTGTCCTCCATATTGTCTTATTTCCCACCTCCTGTGCATTATGCATAGATTTGAATTATTAAGAACAAAGTATTAACATAGATTTGAATTGATTTTTCCAGGTGAGGTACCTGGTAGTTCACATTGGAAAGAATTGTTGAGCATATCAATGTTTCTACGCAAATTACTTGCTTCATACATTCTTAACGAAAAAATTTATAAAAAAAAAAAAAAAAAGTTGCTCTAAGTAACAAAGTAACCAATTTTGGTTATGTACGCGTTTGTCGAAAAACAAATAGACAATGAAATATCGCGAATGTTTATTTCTGGCCTCCCTTATAACCCCCACTCCCGTTCAAACCTAAAAGTTTTAAAATAGCTTATAATCATGGAAGAATTATTGCTAATTGACATTTGAGTTAAGTTTGGTTCAATCGTTAGTGCCAAATAAAATTGTTGGCTCCCGCTAAAGTTTTAGTGTTTGTCTTGTTTATACTTTGTTATAAGACAAAAGTGAATGTCACAAAAGTTACTTCAAATACAAAAATAAACTACTTTTGTCATGTGCATATTTGCAGAAAAACGAATAGAAAACGAAATACCGCTATTTTTAAATTCAGGCCTACCTTTCAACCCCCACTCCTGCCCGTCCCTAGAAATGTTGGTATGGCTTATTATAATGAAGGCGTTAGTGCTAATACACATACCGAGTTTTATTTAGTTCGGTTGAGTCTTTTGTGCCAAATAAAATTGTCCACTTCCGCTATAGGTTTTAGCGTATATCTCGTTTATAATTTGGTATACGAAAAAAGTGTATATAGCAAAAGTTACTCTAAATAACAAAATAAACAACTTTTGTTATGTTCATATTTGCCGAAAAACCAATAGGAAACAAAATATCGCTATTTTTATTTTCAGGCTTCCCTTATAACCCCCACTCCTTTTCGTCTCAAAGAATATTAATATAGCCTATAGTCTAAGTTGGGTTAGTAGTAATATACATACCAAGTTTCATAAAATTTGGTTCAGCCGTTTATGCGTGAAAAGGTAACAAACAAACAGACACCAAAGAAACAAAATGCAGTTATGGTGTCTATGACAAGTGAAACGAAAAGTTATCGTGAAATTTCGAGAAAAAAATCAATGTACAGACAGAGGTTACAATTTTATATAAATAAGATATATATATATATATATATATATATATATATATATGTTATGGATACTCCTTTCAAACGACATAGCAGCAAATTTCCTCTTAGAGAAATCAGCTATTGATGTTGTACTCATGACGTGACATGATTTTTGAACAATTTATTCCACTGATTCAGCAGAGCAGATGGCGAAAATGAGGTTCATTCAAATTTTCGTATATGTAGCAGTGATTTAAAAAAAAAAAAAACCTGTTTGTTGTTTCTTTTTGGCAAATAATTGTCAGACAAGCACGTAAATAAAAAGATAAGAGAGAAAAGAAGTTAAAGAAATAAGAGGATAATAAGAGTTGAATGTTTTAACTCGACCTGCAATTTCTAGAGCCATCATCTAAACTAATTTATCCAAGCAACAGAAATTTAAATTACCAAATTTTCAAGTTAATATGAAATTGACATATATTTAATTAAAATATCTTTTAGAAAGGGAAATAATTGTAACTTTATGAGATGTTTATTATTCATAGCTGAATGTTAGATTGGATTCATAGTAGCATTATCAGCCCTTTTTAATTAGAAATTAATTTTGAATTTTGCAATAATTGTATTTATAGTAATTGTATTTTGTTTCATAAATCTTAGACTTACTTAAAAGGTATTTATTTATATTAAATGATATATTCCCTGATTTATTTTTTTATTTCAGATGACTTAACCATTGATTACCAGTTCACATTCAACTTGTCTAAAAAAGACGATCGCCACTACACACAGATCAATTTTAAAAATAGTCCTCCAAAACCTGATGTAGACGCTGACTTCAGTATTACCTGTTCTGTAACAGCTAAGATGAACATAACTATTAAAACAGGTAAACAGGTTATTGCCTCTTTTCTGCCTGTATTCTTGTTTAAAGAAAAGCTATTTTAATTCAAAATGTAAAAATTCATATGTAGAAAATAAAAATGATAGGAAAAATGTATTAACTCCTCCCTTTTATTCTGGATTTTGAATATGAATTAATTGCTCAAAGTATTCCAGGTTGTTTTGTAATTCACGTTTTTTATCCACTACTGAATTAATTAATCAATAAGGAAATTCCTTTTTGACTTAATTAATAGTAATGCTCTGCAGAAAATGAGAATTACTGAAAAGGCAGTAATTTGAAATAGTATTTATTAGAAAAAAAATTGTACTTATAATGTTTTGAAAAAACTAATAAAAATAAACTAAAATTCATTAAACTTTTATCTGCTTCTTTGGCAATTAAGGGAAATCAGCTATTGTGGTTGTAGTCATGACCCAGTTTTATAAGAATTTCCTCAAATGTCCATTAATCCAATCCAGGAGATGACGAAAATGAGGTTCTTTCAAACTTATATATACATATACATACTGGTCTGTTACTGTTCTAGCAGTCACAATTTTTGTTTTATCATTATCAAACTCGATATATAATATACGTAAAACTAAAAATCAAGTTTGTTAATGATTGCAATTGAACCGAGGGGGGAGTAGAGAAGGGATTTTAAAAATTTGTTATGCCTCTATTATTTAGAAGTCGAATTAAAAAAGTGTATAGAACTACTTAATGTTATTCCAAATTTAATTTACTATAAATGTTGTTGTATGCATATTTTCTGTATCATTGATATTAACCAAGATATTTGGAATTGTCCTTCATTAACCCTCACTTCTACTCATTGGATTTTGGATTACTTAGAAATATAAAATATATGGTTATTTGGGTTAAATAGAGTCATGCCAACACGTGGGACTTCTGCTTAGTTTATACGGCCCCTGCATGATGAACTTTTTTTTTTCTATAATGCTATTGACTAATAAAACATTTGTAGTAATTTTTTGCCAAAAGAATTTGAGCATTTAGATGTTCAATTTTGAAAATTTATTTTATCTACTCTTCATAAAAAGGAAATTCAAATAAACATGTTTTGTTGTTTCCACACTTAGGTTGTAAGAGAGTTAAGGTATGTTTTTTAACATCATTGCATGAAAGTATTTCCCATAGGATATTTTTTTTTATTGCAACAGAGAACTGCAGCCATTTGTATTGGCGCATTTCCATAACAAGCCTGAAGAAAGATCTTGTGACTTCTCCTTTTTCTCACATTTGGAAAACAACTCCCACTCCAAATTTCATTTTAGCCATTAATATTTGTCATCAACTCATTTCATTTTTATTTTATCTATTGTCCAATATACATGTTTCATTTACAAAATCCTCTTCAGGATTACTGGTACTTATTTTATAAGCGGAAGTGGGGAGCCCAGTTCTCTCTCTAGCTAGAGCTAAGGCCCTTCCCAGCACTGATACAAAATAATACAAAGTACAAAATAAACTCAGAGAGACAGATATTTGTTAATATTGTTCTCAAGACCTATTCTGGACAACAGTCCGAGGATGGAAAACAGTGGTTGTCCAGTAGTCATGAGTTTAGCAAAACATATATAAGGCCAACTCTAATCATTTAATTCAAAGGAGAATTTTTAAAAAAGAATCATCACAAGATCAGAGATACAATCCTTACTTTCAGAAAGTTGTGTCACCATGAAGAGAATTGTTAGAGTTGATTCCACCCAGAATGAGAATTCCAAACAGGAGATGGAAAGAGTTTGTCCCAGAAAAATGAATAGTAAAGCTAAAAACTTTTTTGCAAAATGGCGAAGACCAATTTGTCCTGTTAATTTTTTTACATATGTTCCTTTTTACTAATAAAACATTAATAAATTTAATAAAACAGATAATCCAAGATGAAAAATCAGCCATTATTTAAAGTAAAATGAATTAAAATAGGGCCCCGTGAGAGAAAATCTCTTAGCGAGTCCTGGTGTTAGAGAATTTCTAGCGAGAAGTTCTCACAGGGTAATCCACTTATACCTCATATCAGTGTGTAGTTATATAAACAAATACTTACTATTTCTTAATATTGTACTCTACTTTCTGGTTTATTTCCTATATGTTATTTAATTAAATCATGTAAAATAAGTAATGTGTGTTTAAAAATCTAAAATATATACTATTCTTTCTTTAGTGAATCAACCAGAGAAACCAGTAGTAGTTAACCATAACTGTTCGAGCTTTCGAACGAGGTTCAACAAAAACGACCACAGTTTTGGTGTTGTCGACAATGTTACGCTGACAACATTTTTTGTCTACGTGTACGATTTCCAAACGCCGCTCTGGATACAGATCTCATTTTCTCAGTACCCTAAGCTAAATCTGCAACAGTTCTTCATAACTTTTTCATCGTAAGTATTACAGATAACTTTTTTAATCCTCATATAATTCTTGTTGTTATTTTGGTTTACATTTGACATATATTAATCAATTTCTACATGTTTTATAAATTTATAAAAAGTTTGGTTTCTTTATTATTTTATTACATAAAATCTACTTCCATAGAAAAAAAAGAACACATAAAACTGTTCATGTTTTTTCTCTTGGTTTGCCAGTCTTCTTTCTCATTTCTATATGTTTAAGTGATTTTGTTTTTCAAGTTATATTCTATCTATATTAATGCAGTTGAACTTGGACAAGATTTTTATTCAAACAAGCAATTAAAAGTATTTTATTTTTTAGAGGAAGGAAAAATAATTAATTTATCTTTTTCATCCATTTAGGTGCTTCCTCCTTCTACTGTTAGTTGCAGCTGTCCTCTGGAAAATTAAACAGAAATATGACCTCTACAGGCGGAGACAGGTTTGTCATTAGTACTCATAGTTCTGTACAAACTTTAATCTCAATGGTCCAAGATCTATCCTAGGTTCGTACTTTCAACCGAATGGTATCAAAACAAAGAATTAATGAATGTTTTATCGAAGTTTTACATTATAACAGTCAAATAACGCAAAATCGGTGGTGTAACAGAGCAGTCTGTATTGGGTCGTTCCAAGCGCATGAATAGGGTATGTATTTCTGAATGTAATTTATTCTAAATAACATAAGCCTGTCCTTAATAGTTTATACTTTAATTTGTACTTCACCAGAGATATTCATGAGGTAATCAAAAGTACCTTAATTTATTTCTTTACTTTACTGTTCATATTTCACATAAATTTATGCCTCTTCAGGACCATTCTTACTTTCTAAAGATTACTAAAATTAATGAATAATATAAGCAGACAACCCCTGACAAATGACCACATTGAATCTGATGAAATCAATCTGAGCAGCTTACTGAATCAATCTTATTTTGAAATATCCAAATGTAGTCTGTACACAAAATCAGTAATGTATGTTAGAGCAGAAAAAATGTTATTTATGTAATGAGTAGATCAGGATTCTATTTGTGTTTAATTGCTATTTATTATTAACTTCTTTGTTTGTTGTCTTTGTTTTTAATCTTTTGTAAATCAAGTTTTATTGTTCTCTTCTCAAGTTCTCTAGCTGTCACAATTTTAGCAGATTTCCCTTAAGGGAAATCAGCTATTGAGGTTGTACTCATGACGGAATTTTCGAAATTTTTCTTCAAATGTCCATCGATCCTACCTCATAGATGACGAAAATGAGGTCCGTTCAAAACTGTATATATATATATATATACATACATACATACATATATATGTGTGTGTGTGTGTGTTTGTGTATATATATATATATATATATATATATATATATATATATATATATATATACATTTGTCTGTTACCGCTCTAGTGGTCGCAATTTTTGTTTGATCGTTACCAAACTTGATATTTAGTCGTTTTATGTAAAAAGAAAGATCAAGTTCGTTAACGGCTGAAATCGGACCAGTGGGAGGGGGGGGGTTTAGAGGGGAGGATTTTTGAAAATTCAAAATATCTCCGTACTATACGTAGGATCGAAAAATTGTTCAGAATCAATCTTATTACAAATTAAATTTACTATAAAAATTTTTATATACATTTATTCTCTATCTTGAATATTAACCTAGATATTTGCATTTTTATTAAATCCTGGGCAGCTAACGGACGAAGTGACTCCCGCCAAAAGCTATTTCGGTCGTTTCATTAACTGCTCGGCTCTCGTGAAATTACTCTATTGTAAAACTTCACATGGGAAATCTGCTTAGTTTATGCAGCCCCTGCGTGACGGACTTTTTGTTTGAGCATTACCAAATTCGATATATGTTTCATGTTAAACTAAAATTCAAGTTCACTAACGCATGAAATCAGACTGGGGGAGTGGGTTTAGATGGGAGAAAAATTTCAAACATCTCCGTTATTATGAACTGGACAGAAAAAATGTATATGACTAGTCTTATCGCAAATTTAATTTTCTATAAATTTTGATCTATAAAGTTTTTTCTTTCTGGAATATTAACCAAAATCTCTGAATTTTTTAATTTTCAGCCTTCAGTGAACCCCACTTTTAGTCATTGTGCAATAACATTAAGCATTCATATCATGAAACATCTTATTCCAAGCTTAAATACCAAATATGTTTTCAATAGATCTTTACTATGAAATGATATGATGGAAATATGATGTGGGATGATGTCATCAGTTCAGATTTTATGTTCTTAACTCAAAACTCTTTATTTGATCTATACCATACTGGATATTTAACCATTCCATTCAACACTAAACCCTTAGTTCTATTAATCAGATTTGTACTTAGAAATAGGAAATATTTAGTGAGATGAGATTACTAGTGCATCATACCAGCATGTGGAAAATTTGTTTAATTTAGTAGGACCCCTGCGCAACAGACTATTTAAGGGAAGAAAAAAACAGTTTATTAATTATTATTTACTATGTATAATAACTATTGTTTCAATATTACAGAGGCTTTTCGTCGAAATGGAGCAGATGGCTAGTCGCCCATTCTCTCAGGTATTGGTTGAGATTGAAAAGCGAGAGTCATCCACACCTACTACAACATCTGCAAAGAAAAAGGTATGCTACAAAGTTATAAATTCATTTTAAAACATTTCTTCCCATATTCGATTGTCTAGCTGTTTATATTATGTATTATGTCTATTTTATACATATTATTTCTACAAATAACATATTCATATAATTGTGATAAAACTGCATTATGAAAATAACTTTCTGATTCTCTGCTCCCGTTAGCTAATAAGGGAATAGCATTTTCCCCTATTTTCAATATTACTCGTGAAATCTGCATTTTTTAGTTTTTAGTCTTCAGTTCAGTAAACCCCCACTCCTATTTATGACATATTAACAATAAGTTCTGAGTTGGTGTTCTGGAAAGTAGAAGTGTTTTCTAATGTAGGTAATCTGAAAGAATTGGCACCCTTCCACTATAACAATTAATTAAAGCGGCAGAGTAGAATCTAGCTCCAAGAGCCATCAAGTCAACATCCAGGACCTTCGGGCACTGATGATGATGGACAGCATCGAAAGCGCTCTGCTGTTTTAATAAATTGTTATAGTGGAAGCGTAGCCAATTCTTTCATCCTACCTACATAACAAGAGCTTTTCTGTACAAGATAGTGCAAATATTTTACGTGTGATGTCATCATTTAAGATATTACATTCTGATTTTTATTTTATCAACACCTTATTCGATGTTTAACTATTTCATATTAAAATAAAATATTCCATTATGTAATGGATGAAATCATCCTCGGGAAGGGGAGGGTTGTAATGTGGCAGCTTTTATCGAATCAAAAAAATTGATATAACCAATGTTATTGTAAATTTAGTTTTTGCAAATGTTCTATTCATGTTTTCTCTAACCAAACATTGTCTGAGTTATTTGCATTTTCTTGTATCCTGTCTTCAGTAAACCACCACTTCTACTCATTTCATTAATTATAAGTTGATATATTATAAAGTAAGTATAAGTTTTATTTTTTTACAATACCATGTGAGGTAAACTGAAATATGTTCGGTATGACATCATCAATTAAGTTTTTATGTCCTGTGCTACATGATTTATTTTTTTTTTGCTTGATATTTAACCCTTTCATGTGCAAATATAGTTTATATCTGCTAATGCCTGAAATTGGAGCATGTGGTGTGGGGTTTAGAGGGGAGAAAAACATAAAAATTGTTTATCCATGGAATGGTTATCCATTCTTATTGCAAATTTAGTTTCCTATGAATGCTGTTCTATGCATTTTTTATGAATCTCAGACATTAACCGAGATTTTTGCATTTTTAGTGTTTAATCCCTACAATCCTCCACTCCTACTTATGCAATTTTCATTTTGTGAATCACTAAACATCTCATGCCCAGCTGTATTTGTATTTTTGGCATTTATCTCAAGTGTTGAGAGTTGGCTCACAAGTGTTTTTGTTATTTTCAGTAATTTATATATTGTGGACCTGTCTCTAGGTTTGTTATGAAGTTAAATAACTGTTCTCCTTTCCCCTGGTTATTTTTTTACCCTGGTGTCTTACTTATATTCTTTTTTTTCAGGAGTGCCCGAGCCCAATAGCACTGGAACCATGCTCTGGGAATCGTGCTGCAGTCCTTTCACTCCTAGTGAGGCTACCTACAGGTGGAGATCCTTACACCCCTCCAGGACAGTCTGGTTAGTTTTCATCTGTATATTCCATTCATTTTTTTTTTGTTAATTATTAATTTAAATGTTTTACATCCAGACCCACTTGTATAAGATCTATCAAGAACTTATGAACTAATTTGATTCATGACACTTCAATAAATATTTTTATTCAGTCAAATACTGAGTCCAAGCGAAAGTTGAAGTCTGATTTTCTGATATTCTAAAACCAAAAGTACACTTATCTTATTTTGAATGGAAACATCCCAGTGGGGCTATAATTCTCTCTGAGTGGTAAAAACTCTCAAAATGTTTTTCCCTGCATCGTTATAAATTGTGCATAGTTGTTCTGAATATTCTTATAATAGCATCATTCAGTTGTGATTTATAGATGTATCTCGAGTATTTGTATGTACTACTTATTAAAAAAAGGAGTAAAGTTTGTGTGGTTTAAACTACCAAGCTCTCCATATAGCAGATTTTATTGGATCCTGTAATATTGTCTAGATCACCTAAAACAAATTGTATTATTTTATTTTTGTGTAGTATTATTTATTTAATTAATTTCATACGGTGTCTCTATGCATCAACATGGTGCTGTGGTACAGGCTTATCTGCCTAAGCATATTTGGAAATAATTTATGGTTACTCCTGGATTTACTAAAATATTTAAACATTCACCGATTAATAGATTTCAAAACTAAGCAAACGCAATAAACTTTATCCCCGCTTAAAAATAATCGAATTTTGTCTAATCATTTGTTTCAGCTGGTCTCGCAATAGCATCTGCGCTTGTGACTCTCGGCAACCCTAGGAAAGTGAGCATTGAAGCACTGACGAAGACAGAGGGCAAATCTAAGTCTAGGAAGACAGTTTCGAGCCAGCACCCTGATTCGTGTATATAGTTGTGCGAGCAGACTGCTCTCCAGCAGATCTCCTGCGACTACAGCACCAGCTCCTTCGCTCTCTGGAATGTCTCTTCACATTCAGATCAAGACAGTATTGATCTTTAACTTTTAAGCGTTAATTGTTCGACTCAGGGTCCTGAGGGCTATATATACAGTATGACAAAGCTAGCTCTGAGAATGTCACTTTTTGACTTTAAGTTACAAAATATTCTGTGATTTCCCTTCTTACCTGCCTTCATCCATTAGCCTCTCTTGTCCAGTATAATCTAACTGACAGTTTTACATAAGATTTGTTGGGAAAATGAGACATCAAAGGCCTAATTTAGAATCATTTTCCAAAGGCAAGAAGGCTTAACTTTATTTTTTATAATAAATATTTTTTAAAACTTAGTATATATTACAAATTAAGTAGTAATTCTGATCTGGTGATACATATTATCTTATTAAACTATCAAAACTCTTAAATACTGAAGGAAATTGTTGAGACTTCGTATAAATATAAAACAAAAACATTAGGTTGAAATTAAACTTTGTTTATGATCTGTAGTTGATTTTTGCTTAATAGTTTTTGAATGAATCCTTCCAACAGGATGCTTGCTAAAACCTGTAAATGTAATTTCATAATGTTGCACTTGCTCAAGAACGTGAAATTTCTAGAAACCTTAGATTAATATTAATTATTGTAGAACATTATTTAAAATCCTATCCATTTTGTAAATAACTTTTTCATACCTTTTGCCTTTCCTTTCTCATTTATTGTCGAATTAAATGAAAGAATCAGTTTTTGTCAAATTAAGATAACATATTTTGAATCTGTTAATCATTACTATTATGCGTGACATATTGTTTCAAATAGTGAACCCCTACAACTTTATTCCATTAATATGTTTAATATCATTTACTATCTCATTGTTAAATTTTATATTTCATTTTTTAAATGGCAAAGGTTTGTTATATAGGTTTTTAATGTTATAAATCGGTAATGGAATTGGACAGTTTTGTAACTTGTACTGCATTGGAAGAATTGTCGTACAACTAGGACTACATTCTCCTAGAAAATCAGTGTTCCGACAAAGGTTAGGACCTAAATATTATCTAGCAACAATGAGGCCAATTTTAAAAATTTGAATCCTATTTTATTCATTACATCACTTTGCTGAAAGTGTGTTTAAAACATATATATAAAGAACAGATATTTTTGTATAAAAATGATTTCAACATTATAAGAATAATACAGTTTTCAACAATTGGAATGTTTTATTGTTTTTCAGGAAAATAATAAAAATTGTAGTATTTAATGAAAGGAAATTTTATTTTGAAGAGTAGAATATCTCTCTCTTCTGGTATCTGAAAGTTACAAGTACTCACTGCAAGTCTAATTCTGACAGTATTAGTAAAATAAAAAATAAAATAGGAAACAAAAAACCCAAAGGGTCAATGAATAATATTTATCCCGTACTAATTTTATTTAAAGGTTAAACACTTTGGAAAGATATATTCTTCAACAGTGGATAGTGTTAAAGGATTGAAATTGAAGGATATTGTTATTTTTTTCTTCCTTCCCCTTTAAGCTTTTCTGATATGCCCACGAGACGTTGTTATTTCCATTTGAAAAACTGAAAATTAAAAATCTGAAATTGAAACAATGCTATCTTTGTCATGCTGCTTATCCCTCACTACAAAACTGCATGGGCCATATTTGAAAGTTAGCTTTCATCTGAGAAAACTGGCTTTTTTGAAGTATTTTTGACTTTGATAAAATTCAATTCAGTAGAAAAAAGAAATTACAGAAAATTTATTAAATAACGAGTCGTAAAAAATATAATTTTACATTACTAAGGTAGCACGATATAAACTTACCCACGTCAAAGTTTTGTCACTTTTTATTAAACTGACAGGCCAAAGCTGTTTGGCTGACAATTTATTTTTCTGAGGGTCCTTTAGACATTCAGACATATCATTTTCTCAAAATGGAATATATTTATATAACAAATTTTCTTCCTTTTTTTAAATTTTTGTTTCAAATTGAGCTCTGGAAAGTATCTTTCAAATGAATAAAAGTCAAACGTTTTCTACTGAAATTGAATTATATTTAAATGTATTAAACTACTGCTGTACTGAATGTGTGGTTCTAAATTTGGCAGGATTTGTAAATACCTTGGTACTATTAGTAGGTATAAGAAGTATATGTCTATAACACTGCCATTCATGTCTTCATTTGTGTGTCATTATTATTTTTTTTCCTGATCTTTTTAATTAGACATAAATTCTATTTAGAATAAAGTTGTACTGAGATAAAACAAGAATAGGGTGATGTCAATGCCTAATGTACTCTCTAGTTTGAGAATGAGGGAAGGATCATTAAGTTCATTTCTGAAATTAAAAACAATTTTTCACTTTAAGACTTGAAATAAAAAACAAATAATTTTACTATACTAATTTTCTTAAATTATTTATTTGATTTCTTTTGAGATTGATATTGAGTTGATTTGTTTCTTTGCTCAAATTTTAATATTTCCAATAACTGAAAATTAAATCACCGAATTACAATGCTAGAGGTGTCCATATCAAAATCCATGGGCCCGGGCTAAATTTTATTTAGCTGTGTGGTTACTTTGCTTTGAGGTTGGATTTGATTCCATTCGGCTGGTTCCCACTCTGCAATTGAGTAGTTACATGAATTAGCACTTTGCTCCAAATTGCCATCACAATAGGGCAGGGAATACTTCTAGCTGACCTCACTCTCCCTTTCCTAGGCCTTCTTTCATTGTCGGATAGTCTCCCAATATTTTCATTATATTTTTTTTATTTTGAAAAATTTAATTTTACCTCAATAGGATGAGATACCCTCACCAAATCATGAATTTTGAAATGAACGATATTGTAAAATTCCATTTTTTTTATTTAATTAATCAGTACCTGTTAAAGTTATTCTATGGAGGGTGATATATATATTGAAGTTGGATGGTTGAGAGATAACATTTAGCAATTGTCAATATCCTAACTAATTCCATGACTTCATAATATTCTGCAACCAATTGTTTTGTACATGGTGACTTGAGGAGCTGCTGCAAACTCTTGATTTTGAAGGGAACAAAAGCCGATGTCGAGGGAGAGATTTGGTATAGGTTATCACAAAATTCTTCATGAGGCACTGGCTCCTTTAAGCCCAATTACGAGAGACCTCATAATCATGCCAGACAACCTTCCTCCAATATTACCGATTTTACCTTTAACCCCTTGTTGTTTCTTAAAATCAAAGAAATGAAGATATATATTGTCAGCCCTATATTATTTATTTATATATATTAAATGTATTTTGATGACTATGTATATACTTCTTGGAAACATTTTTCTAAAGAAATATTTTCTTTTTATATGCAATACAAAAATGAATTAATACTGAACACACCAATACAACAACATAGTCCATCCACAGTCTACACTATATTCCAATTAGGCGCCCAAAATAACTTTTTTTTTTGTCAAATTAAATTTCCTGTATATTCTTGATGTGCTTAACAGTAAATTAAAATAAGGAAATAAAAGTGTCTTTAGCAGTGAAAGTTGAGGATGAATGGTCTTCTTTGTGCTTTGATTAGATGTCTTAGAGTCCAATTCCAGATTCATAGTTTCGTGTTGGCATATATATATCTTATGAAATGAATTAAACACCTTCAACATTAAATGTATGTATATATTCTCTCATAAACTAGAGTTAGTACTATTCTCCCCTACTTCTAGTATTATGCCAGTCATAAAGCACTGGTTACAAAAATCCAGTTCTTCCTATCCATTATATTGAGACAAGCAAATTGTTCAGTCCCAATTTGAATTGTCTTTACGACGCATATAAAATAATTATCGATCGACATGTAAACAGTGACATTCCAAAGGAAAGGCATAGGTTGACATTTATAAATAAATCTTTTCATAAAGTGTAACTCTCCTTGTGATGAACAAGGTATCATGTGATAATAAATGATAAGTAGATTAAAATAGAACATGCCAGGATATGGTATAAGCCATAGGCCGCATTGCAGGTGGCCAAGAAAGTGACCATTTTTTAAAAAGATTTTACAAGGTAGAAAATTTCTTGCAGTTGACTCTATGGACTATGAAACAACTGTGACTCTTTCTTGCCATCTGCTGATGTTGCCTTATAATATAGGTATTTAAATATAAAATTTAGATATAGGCAACTCGCTATTTGTAAATTATAATTTCTTTTCTTTGTTTATTTATTTATTACTAATTAACATTTTAATAACATTGGACAATTATAACAAAGCTATTATTTGTATATATGTACATTATGCTTTTTTAGATATTCTTTTTATATAGAACAAACACTTCTTAAAGATCCTCGAAACAATTATTGTTAGATTGATAATATATTTGTATTTTAAGCTCATCGCATTCATACATTACTTTATTTATGCCTCTGGCTCTCTCCTCTCTTATATCAGTCCTATACCCAAATTAATTTGTAATAAATGTTTGTTTTTTAAACCAATGTTATAATTTTAATAAAAGACATTTTATATCGATTAATGGATTGAATGTTAAATTGTTTTAGGATAGTTTTTTTGAGTGTTAGCAATATTGCTTCTGAAATTGTGAATAACATATGAAAAACAAACAAAAAAAAGTCTATAATCGTCCATTTATTGGTTTTAAATAATTTTTCACTTAATTGTTGTATTAATAATAGAAAGTTATGTATAGGATTATATATGAACAATCTATATAAATACACCCTTTGTATAGACACTAAGTTTTAAGGGAAAATACAAATATATATATATTATTAATATTAGAAAAATTTGAGTGGCTGTTTATATGATATATGCATAATGTTGTAAATTTATACTTTTACAAGAGATCTAGAGCTGGAGTGTTGTTGAGAAAATTATTAAGAAAAAAAAATACTTTGAAACATTCCAATAGAGAAATGTGCTAAATGACGTCTAGTCATAAGAAAAGTGAGTTCGGTCACGACTGAATTTGAATCTGAGGGTAAGGACCGCTACTCACTGAAGCTGACCCTCTTTTGCTACGCTCCTTATCCTGTTACAATAAGGACTCCTTCCTTGATATGATATGCTTCACAAAAGTATTTGTCCACCAAGGAGTTTAATGCAAAGCATAGAAACTTTACATGCCTTCTAATGGCTTTATTCGTTGTTTTAAAAAATGTCTCTCAGATGCTTCTTAAAGAATTTTTCGGTTTAAAACATATCGACTACAATTAGATCAGTAAATGTACTTGTTGTAGCAGAAAGTCAACAAACAAAACACCTCATGTCACACAACTCCAGCAAATTACAATGGATAATATTGTGCTTCATGAGTTAACTGTAACTATAATCAGATGCCCAATGTAGCCAGTTGATTCAACTACAGTTGATGGCTACAAAGAATAATTGGAACAAAGGGAAATAGAGTCAGGAACGTGCTGCAAAACATTAGAAACTAGTTGCTATCTGTGCCGAATTTAATTGTTGTATTTATTAAATTTAAACATCTTTGAAGGGCCAAGACCAAGACAATGACACTCCTTACCATTTTAATTATTTAGAAAGAGAAACTGATTAAGTCCAATCTCGAAGTCCGTTACACAACGTCTTAAAATGTGACTATTCTCTTTAGTCTTCTATTTCAATGTTATTTATTCTTTTCCTAAAATAGTTATGTCTTAAAGCACGTTTCACAAGAGCTGTCTTATTTTCACAGTTGTGTTCTGGATACTTTTTTAACACTTCTTTAATAACTTCTGAAACTTAGTACAAGATTTTGTAATGTGTACAAGTTATGATCCTTGGGGAGGTGCTGTACACAATGTGAATTTTGTGAGATGTTTTCTTCGTTGACCTTCTGCAACAAATAGTGAATTGATTTTTTTTTTATTTGTTTTTTGTTGAATGGTTGATTATTTGTTCATATACATAGAGTAATACGACAAAATAAGTAACCATTTGTTAAAACTGACAAATTGGATAAGGGAATGTCTAGATTCGAGCTTAAGAATATTCTAAAATGAGAAAATTTCATTTAAAAACCATTATCCAGATTCTTTAAAAATAATTTCCACTCTCCAGCAAAAGAACAGAAGTGAGTGGTATATGGAGTACAATGCAAAATAAATATAACATAAAATCAATTTCTCAAAGAAAATTAAAATGTTTTTGTTCCTCTGGAACCATAATGTAAATAATAAGTCAATCATTTTATGTTCAAAAATGATGGACTTACAGATTTTTACTTTAAGCTACTTGACTTGAATATTTTTATATCACTGAAGGGCATTTTTTGTAAGTGTTTCCATTATAAAAAACTCCATATGTTTCAATATAGCTTAAATCATAGATCTTCCTAATTCTAATTTGATTCACTTAATTATGTTATTTTCAAAAACCATTAAAAATTTATATTTTATTATTTTCTACACAGTTTCAATATTATAGAACAAAGAGTGTTTGAAAGACATTTTTTAAATACTGATAAGTAACCTCCAGATTATGATATGCCCCTAATAATTCCAAGTGCACAAATTCTTTTGAAAGCCACTACATAACTTGTCCCAAATGTGTGATGCCATTTCAGTCTGGATGGAAAAAATTTAAATTTAGAAAGAAAGAAATATTTTGTGATCCTTCAAAGAGACTAATCTTTGTCTTTTTGATGAAATGTTCTTCATGAAATATATGCTCAAAAATTATTCTCATCTTCTGGGAATTAAACAAAAAATAATAATTTATATCTTTATAGCAAGCTTATTTTTTTAATACTACTTCATTTAATCAATTTACTTATTGGAGGATAAATTGCTCTTGTGCGACCCTCTGTTAGCTGAACACATTATAATAACGTATACATTGCTAATTTGTGTTTTAGTTTCTTTTGCAAGCATACTTTAAAAAAATGTTGGTTTGAAAATAAAAAACTTAGAAATATATGTTTCATATGCTATTTTGTTTTGTTGATACATTGCATATGTATGCATGACACGATGAGTCAAATATAAATGCAGATTACTAACATTAAATACTTCAAAATATTTTATATTATTTTGGGATTTTCTTTTATAATCTGCTAAACTTATGAAGTTCATTTTTAATTTGCAAGGATTTTTATGGACTTCAAACGTTATCAATTATTAAGTTCCTATTGAATGGTTTACTTTTCTTCTTATCGAAGTTGCCATAGTGATAGTTGTTTTTCTGATCACTTGTTCATACATATTAACCGTAAAGTTCTTTATTAAAGTTTAAGATACGTGACCATAATCAATTGTTATTTATAAGAGAAACAATAAATATCATCGAATTTTATTTTTACATATTCACAGCTGAAGGACAATTTTCTAAATTGACAATTTAAATTTTTGTGGTTTTTCAAGAGCTGCATTGAGATGTTTTATTTTATTTTTTATGCAATTATTTCAGGATGGGTTCCCATTATTTAAGTATGAAATTTGCCGATGGCTTCACACTATTTGAGACATTCTGTAATTCTTATATAAAATAATTTATTATTAAGAAATGATTTAGGTTTCGGGCCACTTATGTATATAATGTAAACAAATGTCTGTATCTTTAGCCTGTTTGTTTTTATTTACTGTTTAGGTAATTATATACAAATATTTATTTGTTTATAGAATTAGAATATTATATATGAACAATCTTTTATCTAAGAGTATTTATTTAAATATTACTGCATCTCCTGCTCATGGCCTTGATTGCTAACCACTGTTCCAGAATGTTTGTTTAGTTCCTTTCTATTTATATTGAGTGACACTATTTATAATAGCATATCAATTTTATTTGTGTAATGATTTGCAGTCACTCCAAAAAGTATTTGTACGCCTAGAAGTATCTTGAAAAAATAGAAAATTTATTCCAATCTTGAAGCCACATTTAAAAAAAAAACATCCTTAAATATTCTAGGGCAAGAGTTAATATTCTATAGTTAAAGTAACCTTACAGATCTCATTGGTATCCAGACATTCTTATAAAGAATATTGAGGCCAAAAAAAAATTGATAAAAGAAAAAAAACAATACTGATGATATTTTACAACCACAGTTGTTTTTAAATTCAGTACATAAATTTACTAACAAAAACTAAGTTTTAACAAAATATCAATAAGAACACAACTTTAACAGAAGTTCAACGAAACGGTAATTAGTTCAGAAATCACTGATGCTACATGCAACTACAATGTAAAGTGTATGCAGTTATTAACAAAAACCTGTATGCTGAGATTAAAATTTAACTGAAACCACTTTTGTAAGCACAGCAATTATTTTCATTAATTAATACGTATCATAGCATATTTCAGACAAAGACAGAAATAATAAATAAGTATATGTAGTCATAATGTTTCTGTTACTTTATCGTAACTCTTGCAAACTGAATTATTACAGGATTGCTATCTACCAAGTCTGGTTATAATAGATTATTTTCTTTAATATTCTTTCAACAGGATATTTCCAAAAATATACCTTTTAATTATTTTGATGTATAGGATAGTAGGGCATCAGCTACAAGACGTAGTCAATCAATTAAAAAAATGAGTATATTTTTGATCCCGACAGTTTCGAATATCTTTGGTATCCTTCTCCAGAGCTACAATAATGAACAAACTCCATTTAAGACTTATCGTAGGAATAATACATTTGTTAACATTAATAAGAACAATTTCTTTAAGACCATCATCTAACTTACATCCTTCTTAAATTTTTAATTATTTTGATATGAAACATATTAGTTTAAAAAACAAGCTGGTATCTTATTTTGGCTGTTTTAGTTTTTTTATAAAACTATGGTTGATTAACCAAAAAGGTTGGTTACAACTATTTCAGAAATATATTCTAATTATTTTTGGTATAATATTAATATGGAATTTAGTCTTGGGCCAATAGACTTAAATCAATCAAGAAATTTCCTTTCTTTTTTTTTGAGCTGGTTTTGGTAAAACAACAAAATTTCTTCTTGTTCATTAAATTTTGTTTAGGTACCTTTATCAGTATAAAGTTATATAATCTTTTTCAAGTAATATTTAATATTTTCAAAATAATATAATGAAATCAGTCAAATTGTTGAATCATTTATCTTTATATTTTATATTTATTGGACAAAAATAGTCTTAAAATCTTTCTGCTGGCAAATACGTGAACAGAATTCAAACAAGAGGATCTGGAGATAATTATCTTAGACTTGAGTCATTCTGTTAATAATGCAATAATTTATTTGTCATGTTACGTATAATAAAAAATTAAAAGATTTTAACAGAAATTTATTAAAACACCCTAACATTTTTACTCAAATTTATATTTTAAAGGGACAGACATTTTCATTTCAGTTCTACAATATTTGTATATTTGTCAATTCTGTTTACATGTTAGTCCCAAAGAATCAGTTTCTTTTTTTTAATATACTTCTAGATTGAACAAATAATTTTGCGAGTGATTATATGTGTGTGTTTTTGTATATATATAAAACTATTTATTATTTTTTTACAGGTGCTCATGCACTCATTTTGTTTTAATTGTGCTTTCATACATATTGAGATTTATCATTTCATTATTTTGTTGTATATGCTCATTTTAATAATTGTTATACATTTATTTTAAAAGTGGTTTTATGTAACATATACCTCTTTTCTACATAACTTTTCTATTATCACCATCCTTTCTAGTCTACATGAAGATGAAATAAGTTTGTGAGGAAGTTTCACATTGGCCGAATGAACTGTGTTGTTACTAATTAAATGTTAAAAATTGTTTGATCGAGACCCTTGATGAAGTAAATTACAAATGTAATTAAAATACTTTTTATATTTATAAGTGTTTTTTTTTTGTTACAACTCTATTGTATTGTACAGTACAATAATTTTATAATTACAAATACATACTGAAAAAAAAATCAATATTGTCCTAGAACGGCATTGTTTATTTATTTTCAATATATTCCTTATACAATTGTCATCCTTAAATTAAAAATGAAACTGATGTTGTTCATTGCTTTACAGGATGTATCTCTGTTTGTCTTTGCCTTCGACCATGAGTTATCATTATCTGTCAGCTGTCACATTAGTAGTTGAATGTGTGACACGCAAGAGCTCTCTAATCTAGGAAATTTCCCAAGTGCTGGAATGACATACAGGTAATCCCATCTCAACATCTATATTCTACTTTCCCCATTAAAACAAGCATAGGTAAACAGGAATTTTAATGTAAGCTGGACGTAAGTTATTTAGCAACTGAATTAAAAGATCGGATGAGTAGAAGTGGGGATTTACTGAAAGTTGAAACAAAAATAAAATGCTAATAACTAAATTAATATTCAAGTTACAAAAAAACGTACGAAACAATTGTACAGCATCACTAGTTTAACAAGATTGGTACTATAACATTTTTTAATCTGATTCATAATAACAGAAAAATTTAAAGTTTTCGAATTCCCCCCCCCTAACTGAAGTTGAGAGGTAGTGGAGGGCAAACATTAAAAAATTGAAATTCTCTCCAGTCCTATAAAAGTTACAGAAGATTTGCATAGACTTTTTTTTAGTATTTTACAAAAAAGTATATAAATGATGTTCTACATCATTTTTTGATCAAAGGCATTGGTACAAAGATACCATGTATCATTTTTAAATTTTGTTTGTTAAACCCATTTATGCCCAAGCTATGAATTAGCAGAAAGTTTTGATTTTTTTCTGAAGAAATATTTTTAGGGTTACATTATCTAAGAAACATAGCAAAAACTTTGTTTTTCTACAATATCTGGCCGGTGTAAGTGAATTATAATTGAGGTAGAAGAAAAATTGCCACACTTCCACAGTAACAACTTTTTATTGAAGCAACAGAGGGCTTACAATGGAGTGCATCATCGTCAGTGCCTGAGCGCCCTGGATGGTGGTCTGATGGGCCTTAGCACCAGACTCCAGGAGTCAAATGGGTTAATAAGATACAAGAAAGTCATATGGTGTCCACATCAGATTTTATTTTAGAAATATACAATTAAAAAAAAAAAAAAAAAAAAAAAAAAAAGCAGAATATAAGGAGTTTTTAGATGATTTACTTCCAATGCCTTCTGTAGTCAACTGGAGCTACCATCTACCTTATTTTACTAAAGCAACGATGGAAATTTATTGTAGCCGGAAATACATCTGAATTTACATGAATCACAGTAATTAATCCAATATTAATGGAGCTTCACTATGAATGAAATTATTATTATTACTTTAACACTAATGTTTTGTGATGCTGAAAATAATACTCTTCAATTGCATTTGACCTAGAGTGTGTCTAGGAGCTTCATTGTCCCCATCGCTGGGTGGTTTAAGAAGTGGAGGTTTATTGGGAGCTGAATATAACAAAAGCTATGCATCTGTAGTTTAACAGATTTGGTTCAATACCGTTTTTCAATCTGAATCATAATAACGGACTTATTTCTGGTCCGATAAGCCGATAGCCATTAACTAATATGATCTTTAGCACTGAGGCTAGAAAAAGACTTGCTAAGAAGTATCGTCTGAGAAGGCAATGGCAGGTTTTTCATGAACAAGTAGTATAGTAGAAGTTGGGGCTTACAAATTCATAGCCAACCTACAGGGGACTAGATTTTTCACTAAAAGTATTACTCATAATAGACGAGATTTAAAAAATACAATAAAATGAATAAAAAATTTAACTCAGTATATTGTATAATTTTTTTTTATTATTCTTATCTGTAAAATTAAAATACACTCAACCGCAAAAAAAAAACGGACACTTAGATTTAGTCTTATAATTTTGTTAAATACTTAATATATATGTATATTAATCTTTTTAATTAAAATAATTGGTTAATCTATAGGTTATTTAAACAAAATCTGCCAAAAGTGAATAATTTTTATTGATTATTTACAAAAAAATACAAAAGAAAAAAAAAGATAAATTAACACATTTAAAAAAAAAAAATTATTCTTCATTTTTATTACAGTGAATGGTAGACTTCGCTACCCCAAGCGTTTTGGCAATGTAACGTAAGCTCCAGCCTTCCATCTAAGTTTGAAAGACCCATTATTCTGAACCGAAATAAAAATAAAACATTAATTAAAGAAAATGCTTGGTTAATAATTAAAGATGTTTAAATGTGCGAAAAACTACTTACAGTTTAGAATAGATCAACTTCACGACAAATAATTCTAATCTGAGTTTTATCTAATTGTTTACTAATCCTGAAGGGATTAGTTCAATGGACTTAGACTCTAAATTCTCTGTAATAACTAGAATACCTACATAAAGAAAATTGCTGAAAATTAGCTTTTAATACGACAAAAATGAAGTGTCCGGTTTTTATTGCAGTTGAGTGTATGTTCAATATTACTTTCTACCCATATAAAATAAAAATGTTCAGAGTTTATGAAATTTCCTTTTTTATTCTAATGGAAAAGTGTTATTAATGCTTCTATAAATTATTTTAATACGATAGATTTGTCTTCAAAAATAAGGTTACACTGAAATTACTAAGACATCCTGTGACAAAGACCTTCTACTTCAAGGAATTGGTGAGTTAAGACATGTTTCAAAACTGTTTTCAAGAAGTGATTCTATAGGATCAAATCTGTTAAAATGGTTCTAGAATTTAGTCAGTTTAGCTTCTTAAAATATGATTTTATCTAGGGAGAAAAGATACTTTACAATTTTAGGTCTATACATTTTTTTTTCTAATTCAAACAGTAAGTGAGTTATTCATACTTTCATCTTTTCAGTCTACAGTAAACCCCAACTTCTACTCATCAAATTTTTCCAGATGCCCAGACTCAATATCTCTACCTCCAGGTTATCAAGCCATTATGTCTAGATCGTCTGCCCTTCCTTCTTCCAGTTGCAGCACCATGTAACATGTCTTTGGGTGGCCAGCAAGGGTTACTCTCATATCTGCCAACCACTTCAAAATATTTTGATATCAGATAACAATACATTTTCATTAGATCAAGCCTGCTTCTCTTCTCATCTGCTTTCTTAGATTGCCTCCAAATATTTGTCTAAAGACTACTTTCAGGCAGCGTTTTCCTTTGAGAGAGTCCATATTTCACAGCTATACTTGATCACAAGTCTAAAAGTGACTTTTTTTTTTATCACTAATTCCACTTTTTGAGAGAGGTTCTTGATTCATAGCCACTTTGCAACTGGTAGAATATGCTTGATCTGCATATTTCATGACCCAAAATTAGCCCTTAATCTCTCTTTATTTTTTTCTAGGAATATATAAATAATTAATATCTATTATTAAATAAAGGAGGTGTCTATAATTTAATTCTGATTCTATTTGACCTGAGAGAATAATGCTTCAAAATTTCAAATGGAGGCATGTTCATTTCCTATTTCATTTCAGGAGGAAGGGTATAGAGGATTTGTATAGAAAATTATGGGATAGAATTGGATAATAATACAGTAAATAGATTGACATTTTATAATGTCTGTTAGTGTTGAGGCGTTTATTAAAATGTTAATAATGTTATATTCCTTAGAGGGCTCACTGAATATAGACCAGCGAGCTTTGGGTATTCGAACTATCTACAACAAATCATCTGGTTGTATCAATGTTAAAAAAATGCATGTCCAAAACATATATTATATACAAGATGTGTTTATTTCCTTTTTTTTAATAATTGTGTATCATTCATATTTGAAATATATTCTCAACAAGACTGAGTTATGAAACATAATAAAAGTAAGTAATCAATACGCATTATTAGATTATTTTACTCATGGAAAATGTTCCAGACTGAACTGTTTTTTACTACATTTACTTATTTTGAAAATTACCCCTTTTATATCTAATTACTTATGACTAGTTGAATTATTTTATAAACTTGATTTTGGATTTAATACTCACAAATTTGTAATACATTTTGAAACATAATAGAATCAATTATAATATCTTTAACCTTAAAGTATATTACACAATTGTTTTAAATTACAAAAATACAAAATAAAATAGGAACGTAACTCATATTGTCCTCGATTTGGCTAATGCCCATGTCCTGGCTTTTAAGGAAATACTGTCACTTCTGCTTTCACTGGCACTTTCACTTTCACTGCTGCTGCTTGAAGTACTGCTGTCTGTACTGCTCGAATCTTCATCCTCCGAGCTCTCTTCGTGTGACAATGTACAACTCACAGTCTTTGACCTGTAACAAAATAAATAAATAAACTATTAAAGATACAAAAAAAGATTTCAGTTCTTATTTCCGCTTTAGTAATTACTTGGAATACCTGTGCACAAGGAATACTGTGAACTCCACTTATAGGTACAATTAGTCAACGAAAAAAAAAACTTAATACTACCTGCATAGGGAAGGTATACAGTATTAGGTTGTAAAATAAGTTCGTGGCATTCATCAATATTCCAATTAAATCCTCTTTGTGC
Source organism: Riptortus pedestris (assembly GCA_019009955.1). Taxonomy (NCBI): domain Eukaryota; kingdom Metazoa; phylum Arthropoda; class Insecta; order Hemiptera; family Alydidae; genus Riptortus; species Riptortus pedestris. The sequence goes on along the minus strand of CM032231.1, from coordinate 130,199,345 downwards.
TTATAAAATCATGTTTACTTGGACAATAATGTTTATATATTTCTAAAAAGCATTAGTTAAGGTGCTTTTATATCAGCTTAAACCGAGATTCCATTTTTTTAAGTGGTATGCTTGCACAAAATGGAAGAGAAAAGCAAAGTCATAGTTTTCAACCACGATAACGCCTGTCCTCATGTGTCTTTGCAGGCCCGGCAGAAATTATTGGAGTTTGACTGGGATGTGATCCCCCACCCACCCTATTCTCCAGACCTTGTCCCAACAGATTTTCACTTATTTACCTTCAAAACTCTCTTAACAGCAAACAATTTATTTCTCTCAAGGAATGCAAAACGCTCATAGAGGAGTTCATTGCGCAAAAATCTGAGAAGTTCTGGGAGGAAGGAAATAAAACATTACCTGAGAGATAGCAACATGTAATAGATCAAAATGGGTCATGTATAAGTGTTTAAAAATATTTACAAGAAGCTGAAGTTTTTATTGAAATTACCAGTAAAAAAGCTACGACACTACAAACGCTACGAGCTATTTTACAAACTATTACACATACTAGTATACCAAAATAGGAAATATTTCTTAAAGATATGTTAATATTTAATTATTATTTTTGTTAAAGAAAGGTAAAGTTTTAATTATTAATTTTGTAAAGAAATGTTAATATTGAATTGTTATTTATTTTATTTTTTGCTAAAGAAAGATTAAATTTTAATTATTATTTTTTTTTTTTTTATAAAAGAAATTTGTATTAATGTTTGGGCATATATATAATTAAGACAAACAAATACAAATTACAAGGATATTACTTGGCATACCTGCAAATTTTTGTTCTGGAGCTATTTTATTTTCATAGTATTTATATGAAAGACATTCATTCATGTGTGTTTATTTAGTACACATTTAGATATATAAATTTTCCTTTGCACATTAGCCATGCACAAAGGGTGTTTATTTAGTACATGTACCATACTATTATTGTAATATATAACATTATGTTCATAATACATAATGATTGTATACAAGAAATGTTAAGTTTATAATTTTCTGTAAAAAAAAAAAATCAAAAATTTGTATTACTTATTAATGTCCACTTTTTGCAACAAAGCCTAATAGGGACAGGTTATTTACAGATTACCACCCTTTTCAAGCCATTCCTTTTTCCAGGCGGGAATCAAACTCTCCACTCAATGTTTACCATGTGAGATTACAGTCAATGCTTTAACTCACATGGCTTGCCTGAGCCCCAATCAAAATGAAAAATAAAGAAAAAGTGAAACAACTCAATAAAATATTAAGAAAGTTATGCCAATATAATATATATAGACGCACACGAATATTCTCATATATTCAAGTATTTTTCCACTTCCTACAGAAAATTGTGTAGCTTATTAATGTGTAGCTTTGTAGCTAATTGTGTGGACTCCACCAATGCCGAGGGTGAAAAAATGATCTCTCACTATTCTTCATTCAGTCTTTAAACTCTTGACTCTTGAGCCTGCCACCATCGCTGGTTCCATGAAGATCCCACAAATGTCAAAGGGATCTGTCCTACAATGGTTGGATCAGGCAGTGTTTTCTCCTGATTACCATTAGAATACCAATTATTTATTTATTTGAAGAGCTCCCACTACTAGGCAATGTCGCTCAGAACCATTTATTTGAATTCTCTAAATTATAATTTTAAAATAAAGAAAAAATGTTTTCAAAATTATTAAAACATAGTAAAAAAATATATGGAAATAAAAATAAGGAAATGTTAAAATAAAGCTATGTGAAACTATAAATTTTTAGATAAATCCTGGCATGAAGGTGATGGAAGTCTAAGACACAAGATTAAAAATGTATTATACAAAGATATAAAATGTAGAGAAATGAGTGGGGTAGGTATACCAATTAAAAGTAGAGCTTAGTATTACCAAATTTCCCTTAAGTGAAATCAGCTATTGAGGTTGTATGTAAACATGAGACGATTTTTGAAAAAAATCCTCAAATGTTCGATTCTACCCAGTAGATGACGAATATAAGGTCCATTCAAAATTATATAAATATATATTCAGATTCCCCTTGCTGTTATAGCATACTTGATACCACATCTCTCTACGTATTCTCTATTTCCATGTAAGAAACCATTGAGTAGAAGGAGTGCTTCCAGAGGTGGGGGTGGGTTTCTGAGGGATGAAAACTAGGAAGTTCGAATAGCTCGATGAGTATTTGAATTACAAAAATATTTATAGAACGACAATCGTAGAGCATGAATAGTTTAAAAAGATTGGTTCTACAATATTTTACGACCCGCCTCATAATAACGAATATATTTTGATTTTCGCATCTCCCCCCTCCATACTTCCACTATTCCAGATCCGACGATTTCAGCCACAAACTAATGTGATCTTTAGTGTTGACAGAAAAAGTTAAATATCGAGTGTGGCATCTATACCATTTGATCTATCAAATAAATGTTTTTGAGTTAGAACACAAAATCTTAATTGATGACATCATCAAACAACAAATTTGCATATATCTCTCATAATAATATATTCCTGAAATTGGTATTTAAGCTTAGAATAAAGTGTTTTGTGACATTTAGGCTTATTGTTAATATGACATAAGTAGGAGTGAGGGTTTATTGAAGGATGAAAATTAATAAGTCCTTCCTGCAGGAGCTGGGAAAACTAAGCAGATTTTACACTTGCTGTATCACACTTGTGAACTATCTTATCACTATTATCTATTTTAAAAAACAGATTCAAATTTTTTTCTTTTAACAGATTTCTCTTTGGGAGAAATCGGCTATTGAGGTCGTACTCATGAAGGGGTTTTCGAAAAATTTCTTCAAATTCCTGGATCCTACCCAGGAGATGACGGGAATGAAATATATATGTGTGTGTGATTTAATGATCTCTAATTTTTTATCAACATTTTTGTCTGATCGTTAAGAAACTCGATATTTAAACGTTTTAGGTAAAAATGAAGATTAAGGGCGTTAACTGCTAAAATCGGCTGAGTGGGAGGAGTTTAGAGGAGAGGATTTTCGAAAATTCGAAATATCTCCGTTACTATACGTCGGATCGAAAAATTATATAGAACCAAACTTATTGAAAATTGAATTATCTATAAATAATGATATATACATTTATTCTCTACTTTGAATATTAACCGAGATATTTGAATTTTCCAGTTTTGAGCCTTCAGCAAACCCCCCACTTCTACTCATGTCCAATTAACCTGTTATATCATGAACCGCTTCATTACAAGGTTAAATACCAAATATTGTATTTATTGAACTTTTACTTTGTGAGATATATGCAGATATGTTCTATTGGTCCCCCCCCCCCGTCTTTTGTTCTTGTATTACTAAAATTTGAGTGATTGAGATGAAAATGATTCTGATTCTTTACAAATTACAGCACTAGTTTTAGTAAATAGTTTTCAATACAATTAATATGTTATATTACGATATATTTCATTAATTGTTTGTCTTTCCGGTCTATCTTTCTATTCAGCACTACGAGGTTGGCTAGCCTGTTTGTTTACAATTCAGTAGCTTTCCGTTGTAGAGATAATTAACTTGTATTGTAAATTGACTGAAAGATTTCTCATTACCGTTGGTATTTATTCACTTAAAATTCACGGTAGCGTTACCTGTATGTATATTTATCTATAGTAAACCTTCGCGTGGGAAATCTGCTTAGTTTACGCAACCCCTGCGTGACGGACTTTTAGCAGATTTCCCTTAAGGGAAATCAGCTATTGAGGTCGTACTCATGACGCGATTTTCGAAAAATTTCTTCAAATGTTCATCGATCCTACCCACGAGATGTCGAAAATGAGGTCTGTTCAAAATTATAAATATATACATATATATATATATATATATATATATATATATATATATATATATATATATATATATTTGTCTGTTAACCTGTTAACGCTCTAGCCGGTCGCAATTTTTGTTTGTTTGTTTTACGAAACTCGATATTTAACCGTTTTTTGTAAAAAGCCAGATCAATTTCGTTAATGGCTGATATCGGACTAGAGGATGGGGGGTTTAGAGGGGGGATTTTCGAAAATTCGAAATATCTCCGTTATTATGCATCGGATCAAAACATTGTATAGAACCAATCTTATTGCAAATTAAATTTACTATAAATAATGTTATATACATTTATTGTCTATCTTGAACATTAACCAAAATATTTGCATTTTTATGAAGTCTGTGAGACATGTGGTCGGGTATAGTTCGAATTAGGTCCGCCATTTTCGTAACCGCTCGGCTCAGGTGGAAGCTTCTTCTAACCTTACCTGTCGTTTCTAACCTTACCTTACCTTCGTTACTTTGTGAGATTTATGCAAATACGTTCTGTTCATCCACCCCCCCCACTTCTTTAGTTCTTGGACTACTAAAATTTGAGTTATTAAAATATAAATTATTCTTACAATTCGGAAGCCGTTTCAGTTGGGAATTTATTTTAATTAACTGAAAGATTTCTCATTACCGTTTGTATTTAATCATGGTGGTGTTGTGTTACCAGTATGCAGATTTCTCTATTGTAAAACTTCAAATGGGAAATCTGCTTAATGTACGCATCCCCTGCGTGACGGACTTTTTAACATTGAAATAGGGCATGTTTAGGAATATGAGACCAAAAGTGTGTTTAAACCAGCAAGTGGAAAATCTGCTTGGGATTTCTTCTTTTTTGGAAATAGCTTATTTTTTCCAGGCATTGCGCATTGGAGTTTCTTTTTAAATAGCAGAATACCAGCTGGCGCCCACATGATCTCCTTGATGGGGCGGGAGGTGGATTGGAGCAATAATCCACATAAATAGGCTACTGTTTGTGGAGCCTTCTCTTGGAGATGTGGCCCGCTGCCAGCTCTATAAATTACTGCAAGGAAACAGAAGAGTTATTGGACAAGGAAAGACGGGTTCCGGGTTTTTAGTTTTAACTAGCGTAAAATATGGAGTGATGAGTGATAAACACGCATTATCCCATTTGTCTACAAATATTTTTCCTAATAGACAAATTTGGCCCGGGTCCAAATTCCAGGCGCAGAGAAAAGTTTTGAACGGACCTCATTTTCGTCATCTCTTGGGTAGGATCGATGGACATTTGAAGAACATTTATAACACGAAAATATAGATAGATATTGAGTACGACCTCAATAGCTGATTTCCCACGTGCTGGTATATATTTTCAATTGTCGAATACGCCCCCCCCCCTTCTAACACCCCACTATTCTGTCCGATTTCATCCAATAAAAAAGTTTTGCACAAAATCATCGCGTCATAATCCAAGTAGCACAAATGTTCTAATCATGTACAGAACAATTATCCGCCATATAATAATTGGCATTTAAACACATTTAGAATTGGAAAAGCAGCGATCCTTAAATTAATTGAGATAATAATGGTTTTCCTTCGAAATATAAATAAAAGTCCGTCACGCAGGGCTGCGTAAAATAAGCAGATTTCCTCCGTGAAGTTTTACAATAGAGAAATCTGCCTACTAATAACAGTAGTAGTAAGGAATCTCTAAACCTATTCAGAAGGAACTAACAGCTACGGAAACGGCCGAACTAGCTCTCGGCGGGAAGTCCCGAATATAGCCGACCACACACAATACAAATGCAAATATCTCGGTTAATATTCAAGATACAGAATGAAAGTATATAGTATGAAAGAACAATATTTATAGTAAATTTAATTTGCAATAAGATTGATTCTATACAATTTTTCGATCCGAAGCATCATAAGGGAGATATTCCGAATTTTCAAAAATCACCCCTCCCACTTCTCCGGTTTCAGCCATTAACGAACTTGATCTTTCTTTTTACATTAAACGATTAAATTTCGTGTTTGGTAACAATCAAACAAAAATTGCGACCGCTAGAGCGTTAACAGACAATATATACTCGTATATATATATATATATATATATATATATATATATATATATCATTTTGAACGGACCTCATTTTCGTCATCTCCTGGGTAGGATCGATGGACATTTGAAGAAATTTTTGCGTACGATGAGTACGACCTCAATAGCTGATTTCCCTTAAGGGAAATCTGCTAATATGACCTTTAGTATTATCAGAAGAAGAGGTTAAATATCGAGTATGGTATAGATAAAATACATATTTTTGAAAAAAGAATGTAAAATCTTAATTGTTGGAGTCATCGCACAACGAATATGTATCTATCTTGCATAATACAGGTAACTTGAAAATATTATTTGAGCTTAGAGTGATTCCATGATATAACAGCTTATTGTTAATCGAATGAATAGGAGCCGGGGGTTTACTGAAGGCTGAGAACTAAAAAATCCAAAAAATATGTATATAACATTTCTAGGTAATTTAATTACCCAAAGCTAGGTCGGCCGTTTCCGTAACTGTTCGGCTCTTGTGAAATTGGTTTAGAGACTCGTCTAAGCTTCTATTTTGTGAGATTCAATTCTGTTGATACCCCCCCCCCTTTACCCTTTAGTTCTTGGACTACTAAAATTTAAGTGATTAAATGCATTATAAATTATAGTACTAAATATAGTAAATAATTTACAAGTTAATATGTTATGTTCAGAAATATTTCAGTATTTTTTTATTTCCGGTGAAGAATATGTGTATCTCCCTGTTCAGCTCTGAGTGGTTGGCAGATCTATTTGTTTACAATTCAGAAGCCGTTTCCGTTGGGAGCTTATTCAAATTAGCTGAAAGATTTCTCATTACTGTTTGTATTTATTCTCGGTGGTCTTTAGTGTTACTAGTATGCAGATTTCTCTATTGTAAAACTTCACGTGGGAAATCTGCTTAGTTTACGTAGCCCCTGCGTGACGAACTTTTAATTATATTTCGAAGGAAAACCATTGTTATCTCAATTAATTTAAGGATCGCTGCTTTTCCAATTCTAAATGCGTTTAATTGCCAATTATTATATGGCGGATAATACTTCTGTACATGATTAGAAGATTTGTGCTACGTGGACTATGATGATTTTGTGCAAAGGTCAGTCCAATCTTTATTTTCCCACTGAGTAAATCTCTATGGAATTTTATATTCTTGAATCAGCTATCCCAAGGTACAACATAGCCTAAATGAGAATGAGAATTTCCAACTAGGAGTGGGGGTTTATATCGACGTCAATACACATTTTATCAATATTTATGTTAATATTCGTATTATCGAGAAAATGTAGTGTTTAGAATAACGCGGTCCTAAAACTTTATTCAATTTTATTATGCGTTTCCAAGTTTTAACTCCCGACTCACGGGTGCCAAAGACAGTATTCCTTTCTATGAAAATGCCTCTACAGAAATGCAAAAATGTTTTGCATACGAGTTTAGGGAATAAATATTTTATTGTGCGCCGTCTGCACAGTCTAACTTCAATAGTCACAGTAGCATTCATAACAGATGTGATCTAATGTAGATGTCTGAAGTGTCACTGCGGCAAAAGTGAAAGCGTATCGCATTTTCCTGAATCGAACCAACTGCGTGAGATAAGACCCTGATACGTTTCTACATCAGAGGTTTTAGTTCAGGGTTCTTCCTGTCTCTGAGTTTAGTAAATTAGGTGTAAAAAAGGAAGTACACAATTAAAGGTAAATTATCAACATCTAATGTGGTCTAATATTATTAAATATTGTTACGTTTTTATTACCAAAACCAGTAATAAACGTTGTTAATAAGAGTTCTTTTGGATTGCAAAATTAAACACTCACAAGTTTCACATTTTTTATCACTGCACAATTTATTTCACAATGCACAATACACTTGGTAATTATTCTTAATTACTACTCACAGTATACACTGATAGCGTCACTGTTCTTCAGATTACACAGTTTAATAATTCACTCATGGTCACTGAAGTACACCAAAAGACGGCACTGCACTGTCTTAAACACGGCACTAAACTGTTCTTACAGTCACGGGACAACACTGTTCTTCTTATAAAAACACTTTACCGCACTGCACTAAGTCGCACTGTAGCACCGAACGCACATATAATCACTTGAGAAGAAAACTGAATCGCTCGTGGTTGGCTGGTTCTTTATATAGGTCGTCGGCATACATCAGGAGAATTGGCTGGGCCCTTCGACGTCTGGACTGGAAGGGACTAGTAGGAGCTCCACCCTCTGTCGGCTTCTTTGATCTACCTCGCACTTCCCAAATACGGAACTCTCTAAAGGATTATTCATGTATATAATTTTCGCAACGATATTTGCATTTTATAGTTTACAGCCTTTAGTACTCCCCCCCCCCTTCCTACTCATTTCATATTAACTATAAGCAGTTATATATGAAGCATATTATTTGGATCATAAATACCAAATATTGTTCTCATTGAACTTTTACTTTTTGAGATAAATGCAAATAGGTGGCGCACGTGGGAAATCGGCTTAGTTTACGCAGCCCCTGCGTGACGGACTTTTTTTACAATTAAGGAGAACATGTGAGACAATAAGATGGACAATACAACAATCGCAGTTTGGTGGAGAGGAGCCATTAATTAAATGACAGTGTTAATTTTGCATGTCCAACTCCAAATGGTGAAGAACCTTGTCTTTTCGGATTCTTCTACTTGTAATATTCCATTGCGCAGTAATTTCTTTAATTTGTCGCAGTTGTCATTTTTCTTCGACCAGTCTGACTTCCACGTTTGAAATATGAGTTTTTGAAACCGCTGAGAGCCATCAAGAATAGTCAAAAATGTTGGTAAAAGAGGCCCGACTACTTCAATGACTGTAGAGCAATGCATGTATGCATTTATTTTGGCGAAGACTCTTAGACATATGAACGCAGTACATGATAAGGATAAGGACCAATAAAAATGCCTTGTTCTCTACTGTTTTTAATATTATGCAAAGTGCACTTTCGGAGTCAGCGCTCCATCCTCAGTGCCTGCTGACAAACAAAAACCTTGAGTCAATCTTACAATCATAGCATGGCCAAAATTGTAAAAAAAAAACACAAAAACAAAAATAAAGGATGAAAACAATAGAAAATTTAATAAATAGTCAACTAATAAAATTAAAGAAATTAAAAACGATAAGCGTATGTCAAAAACTTAAAACTATAAATTAAATTAAAAAACAAAACAAATTACAGATAGGAAAACAGTATAAATGTAACAAAGAGGGTGGAAAACCCTGAAATGCTCACCAGAAGAACTGTTATGCAAAAAACATCTAAAAAATAATAAATGAACCACCCTATACTAATAATATAGAGGAGATGTAGGAGGTACCTGATTATAGCTGTGTAGCTAAAGTGCACTCTGCATAAAATTAAAATTAGTAGAGGACAAGGCCTTTTTATTGATCCTTATCAATTGGTTCCTCTACCATCCAGCATATTCCAGAGAGTACATGATTATGTAAGAGGCATTATTACAAAAAAAATATACACGCACGGTTCAAATAATGGGAGAAATGTTGGATACGCAGTGGTCCTAGGAGATATTGGAAAGAAATACATTTGCCACCATATAGCACCATACACAGAGCCAAGCTGCAAGCAATAGCAACTGTACTCTACCTCGCCATAGGCAGCAACCATACACATTTTTTGGTGAGCTCTGACTCCATGACAGATCTGCAAAGCATACAGAACCCTCAAAAAGCCGGACTAACAGTAAATATTTTTTTTTTTAATTATTTGCAAATCCTGAAGAATCATAAGGAAGCTATCAAATTCCTATGGATACCCGCACACTCCGGAATTGCAGGAAATGAGGCTGCTGATAAAGCTGCAAAAGAAGCAGCTTATATAGGAAGGACCCAACTTAATGTCTATCCGAGCACCTGGCCAAATAGCGTCCATAAAAGCTGGGATTCAATGTGGGAGGAAGTAGCACTCAAAAACTACGGAATATAAAAGATTCTCCAAGGAACTGGCACAGTGCCTTCAGAGAGGTATTAGAAAAGAAGAGTTAGTTACTACCAGGATGTGTATAGGCCACGCACTTACACATAATGACTAATGATCCCCAACAACAATGCGAAATATGTCCATGTTCCACTCACAATATACCATCATATAGAGGAATGTCAATCTGTACAAATGATTTTCGAAGAATTAGACATTCCTAGAAACATAAAACTGGACTTACAAAACACTTAACAAACAGTAGATAAAATCATTTCGTTTCCAATCATCTTCGGAGATGAAGACCCGTTAATAAATAAAAATACACCACTCAAACTGACTTGCGCAACACTACTTTACAAATACTTATACTACCTATATTAACATACGAATGCCCAGTCTGGCTGGGCAAAAACAAAATATGTACAGTCCTTCCAGAGCAAAGTACTTCGGATAGAGGCAAATGCTCCCTGGTTTGTTAGGAACAGCCAAATCCACAGGGAATTGGAGGTTGCTCCTATTATGTTCACATCCAACAACTTGTAAGGAAACATCATGCCTGCCTTCCGATGTCAAGTGGAGCCACTCATTATAATTTAGGTTCAACCACTGAAGGACGTCTACGTCCGAGGCTGTACCAAAATATCTTAATTTTGTTAAAAAAAAAAATAATTAAAAAATGTAACATTTAGTTATTTGTATAAGTCCTTTGTGGTATTGGGCCAAAATAATTTTTTTTTCTTTCTTTTTATTTGGAAGGAAGATTACTGTGCAATCAACCTTCCAAATCCACCATTTCATTGCCCTCTAAACCAAAATGTGGAACCCACAATAACATGAAATCCATTAAATATTAGCCATAATATGATACGTCACATATTTCTGTTTCCTATAACAAAATCGACGACTATTATGTCAATTAATTTCATTGCATATTACTGAATAGCATTTATATTTATTTAATAGGTAACTTCGTTGTAAAATTACCTCAAACTCCATGAATACATTTTATAAAATCTGTCGGGGCTCAGGTTAGCCATGTGAGTTAAAGCGGCGGTGACCTTAATCTCACATGGCAAACCGAGAGTTGCGAGTTCGATTCTCGCCTGCGCAAAGGAAATTATTTAGTGATGAAATGCATTAAATAACATCCTAAAATCTCACTCTGGCTATAAAAGGGTGGTAACCTGTAGATAACCCGTCCCAATTAGCCTGAATTGCAAAAAGTGGACGTTAATAAATAATAATAATGAAATCTGTCAATTTAATAATTATATACAATAAATTAATTTAGTTAACAATCGTAATACTCGTACCACTCTAAATACATAAGATACGTTTTAGCAGATTTCCCTAACCACCCCTTAAGGGAAATCAGCTATTGAGGTGGTACTCATGACGCGATTTTCGAAAAATATCTTCAAATGTCCATCGATCCTACCTAGTAGATGACGAAAATGAGGTTCGTTCAAAATTGTGTATATATATATATATATATATATATATATATATATATTTGTCTGTTACCGCTTTAGCGGTCGCAATTTTTGTTCTATCGTAACCAACCTCGAAATGTAAGCGTTTTTTATAAAAAGAAAGATCGAATTCGTTAATGGTTGAAATCCAACCAGTGGGAGGGGAGGGGGTGTTTAGAGGGGAAGAAATTCGAAAATCTTAATATCTCCGTTATTATACGTCGGATCGTAAAATTGTATAGAACCAATCTTATTAGAAATGTAATGTTCTATAGATAATGTTATGTCCATTTTTTTCACTATATTGATTATTAACCAAGATACTTGCATTCTATAGTTTTCGGCCTTCAGTAAACTAGCAGCACATTATTTGACGCATAAATACCAAATATTGTTCTTATTGAACTTTTACTTTTTGAAATAAATGCAAATGCGTGGCGCACGTGGGAAATCTACTTAGTTTACGCAGCTCCTACGTAACGGACTTTTTTAATTTATTGATATGCAAATTTATTAAAAGACAGCACCTGCCTATTCATAAATAATTTTTTGAGCGAAAAGTTTTTAGTTTTATTTAATAATTGAGCATTTTCTATAGTATTCATCTTGTGTATAAAAAAACCTTCGGATGAGTTCTTTAATTTATTTTTGAAGAAAGAATACTTTTTAATAGATTTAACTCATTGGGGCAGAGTGTTAAAGAGTTGTTCTCCCGAAAATTATATGCATTTCTCCAAATATTTATGTTAGTGTTTAGGGGTTTGAAGCATAGTCTTATATCTTGTTTTATGGTTATGTTTTATTATCTTCTCTAGAACACCCCCTCTCCTCATAAAAATGTCAGGACTGATTATAGATGTATCGCTTCCTAAATGAAACCAAGTTTTTTATAGGACAGACGAAACTATGAATAAGTTTCACTTCCCAGCTAAATATAGGATATCTTGTTACCTATAAGCTGAGTTTTATGACAATAGTTAACAGAGTGACACAGGAAATAAAGTAGAATAAATATTATTACAGTATCTTCCATAAATTGGGTAAAGTTTACATTTGGAGGGCGTTTGTTGAGTGAACAAGGAGTTATTTTTCTATGTTCTCAAGAGCATAAAATAGAATTAAGTTTGCCATAGAGTTACTAGTTACGTTATACTTCTATCAAGACCTACAGATAAGTTAATCCTCAGTTCTTGGAGAGGACAAAACGTCCAATTCTTCACAAGTTTAAGCTTCGAATAAAGCGGTTTATTATATAACAAAGTATTGTTTACGTGACATGAGTAGGATTGGGGGGGGGGGTTGCTGGAGATTGAAAAATAAAAAATGTAATAATCTCGGTAAATACCCAAGATAGAGGATAAATGTATATAACAATAGTTATAGAACATTTAATTTGCAATAAGATTGGTTTTATACAAATTTACGATCCAACGTATAATAAAGGATATATTTAGAATTTTCAAAATTCCCACTTTAACCCCCACCCCTGCCAGATTAAAATCTTTAGTTTTACATGAACTGCTTACAGGTCAAGTTTGGTAACGATCAAACAACAATTGCAATCGTTAGAGCGGCAAAAGGCGTAGAAATTTTATATAGATAAATAACTTTTAACGCGACTTATTTCCGTCATCTCCTAGACATTTTTGAAAATCGCGCCATGAGTACACTCTCAACAGCTGATTACCCTTAAGGGAAGTCTGCTAAATGTCGTTTCTCATCCCCACCCTCTTGGGATGAAGCATATCTTACCGCAGCTAGGTTAAGTATCGAGGGACAATTGAGAAAATCCTTGAAAAAAGAAGAAGTGGTCTTTAATCTTTAATGCCAACATTACGACATTTTTCTTCTTTTTTTTTTTTTTTTTTTGGTATCTTCCTCAATATAAATAAATAAAATACAAATGAAATATATTTGGGGAGACAGATATATCAGAGTTTTTTAATTCCAGTTAAGATGACTACAAATTGATGAGGAAAAGGCTAAAACCACCCAGATAGAGCTGTCAGAAAAGGGACTGGCAGCTTGGAATCGGGCCAAGACTGCATAATTATTTTCTTTCCAATACCAAAAATACAACGGACCAAGAGGAAAAGCGCCTTTTCCTTAGTTTCAGGTAGAAAACTAAAACCGTTGTTTCAACTAGCCAAATAGTTGTTAACAGTAGCAGACCTAAGCAGGGAAAATGGTGATACAGACGAAGATTGAGATAAAGTAGCAAATATTCTACTACCAGATCTTTGAGTTAAATAAATTCTTGTATGTAATAGGTAGTAAAATAAGTTCGTAGCGTTTTTTACTAGTTAGTTCAATAAAAACTTCAGGTTTTTGTAAATATGTTTAATCAGTTATATATGAGACATTTTAATTTTTTACATGTTGCCATCTTTCAGGTAATTTTTTTAATTCCGTCCTCCCAGAACTTCTCAGATTTTTGCGTAATGAACTCCTCCACGTGCGTTTTGCAGTCCTCAAGCGAATTAAAGTGTTTCCCGTTAAGAAAGTATTGAAGGGAAGAAATAAGTAAAAATCTGTTGGGGCAAGGTCTGTTGAATTGGGTGGGTGAGGAATAACATCTCAGCCAAACTCCAATAATTTCTGCAAAGACACGTGAGGTCGGGCGTTATCGTGATGGAAAACTATGCCTTTGCTTTTCTCTTCCTTTTTAAGCAAGCTTACCACTTAAAGATAAGGAATCTCGGTTGAAACTGATGCATAAAAGCACCTTAACTTAAAGAAAAGAGAGGATTAAGTTGAAATACTTATAAGCGCTACGGACTTATTTTACAACCCACTAACTCTGAAATTGAGATTGTTACTCCAACAAACGTGATAAGTAGATACTGCGGGTTCAGCCGGACTACCTTCTTGATGAACTTGAATATTGCTGTTTCCTGGTTCATGTAAGTTACAATGGAGTTGAAGCGTAAAAAAAGTTGCACGCAAGCTGTTGGTGATTAATCCTTTGATCCAGAGAGGTAAAGTTGTCAGCTCTGCAAAACGTTTGAGCCCTACAAAAATAAATAGGAAATAAACTCGTCGTGAGTACAACCTCGATAGCTGATTTCCTTAAGGAAAGACGGAGGAGGGGCTTCCGTTGAGCCCACACGAAAAGTTATATATAACCAATCGTATTGTAAATTTAATAACAAATATGGTTTTACTCACTTTTTATTTTACTTCGAATATTATCTGAAATTTTTGTATTTTTTTTAATTTTCAGCCTTCAGTGAACACAACTTCGCACTTTAACAGTAAGCGAATATATAATGAAACGTCTTATTCCAAGCTTAAATACCCCAAACAGATTAGATACAAGCCACTACGTTGAGTGATGACGTCATCAATCAAGATTTTATTGACCGCCCACATCTACTCATAGGATTTTTAATTGGGAATAGAGAATATATTCAGTGAGATGAGATCAGTAGGGCGTCATACCAGCACGTGGGAAATCTGCTAAGTTTACACAGCCCTGAGTGTTGGACTTTAACCCTTTAACAGCTCCAGACGAGATATCTCGTCGGAGGGAGACGAAGCCCGCCAGCTCCAGACGAGATATCTCGTCGGAGGGAGACGAACCCCATCAGTTCCAGACGAGATATCTCGTCGGAGGGAGACGAACCCCGCCAGTTCCAGACGAGATATCTCGTCGGCGGGAGACGCACCCCGCCAGCTCCAGACGAGATATCTCGTCGGAGGGAGACGAACCCCGCCAGTTCCAGACGAGATATCTCGTCGGAGGGAGACGAACCCCGCCAGCTCCAGACGAGATATCTCGTCGGAGGGAGACGAACCCCGCCAGCTCCAGACGAGATATCTCGTCGGAGGGAGAAGAACCCCGCCAGCTCCAGACGAGATATCTCGTCGGAGGGAGACGAACCCCGCCAGCTCCAGACGAGATATCTCGTCGGAGGGAGACGAACCCCGCCAGCTCCAGACGAGATATCTCGTCGGAGGGAGACGAACCCCGCCAGCTCCAGACGAGATATCTCGTCGGAGGGAGACGAACCCCACCAGTTCCAGACGAGATATCTCGTCGGAGGGAGACGAACCCCGCCAGCTCCAGACGAGATATCTCGTCGGAGGGAGACGAACCCCGCCAGCTCCAGACGAGATATCTCGTCGGAGGGAGACGAACCCCGCCAGCTCCAGACGAGATATCTCGTCGGAGGGAGACGAACCCCGCCAGCTCCAGACGAGATATCTCGTCGGAGGGAGACGAACCCCGCCAGCTCCAGACGAGATATCTCGTCGGAGTGAGACGAACCCCGCCAGCCCCAGACGAGATAACTCGTCGCCGCCTTCCCACCTACCCCCTCGCGCAGGACGAGGTATCTCGTCATCGTTTTCCCACTGTTTTACCGCTCCCAGCTCCTGACAATGTAACTCATCCCGACTGTGGTACATCCTAGTGGATCCTCGGAGAGTCAATAAATATTTCTAGAGCCCGCTAGGTTGCAGGGGTGTCTTTAATGGGGAAATATTTGTTCCGATCCCGTAATTGTGGAATCTTTGGGTTTTCCACGGAGGGAAATCCAACCCACCCCATTTTCTACCTGCTATTGGATATTGGTAAATAATTAAAATATAACTTCAAATTAAAAAAAAAAATTGTAAATTATTAAAATATTACTTCAAATAAAAAAATTATATATAAAATAATAATATCATTACAATCATTATTTCCTTCATGAATCACGTAATCTTTCATTACAATAGCATTTTAATTTATTGAAATAATGATATAGGTATTACAGAATCATACAAAGAAAATAAAACATTAAGATATAGTCGGAAAAGGGAGTGAGATATTGAAGGGCTTTGAGGGTGATAGCCGGCTGGCCCTCCTCAGCTACTGGCTGCAACTCTGCCCGCCTCCTTAGCTGTTAAAGGGTTAATGCCGTCAATAGATTATTGAAGACCCAAAGGTTGGGGTGGATTTGTTGTTTCAAGCGTTCGAGTGTTTATACCAACACTGTTTTCTTAACTTTTAGATATATTGTATATGTCGTAATGTGGAGTCATTAAATCTAGCCTGTCACAACTAACAGACATTAATTATTAACTGCCCTTTGTTGCTCAGTGTCCATCTTTGCCCATATTGTCAAGCAGCACCTAGGACACTCCAGCTGCCACAACCAGTGTCTACCAGGTTAATATCAGTCTGTCCTTAATAGCAGAAATGATATCGGGTTGTCTCATAAATCCATTAGTACTTCTCTCTTACTGCTCCGAATATCTTTCTTAATTCTATATTAACCCAACTAAGCAGCGTTTTCCGTTTTCCCAAAGGATATATCCACGTTTTTCTATAATACTACAAATGCTAGTAATTCCGTTGACCGTTTTGTAAATGTTCCTTTTCTAGAGAGACATCATACGAACCTATTACATATGATTATCATAGTGTTATGTGAGGATATTATGATTTACCTTTCTTCAAGCAGGGAAGCTGTGAAGTAGAGGAACGAATTAGTCTGGATGTAGCCCTGTTTGTTGTTTGTTTGTTGATTTCCCTTAAGGGAAATCAACTATTGAGGTCGTACTCATGACGCAATTTTCGAAAAATTTCTTCAAATGTCCATCGATCCTACCCCAATAGTGTTTTTAACTGTACTTCGATTAAAATTTCCCTTAGCTTAAATATTATATATATAATATATACTCAAACGAATTCAGTTTCCGATTAGATTGGCATTTGCAATGACAATCAACAAATCCCAAGGCCAAACAATGTCTATTTGTGGCTTAGATTTGAGTACACAATGTTTTTCACACGGGCAATTGTACGTAGCATACTCGAGTGGGTAAACCATCCAGTTTGTTTGTGCTCACTAAAGATGGGCTAACAAAAAATATTTTTAACGCTATAGCGTTGAAAGATTGATGTTGTTTGTTAGTGTTACTGTCGTAATTAATATGCGATATGTAATTTTAAGAAATAAACTATAATAACTTAAAAATAATATTGTTTGGCGTTTGTTATTTTTATATTCCCTTATCAACGATTAGGGCATAGCGCTCCATGCCTATCTAATGCATATACCACATACACACTTATAATAAGTAAGTTAATTTTTGTCTACACTACAATTTATCTAGAAACTAGAAATAATTTATATGGCAAAACACCGTTTGCCGGGTTATCTAGTATTTATTATACAGATAATATGAATATACCCACATTTATAAGCAATTAAATTTTCAATAAGATTGGATCTATACAATTATATGATCCGGCTCATAGTAACGGAGATATTTGAATTTTCTATTTTCATTCCCTTTAACCCTCCCCCCCCCCAGTCCGAACTTTGCCATTAGTTTTACATGGAACGTGTATACGGGTATATCTCGTTTGGTAACAGAAAACAAAAATTGCGACCTCTAGAGTGGTAACAAACAAATATATTCCAGTATATTCATACATAATCTGAACCGACCTCATTTTCATTATTTCCTAGGCAGGATCAATGGACGTATGAAATTTTACGAAAGCCACGTCAAGATTACAACCTCAAAAGCTGATTTCCCTTAAATATGCTAATAAGTACTTTACATTCGTGTAAAGAACTCCAGAGAAATGTTAATGTACAATTGTTACTAGGAGAAGTGTTGAAAGAAAACTCTGGAAATAAACTCTATTTGGATTCCAGTGTTTTCGTTCTAACTTGAAAGGAGTTGGCAACACTTCTTACATTGCTGGGTTTAGTCTGGCGAAACTATTTTTCGTTTGTGAGCATTCCAACTTTTATTCGGCATCAATGGGAAGAGCTGAATCAGAGAGAATACATCTGCCGATTCATAAAATGAAAAGCTCACTAAAAGTTTATTTTGAATTTCTGTTATTAGAATATTTTAGAATAAGTAGTTTGTCAATTATCACAATTTAAGGCATGATAAAAAACATTTTAGAATCACAGCAACACTTGCTACAGTCATTGAATTAGCAATACACTTTGGAAGTTAACTGGTTTTCATCTCTAAAACTATTTCCTCTTGTAGTGTAATTTTTCACAGCTTTTCCTCTTCTTTCTTTACATTTTATAAATACACTAGCCGCGTTATTAGTCGTTGATGGGTTGAAATGGAAATTGTTTCTCGAAGTATTATAACTGTTGGATGCACTTAATCAGTAAAAGTTTATAATTTGTGCGATGAAACACAATTTGGCGACCCAAAGTTGGATGTCTGATTTGTGAAATTCTTAAATATTTATCATTTCTAGGACGGTAAAGTAAATATACTCTTTAGGAGATTTCCCTCAAGAGAAATCAGCTATTGAGTCTGTTTGTTACTCATGATGCAATTTTCGAAAAAATTTGTAAATTTGCAAGGCTTTACTTCGCACAATATTTTTACATTTCCCATCTCAGTGTTTAAGGTTTATACCGGTAAAGCCTTTAAGGCTCCACTATCAATAATATTTTTTATTTCCCGTCTCCTGAGCATGTATATTCATTCAAAACATAATGGAACGTACAATTCATTATCTTAGTTAGTATTCTGCAATCTGAACAATGTATGAATAAAAAAGTTCCTTTCCTCAAAAAGTGTCCGAAGCACAAGGATTGCAGCTCTTTTATGTACAAAATAACCATTATCAAAAATACCCATTTATATGTCTGTAAAGTAAACTATATTCATATTCGTGCGAATATTCATGGTACATAGCAAGTTCAGTAAAGTATAACATAAATTAACGACGCAAAGTTAATAAATACCAGGAATAACATGGATCGCCATCTCAGTTTTGTTAATTTTAAATTATTTATTTATGAGAATGACTACATTATTAAAAGTATAAGCATCAAATTACATGGAAATCTAAACCAATGGGAGGTCGGGAGGGGTGTGGCAGAAGTGATTATAACTTAGATGAGCATTCTCGCCATAATACAACTGATACAAACCAGTGTATAAACTGAGAATTGTGTAATCCCTTCTGTTACACTAAAATTATTTCTCCTCACTTCAAACCCTCCCAATACACTCTGAATATTAAAGCAATCTTAATCATCTGAAAAAGCTAATATCTTAAACAACTCACTGTGATATAAGGTGAGTAGCAGTAAGAAGAGAGAAAGGAAATCTGTGTATGTGTGTATATATATATATATATATATATATATATATATATATACACATACATTACATATACGTATGCCTGTTAATACTCTAGCGGTAGTACTTTTTGATTGATCATTACAAAACACAATATTTAAAAGACTTTTGTGAAACTATAGATCAGGGGGGTCAGGTTGGCCTTGAGGCGTAGGCTTAATCTCATCTGATAAACCTAGAGTTTCGGGTTCGATTTCCGCCCTGGGCAGTAGAAATTTGTTTGGGGACGGACACATTAAATAAATTCCTTAGTCCAACCCTGGCTAAAAAGGGTGGGTTCCCCGCCCCAATTAGCCAAAGTAGCATAAAGTTGACGTAAATAAACAACAAAAACTATAGATCAAGTTAAAATCGGACAGGGGAGGGTAAGGTAGATTTAGAGGGGTGCAGACATTTTGAAAGTTAGAAATACCTCGGTTATTAGGAGTCAGACAGAAAAAGTCCGTCACGCAGGGGCTGCGTAAACTAAGCAGATTTCCCTCGTGAAGTTTAGTAATAGATAAATCTCCATACGAGTGACGATCAGTTACGGCAAAGGGCCGAACTAGATTTTGGCGGGAACCATAGCGCTTTACACTTAATAAAAATGCAAATATCTCAGTTAATATTCAAGATAGAGAATAAATGTATATAACAATATTTATAGTAAAATTAATTTGCAATAAGATTGATTCTGTACAATTTTTCGATCCGACGTATAGTATCGCAGATATTTCGAATTTTCGAAAATCCTCTCCTCTAAACCCCCCTCCCACTGGTCCGATTTCAGCCGTTAACGAACTTGATCTTTCTTTTTACATAAAACAACTAACTATAGAGTTTAGTAACGATCAAACAAAAATTGCGATCGGTAGAGTTAACATACAAATATATGTACACATACATATATACTCGTATATGTACGTATATATACTCGTATATATATATATATATATATATATATATATATATATATATATATAATTTTGAACGGACCTCATTTTCGTCATCTCCTGGGTAGGATCGATGGACATTTGAGGAAATTTTTCAAAACTCGCGTCATGAGTACGACCTCAATAGCTGATTTCCCTCAAGGGAAATCTGCTAAAAACGAATTTTCCAAATTATCGTCAGTCAGCCTTGTACGATGTTTTGATTTCATCAATGAAAAGAACTTTTCGCATTTACAAATACTGCCAAACGTACAAATCTCTCCTCATCTTGAGTTAGTAGTGTAATATTTTTGTTTGATTGGGTTTTTGAAAATGTTTCGCGGGCATGATCAAACCTTACCGCGGGCCGGGGGTTGCCCACATATGTGTTATGGTATTTATATACTGCTCAAAAATGAATAGGGATATTGGCTGTTTTGTGGTATTTATAGGACCTAGCATTTTTTTTTGTTTTTTAATTATATATATCATTAATATTTATTAGAAATTATTGTCTCTTTCCAGGCTAACCTGAGCCTATTCGGTCAGAAAGTAATATATGATCACATATATATTATCTCTTCAAAACGGGGACAAGTGTCTCATAATTTATAAGGCATGTGATCTTGTAATTAATTCAAGACTACCAAAGCATGTCAATAAATAAAAAAATCAAGTTACATATTTAGAGTGGTATTAAGATTAAGGTATTAAGTGGCTCAGGTTAGCCATGCGAGTTAAAGCGTTGACCTTTATCTCACAGGGTAAACCTAGAGTGGCGAGTTCGATTCTCGCCTGGGCAAAGGAAATTACTAAATAGTGACGAAATTCATTAAGTAACATCCTCAAGCCCACCCTGGCTAGAAAAGGGTGGTAACCTGTAGATAGCCCGTCCCAATTAGCCTAAGTTGCAAAAAGTGGACGTTAATAAATAATAATAAAAAAAAGATTGTTAATTAATTTATTGCATACTAACTAAGGTGCCCGGCTTCGCACGAGAAATCATTAGAGGCAGAACGATGGCGGTATTTTTTTTTTCAAGGCTTTTATGTGCACAATATTTTTACATTTCTCCGTCTCCGTGTTTAGGTCATATATCTCAATATTCGGCATCTAAAGCGAACTTATAGAATTTTTTTGGCCCTGAAGATTAAAAAGAAAAAAATATTTCCTGATCAACCCGCCTGCACTGTTGAAAATATCGTGGGCAATATTAATCATAATCATGGATTCCATTCATTGATAGTTATTAAGAATCATTACTGAGGTAGCTTTGCTAGGGGAATATTTAGACTGAATAATGAGTGGGAATGTTATTCAATGCAAGGCTGTCTGAGGTTTTACTTTTAATAAATTTTACAGGTTTCTGGGTAATCGATGAACTATTGTTAAGTTTGTATATTGGTGTTAAGTTGTTACTATTCAATCCCAATTCGTTATTCAAAACATTTTTGGCCACATATATCATATTAGTGGATAGCATTCTTTTATTATAAACGAAGTAATACTCACAATTTCTATTCCCAAAAGCAGCCCCGATCACATCAAATATATCTATTTTATGTATTAAATAACCATTCTAAATATTCTATTGTATGTCCGACGAAGAAACTTAGTATTCATAATGTTTCATAGATGTATCCTATTAGGTTATGTTGATGGAAATAAATGGAATTCATTTCATTTCCTCGTTTCTAAACTATCTCTTGTCTTGTTTTCCTTAACCCTTCACAGACCAGGAATATGAAAATTACATTGCAGGCAAGCTGGGTCACGGGTGACCCAATCATATTTATAGCACATTTTTTTCATTTTAACAAAAATATTTTAGTTGTTGTTGTTTTTTTATATAAAAAAAAGAAAGTATAGTTTGAAAAATTTATTTTATTTAGCAATATACATAATATGATAAAAATACAAAAA
This sequence comes from Riptortus pedestris, assembly GCA_019009955.1. NCBI lineage: Eukaryota > Metazoa > Arthropoda > Insecta > Hemiptera > Alydidae > Riptortus > Riptortus pedestris. Next base: position 130,177,049 of record CM032231.1, on the reverse strand, counting down.
CTTACATTAGTAGGAACTATACTTAAATTAGTAGGAACGTAGAGTTCCAGACCTTAGGTATCCGTATAGGATGAAAGATAAAAATTAAACGAGTAAACTCCTAGAAGGGAAAAAATAAGAAATTTCCAGCTATAAAAGACGAGAAAATTTAATAAAATCTTAGTGATTAAATAATTTTCAGTAAGTTATCAGTCTTCCATTTCATCCGGCAGTCCAGCAATAATTGTTCCTACTCTGAACAGTCAAAAACTTTCCACATCAAAATAAATAGTTTAAACTCTTACAGAAAAAATATATATAAAAAAATACTCTACGGAAAAAAGAATAAGAAAATATGAGGGATAAAAAATCAAAAAAAGGGAATAAACTCTTAGTAATGAAAGTTCACTAATACTTCAAACTCAGAACAATCTAACAATCTTCTATTTCTTCATCTTCTTGAGGTGAGACTCTGGTAATGCATCGAGAACAAATACTTAGCCTATGCTCAGCACATAGGCTGCGATTACAATGAGTGAAGTTTGAGGTACTCTTACGATCTCTTGATTTTTCACAAAAAGCACACCGACGTCTTGAAGTCGGCTGATTCTCAATTTCTTTTTCATCAACTCTCGGAAGGAGGGGAGGGGTACCGTGCACTCCCCCTCCCCTCCTTCCCTTACTTTACTCAGAACATTATTTTTACCAACCTCCCTGCCTTGCCAGTGAAGGGTTAAGCACTACCCCATTTTGAACCTTGAAAATGAGGTTATGAGAACATTTAGTTCAAACCTTTCAACTTTTCCTTCAAGTGTTCATGTTTGTCTTACCGCTAGCCGTATGGCATTACTTCTTTGACACTGTTTTGACAGTTATAGAGCCTTAATTCCAAGGTTGTCTTAAGACTCTACATTAAGAAGGCGTAGTTAGCAGCTGTCTATTTCAGAATCATTATTATATTTCAAAGACCGTTTCTGTCAGCTGATTGATATGCTGCCTTCAAGTGGCGTTCGAAATGCTCTAACTACGAACGTTCTCGAATATCTGTTTATAACAGTATTTAAGTCTAAAGGTCTATGAGTATCATTATTTTTCAAAGAGTTTTTATTCTACTTAACGCGTTTATGAGTGTCGACATAGCTTTGGTTTGACTTCACCTGCTCTTAATCAACTTCGCGATGCAATTGAGTAGTCACATGTGTAACTAAGCAGCGAAAGTCCGTCACGCAGGACCTAAATAAACTAGTCAGATTTCGTACGTTTTGGATACGCTACTAATTTGACACAATTTTTTTCTGATGACACCACATATTAGTCAGATAACTGAAAAAAGCCAATTATTTTTTGTTTTACAAGAAATGCCAAAACGTCGGGAATGTGTCGATAACCACAAAAACAATTAAGACCGAAACATTACGTATATATATATATATATATATATATATATATATATATATATATATACACGACAAAAATGAAGTGTCCGGTTTTTTTTTGCGGTTGAGTATATATATATACTCAACCGCAAAAAAACCGGACACTTCATTTGTGTTGTAATAAATGCTAATTTTCAGCAAGTTTGTTTATGTGGGTACACTTCATTTTTATCGTAATAAAAGCTAATTTGATCTTTATGTGGGTATTCTAGTTATTACAGAGAATGTAGAGTCTAAGTTCATTGAACCTACGGTATCCGAAACGCTTCAGGATTCCATTCCTGTAAACAATTAGATAAAACTCAGATTAGATTTATTTGTTCGTGAATTTGATCTATTCTAAACTGTAAGTAGTTTTCGCACATTTAAACATCTTTAATTATTAACCAAGCATTTTCTTTAATTAATATGTTATATATTTTATATTTCGGTCCAGATATATATATGGGTATATTCACACTTAGATGGAAGGCCGGAGCTTACGGTACATTGCCGAACACGCTCTGGGGCTATGTAACGAAGTCTACCATTCACTGGTAATAAAAATGAAGAATAATTTTTTTTTAAAATGTGTTTATATTCTTCATCTTTTTATTTTGTATTTTTGTGTAAGCAAAATCAATAAAAATTATTCAACTTTTGGCAGATTTTGTTTAAAAAAATAACCTGAATAGAATAACCAATTATTTTAATTAAAAAGATTAATATACATATATTTTAAGTATTTAACAAAATTATAAGACTAAATCTAAGTGCCCGGTTTTTTTTGCGGTTGAGTGTATATATATATATATATATATATATATATATATATATATATATATATATATATATATATATAAATAATAATGGAGATAATTTTCTTCGGCTCCTAGATAGGAAGAACACGTCTCTCAGGGGCTATGTAAACTAAGCAGACACTCCACGAGCTGGTATCAAACAATGATCTCCTCACCCCACTTATTCTCAAATATATTCTTCATCTATTAAATGTTCGATGAGTAGAATTGGGGTTACTGACAGCAGAAAGCAAAAAAATTCATTTAACCTGTTTAATATTTTGGCTACAAAAAAATGAATAGAAGAACAAATGTAGAGCATCAATAGTTTAAGAATATTGATTCTATACCAGGTTTGGATACGACTTATAATAAAGGAATATATTTTCAAAATACCCCGCCCCTCTAACCTCCTCCCGGTTCCTAACGTCCACTTTATGCTACTATGGCTAATCGGGACGGGTTATCTACAGGTTACCACCCTTTTCTAGCCAGGGTGGGTCTAAGGAGTTTATTTAAAAAGTCCGTCACTCAATAAATTTCTATTGCCCAGGGCGGGAATCCAACCCGCTACTCTAGGTTTACTACGCGAGATTAAGACCAACGCCTTAACTCACACGGTCAACCTGAGCCCCTCAAGTCATCACTCGTATTTAAGCGTCAAATAAAGTGTTTCTTTATTTGTCTATATACTTTCTCGATCGGACGTATAACACTGGAGATATTTCGAATTTTGTACATTACCTCCTCTACCCCCTCACCTACTAGGCCGATTTCAACCGTTAACGAACTTAATCTTTAGTTTTAAATAAAAAGTTTAAATATCAAGTTTGGTAAAGTTCAGACAAAAAGTGCGTCCGCCACAGCGAACAAACAAATATATATATATATATATATATATATATATTATATATATATACACACACACACACACACACACACACACACACACACACACACACACACACACACACACTCACACACACTCAGACACACTTATATTAACTCTATCTTATAATAATTCCAATTTTCGAAATTGCCCCGATCTATCCCCTCACTGGCCTGTTATCAGGTCAATCAAGGTTGGACTTGAACTTTGGTTTTACAACGGCCGTTTAAATATTGAGTTCGGTAATAATCAAACATATATTGCGACAAATAATTGCTTTGCGATTAGAAATTGCTAGAGTGGTAACAGAAAAATATAAATGTATGTGCCTGTATGTATAAAAATTTTGAACGGACTTCATTTTCGTCATCTCCTGGTTAGGATCGATGGCCATTTGTTGATTTCCCTTAAGTGTCAACGATCATCCAGATAGCATTTGTTAAAGGTGCAGTTTTAATAAAACTGTTTTGGTGAGAACTACTCCAAAACTACTTTATTTTATATTTATTACATATTTTATTTATTATTGTTAAACTAACGTTTTAGCAGATTTCCCTTAAGGGAAATCAGCTATTGAGGTCGTACTCATGACGCGAGTTTCGAAAAATTTCTTCAAATGTCCATCGATCCTACCCAGGAAATGACGAAAATGAGGTCCGTTCAAAATTATATATATATATATATATATATATATATATATATATATATATATATATATATGTCTGTTAACGCTCTAGCGGTCGCAATTTTTTGTTTGATCGTTACCAAACTCGGAATTTAATCGTTTTATGTAAAAAGGAAGATCAAGTTCGTTAATGGCTGAAATCGGACCAGTGGGAGGGGGGGGGGTTTAGAGGGGGATTTTTGAAAATTCAAAATATCTCCGTTGTTAGGCGTCGGATCGAAAAATTGTATAGAATCGATCTTATTGCAAATTAAATTTACTATAAATATTGCTCTATACATTTATTCTGTATCTTGAATATTAACCGAGATATTTGCATTTGTATTCTGTGTGTGGTCGGCAGGAGTCGGCTGTTCAGTACTTTGCAAAGAGAGCTCTGGCGGCCATTTTCGTAACTGTTCGTCCCTCGTGAATAAGTTTAGAGATCCCTTACTACTAAACTTGCTATTGGGCAGATTTCTCTATTGTAGAACTTCACGTAGTAAATCTGCTTAGTTTACGCAGCCCCTGCATGACGGACTTTTATAAAAATTACAATAGTTTAATTATATTGTAGTTATGGTTCTACCTTGTATAAAATAATTATCGCAAAATGTTTTTACCACTTCATTGTGTGTAATATTCAAAAGTGGGACATACACGTGAGCGGATAAAAGAAAATATATTACCCTCTCATTCCAATGATACTGAAAAAAAAAAAAAAAAAAAAAAAAAAAGCGATATTTCTAAAACAATTCTCTCGTTTATTAAATTAATTGCTAGTTAGAATCAAGCTCAATTGTCAAACAGTTTCATTCTTTATTTGAAATGAGAAATGGCGATACTTTTGAAGTTATTCTACAAGATGTTAGCCCCTCTAGCAAAATTTCAAAACATGTAGAAAGCTTCTGTAAATCCATCTGACTGTTCAATGTAAACGCAATAAAGTATTTTCCCTAGTCAGACGTATAATGGGGAGCGAAGTAAGAATGAGATAAATTAGTCGTGTTTGGAGTTGACTGAGTTCCAACGAAGATGAAGACAAAGAGGTTATCCTTTCCATCTATAATTAGCTAAGCAAGCTCTGATCAAGGCCCAGGGTATCAGCTGCTCACCGTTCGAAATTCCATTCTCATTTTAAATAAATAGTTAACATCACATTTCTCATAATTTATTTTTAACTCTGCTTTGATGTGGATTACACATCCCCAGAATATGTACAGATGATTTTAAAACACTAACATTTCCAGCGAAAATTTACTTTTATTTATTATTCATATAATCATGAACATTCCTCGCCTGCCTTAGCATTCCCAGAAATCAAATTCAGTCTGGGGGCAGAAATCGCCAAAGATCAGTAGATCACAATTCTAGTAACCATATGTGGGCAACCACCGGCCCGCGAGACATTTTGAAAACCCCAATTAAACAAAAATATTACACTACTTACTCCAAATGAGGAAGATGAGGAGAGATTTGTGCGTTTGGCAGTACTTATAAATGCGAACAGTTCTTTCCAATGATGAAAGTTAATAAATCAAAACATCGTACTAGGCTGACTGACGATAATTTGGAAAATTCTTTACGTCTTTGTATCAGTGGAATTATTCCAAACATCGATGGATTAGTTTCCCAAATTCAATCTCAAGTGTCTCATTGATTTCGTTGTCGCTATTTAATTTTTGTTGTTTGTAATAATTCCAAATTTTACGGTTTAATTCTAATATTGTACCTATTTTTTTCATTTTGTTATTACAATAAATTGTGTTATAATTACATTTTCGTATAATTTCATGTCTGATATCTATCGTTAAAAATTATCATTTTTCTTCTTTAAGGCATCAATCTTATTGCAAATTAAACTTACTATAAATATTGTTCTATAGATTTATTCTGTACCCCCCATTTTGTTATTTAAAGTAACTTTTGTTATATTCTCTTTTGTAATATAACAAAGTATAAATGAGATATACACTAAAAAATTAAAGTGGGAGCCGACAATTTATTTGGCACTAACGATTGGACCGAACTTAACAAGTACACGTAAATTAGCATTAATTCTTCCATAATTATAAGCTATATTAATTTTTTTAGGTTGGAACGGGAGTGGGGGTTATAAGGGAGGTCTGAATTAAATATGTTGTGATATTTTATTTTCTATTTGTTTTTAGGCAAACGTGTACATACCAAGGTGTTTTTTGTGTAATTAAAAGTAGCTTTTGTTTTATCATAATACTATTAAATTTAATATCCTAATCGCTTGAAATATCATGCAGGACAACGTCTGTCGGGTCCGCTAGTATTATTATATAAAACATTGTTATACGTTTTGACAAAATGCACATATAATACAAATATGCATGGGATGTGCTGAAATTAAAACCCTGCACACTACTATGAAGATGAAAATCAAATTTTATATAAAGAAGGCAGATTTCTGTGATTTCAACTATTCAGAGATTCTTGGTGAGTTTTGTGGTAGATTTTAACCATTTAAAAATAGCTTCTAAGTCATGCACAGCTTAATAAGGTTTATAAAAGATGTACCGCCTCCATACATAAACCATGATTAATGTTTAGAGAAAGTGGACGTTAATAAATAACATATTATTAACGCCCACTTTGTGATACTAATGCTATTGGGACGGGAGTTTATCATGACTGCTTTGACTCTTGTGATAACCTAAAGTAGAGGTAACGGTATATATTGTCAAAGTATATTAAAAACACATCATCCAATTCTACCCAATAATACACCACTCCATTAATCAACCAATTCTTATGCATCTGCAAAAATCAGGCATTCTACCCTTCACTATTGCCTCTCATTGTTTAAAACTGAAATTGCTTTAATAAATGGAACCAGAGCGGGATTAAATATAGTAGGTTATTTCTGGTATATACAACATAAAATAACATTTTTAGGCTTGAATCACGTCTATTTTAGTAATCTAATGGAAGCTATACATATCTATTGAAATGCTACCTTTGGCAGACTATTAGTGATCTAGAATCCTCAAGTTACCTAAGACGATCTTGTTCTCCAAGACGGAACCAGAAGGTATGTCGATCCTATCACCGTCGTTAGCTTTGATGATAACAGTTCCCTTGAGAACTACATCACGGCCGAATGTCACATCGCCGACAACCGTCAGGTGGTCGAGATCAATAATGTTGGGGATAGAAGCGAACCGTTTGCTCAAATCCGCCAAGTTGGAAAAATGCGGTTCGCACAGCTTGACTTCGGGCATTGTAGGGAATTCTCGAGCGGGAGACTTTACAAGTCGTCCGTTTAATATGGAATATAGGTTGCTCATGACGAGGAACATGTCTGCAGTTGTCTTGACTGGTATGAACCTGGATCTTGCAACACTGATTCCTATGCAAGTGTCGAAGGAGTGCATTGCTGCAGCTATAGTTATATCCGACTGCATAGCTTTTGCACCAAGATTCCTATTTCCTAGATTATTTTTGTTCAATAAACCACATTCTAACATTCGTTTGATCGCTGGCAGATGTACCCAAATGTTGTTGGTGTTTAAAAATTTGAACGTCCTCAAAAATTTCAAGTCCTTTAAGTAATCATTCGGGAATTCGCTGGTTTCCAAAAGCCTCAGTTTATTCTCATAGTAGATCAAAGTGTCACTTTTGATGTCTGGTTTAGTTTTATCTGTTACTTCTATAACGAATTCGGGAGGAGTTTGAGCTTTAAAGAGAAAATCATAAATATTCATGTCTACTGATGGACCTAAATTGTCGACATTTGATATGAAACAATAAGTGCGACCCTCATTCACGAATTTGTCAAGAAGACCGGACTTTTTGAAACTGTCATAAAAATCTCCATTGTCTGGGTTTCGATCAACTGTGAGTACAGGATCAGGACAACTTAAAGAAAAGGCGTAAATTTGTAACATAAGTCCTTCATATCTCCTCAAGATTTTGAGAGTGTCTTCATGAGTCGTGCATGAGTTCACCAATACCATTGGAACATTCGCATCATAAACGTTGTTCAGGTGAAGCATCTGCTGAACAGCGAGATCAAGAAAACTCAAGCGATCCCTAACAGTGATGGATGATTTTGGCCCGAGATGTCCCAAAGAATTTCCAGAATCTACATTCAGTTTTATCACTATAAGTTTCTCTAACATCTTCTGTGTATCTTCCATTGACGGTGTTCTGAGGTTTGAATAATCTTTAACACATTCCGACGGTAATTTGCCTATTTTTGTCCAATCCATCTCTGCGTTATTATTTACAATTAACTCTGAAGCTTCGGATCCGTAAAGTTTCTCTTGGCATTCTTCTCTGAACTCCCGTGGAGGATCTTCTACAAGCCCGCGTATTTCGTTAATCTGTGATTTCTCTGTGTCAGTTTCTGCCATTTCTTTAAACGTTTTGCCTCCAAAATAAAATCGAGATGCGCAATTAACTTTGCGTAGTTATTAAAACTTATTTTTAAGGGGAAAAAACTAATCCAACATATGCATATGTAGTCATAGAAACAATTAAACCTTTCAAAAGTTATTTTTATTTGGTATCTATTAACCATTTTTTGCTACTAAGGCTAATTGGGACGAGTTATCTATAGCTTACCACCATTTTCTAGTCAGGGTGGGGCAAACGGTTTTATTTAACAAGATCACTACTAAATCAATTCTTATTACTGATGTGAGAATCTAACTTACGACTCTAGATTTACCACGTGAGATTATGACCAACGCTTTAACTCACATGACTAACCTGAGCCCCACAGTTCAAAAGTAAAACATAATTGCAATTTCTTTGAAAAGTTAAATGCTGATAGAGCTTGGCTTAGACATCTCAATACATATTTTCATGTATTAAAAAGGTTTTATTATATTGAATACCTCTTCTTTATTATAGAAATTGAAAGGGAATATTTTCTATTCTATATGAAAGAAAACTAGTTTGAGGGGCTCAGGTTAGCCTAAAGCGTAGTCCTTAATCTCACATGTTAAACCTCGAGTGCCGAGTTCGAGTTCCGCCTGGGCAATAGGAATTTATTCAGTGTAGAACTATAAATAAAATCTTTAGTCCCACCCCGGCTTGAGAAAGATGGTAACCTGTAGATGAACCGTCCTCTGAAAGTGATACCTGTTATCCCCATTCTAATACATCGGACCGAAAATCTCATAAAACATAATTTATACCTACGGAAGGATAAGAAGATCAAACCACCTCCATTCTTAACAATTCTTTATTAGTTTCAGAGTACTTTCGGGGCCAGCCAAGTAAAAGGAAGTGTCAAGTTATAACAAACTTAAGGGACATCAGCAATTATACCTGGCATTACCTTATATTATTTATTTATGTTGCATGTGTTTATATATATATTGTATTTGTTATGTCACAGAGCACTGGAAATGGGGGAAAGAATTGTTAAGATTTGAGGTGGTTGACCTTCTTATCCTTACGTTGATGATGGACCTCCACCAGCCAGTTCAAATCTCGAATAATTTATATGTCTTTTCATGATTAAAAAAAAGGGTTCAATAAAAATGATTTGTATTTCCAATACTTACGGAGAATTTTTATTTATTCATTTTTTTCTCACCCTCCTCTGAATCTCCCTGTCCGCATAGTCCAATCCTATCAAAAGAAGAAGTGCACATCTAGACGGAACTACAATCCAAATATGAAATTTTCACAATTTAAGACAAACCGTTTTTGAGTTATACGAAATAACAAGATACGTAGGGCCACATACCAAAAATAGTCTAAATGAGGCCACGTCAGGTACCAAAAAACATATATTTCCGTTGAAAACGAGAATTTTTCGAGTATATTAAACATACATCCTTAAACTTCGTACAAGCAGGTAAAAATTAACTGATTAATACAAGCAGCATAAAGGTCCGTGGGATGTATTTTACTTGGAAGCTACCATCCTTAGGCAATATTTCCCTTAAGGGAAATCAGCTAATTAAGGTATGTACACCATGAACTGCGGAATTTCGGTGGAAATTTTTTCTTCAAATGTCCCTTCGATCTCTAACTAGTTAGAATGGGAACGAAAATGAGGTCGCGTTCAAAACTTTGTTAATTTAATAGAATATATATATATATATATATATATATATATATTATGAGATAAAATATGTAAAACCATTCCCTCGGCACTGTCTGTGAACAAATATGATTTGATTCTTTTCTTTTTGGGTGGTTCTTAGGTGGGTTGTTTTGGGTGGTTCTGTATGTGTAATATTCTTTGCTGTCGTCTTGTTATGGCTTTTTGTGGTCGTATTTTTTTTTTTTTATTTTTTATTTCTTGGTTCTGCTTTTTTGTTTTTTTCTTTTTTCTTTAATCTTCGCAAACTTTTTTAATTGAATTCCACTTATTCACGATAGGGGGGAACTTTTTTTCGGGTTGTCCAATGCATCACGTTTTCTCGACGTCAACAATGTCTGTTAGACAACCATCTCGGACTAATAACGTTACCCAACATTAGTAACTCGAATCACAAACCTGCATATATTGGTTTTCTTATCTTCGTGTCTTTCTTGTTTGTTTGTTTGTACCTTTTTCCACTGCTATAATAACAAAACGATGTCAGAAAAAAAGTCTCGAATTTTATTGAAACTTGGGTAAATGTATAAATAACCCCCTACCCGTTACTAATAACAGGCTCGACGCACTAAACACTAACCTAACCCGCTGCCCAACGTAGGACTTTACATGTATAGGAGAGCACTCTTAAATCCTCTACTGGACAGGAACAGGAGATGGGGGTTATAAGGGAGGATGCCAGAAAAATATAAAAATAGCTATCATATCGTTACTATCCCTAAATGGAAACTTTTTTCGGCAAACTATAAACACCATTACAAATTAAGTTGTATTATAAATATTTTGTGATTAATAGTACTTTTATTGTATATATAGTATATTAACGGATTTATTTGGGGTTTATTCTTTGTTAAATTTTGAAGTTGTATATTATATATTTACGAAAGATAATGAGTTACCCCCCCCCAAGATGGCACCTTTTCTCCGTTTTCGTACGTACCCGAATTATAAAAATCGTAGAAATATATGCTAAAGACCTATAGGCGAGAGGAAGTGGACGAATTATTGTGGTAAAAAACATAGGTTCAGAAAAATAAATTAAATAAGTAAGAAAATCATTATATCGGGAAAAAAAGACACCACTGCAACGAGGAAAATGATAAGTAAGTAACATTCCTCTGGTATAAGTACTTAAGCACGTATAAAGGATAAAAAAACGCAATGTTCAACAATTATTGAACAAATGAGAGCCGGTAACTTACCAACGACATTTCTTTCTTTTTGGGGAATATACTCAACCTTATTTATCTATTTCTAGGGGACTGGGGGTGCAAGAGTGGGGGGGTTGTATCGCTAAGAGTGGGCGAGGGAGGGTGTGCCAGAGGAAACGTTGAGAAGACAAAATTAGCTGCCCGAATTAATTTTTTCGGAGTTTCCCTTTCATCGCTCCCCCCACTGTATGGGGGAATACATGGTAGGGCGGGTACCTGAGGGTATAAATGTTAGGGGGGGGGAGAGGGGGTTTGGTTGTGGTAGGTTATGGGGTTGGGGGTTTTCGAGTGGTGGCGAGGAGGGGGGACAGGAGGGAAAAAATTAAGAGGAGCGGAGACGCGGGGAAAAAGAAACATAGAGGTGGATGTTGACAATGGTTGAGTAACAGGAGGGGGGTGTGTGCGGGGGGTTAGTTGGAGTTTTGGGTAAGAGTAAAGGTGATGAAATTATTCGAGCAATTAAATTAAATTTTTTTGCGTATTAGAATTAAAGGTTGATGTAAAAAGTTTAGTAGAAAGGTTAGATGGTGGGCGTGCGACCTGGGTGTAGGGTAGTAAGTTGGCGCGGGACAGCTTACATACCACTTTACATTCAGAATGAACAAAACCAGGTACCAACACCTAACACATTATTCAAATGTAAATGATAATATTATAGTCCGTGTCATAAGGGCCGCCTTAATTCAAATCTAATGCATAAATCACAGAAACGGTGGAAAAGATATGACAATATTGCAGGACAGACTGTGAAATCTATACATCATAAAAATAATTTTATATATTACAAATCCACAGAAACGACGTATTATAACCCTGAAACTGGAGTCGCGGTAAATAACAAAATATTGTACTTCAAGTAAAGCTTGCCAACACATACCAACGACCCATTTTTTCGAGCCAAATTTGGGGTTCTTCTCGGGTTACAATTTCCCAGCGAAGCCGGTATCAGACTAGTAATATGATATCACTTCATTGAACGAACCCATTTTCTCTCTCCTGGTAGATTGATTGGTGACATTTGAAGAACAATTTTCCGGAACTGTTCGAGTTCATGATACGACTCCAGATCGTATTTACTTTAAGGGAAAAATCTGGCTAAAACGGTACAATCCAACCGGAAATTGTGTAAATTTGGACACTTAACTCTCAGGCCCGATTCACGTTATTTGTTAAAGGCACCTTTGTGATACTTTAATTGCTAGTTTCTACGTGGTTATTACAAAAAATCACCGATTGCAGCCAAAGTTATCTATTTCACTTCATAAGAAATTTTTTTTTTCTTCCAACACTGGAAATTCGATCAAAGAATCGACGTTTTAATAAACCAAGTTTATCAGAAACCCTTCTCTATATGATATCGCTTAAGGAAATCAGCTATTGAGGATGTACTCATGATGGAATTTTCGAAATTTTTCATCAAATGTCCATCGATCCTACCTAGTAGATGACGAAAATGAGGTCCGTTCAAAACTGTATATATATATATATATAGATATATATGTATGTGTGTGTGTGTGTGTGTGTGTGTGTGTGTGTGTGTGTGTGTGTGTGTGTGTGTCTGTTACCGATCTAGCGGTCGCAAGTTTTGTTTGATCGTTACCAAACTCGACATTTAGTCGTTTTATATAAAAAGAAAGATCAAGTTCGTTAACGGCTGAAATCAGACTAGTGGGAGGGGGGTTTAGAGGGGAAGAATTTCGAAGTACCTCCGTTATTATACGTCTGATCAAAAACTTGTACAGAATCAATTTTATTGCAAATTAAATTTACTATAAATATTGTTATATACATTTATTCTCTATCTTGAATATTAACCGAGATATTTGCATTTTTATTAAATCTGGGCGACTAACGCACGAGTGACACCTGCCAAAAGCTAGTTCGGCCGTTTCCTTAACTGCTCGGCTCTCGTGAAATTTCTCTATTGTAAAACATCACGTGGGAAATCTGCTTAGTTTACGCAGCACCTGCGTGACGGACGTTTTGACTCTTGTGATAACCTAAAGTCAAACTGTATTAAAAAGACAATATTCAATTCATCCCAATAATGCATCACTCCATTATGAAAACAATTCTTATGCATCGCTAAAAGCAAGCAATCTAACCTTCACTATTGCCTCCCATTGTTTAAAACTGAGGTTGCTTTAAAAAAACAATGTATGGACCAATTTTTTAAAGGCAATCAGATAATTGTTTTAACAGAGCAAGAGGTAGCCAGCTTATAGTGTTTTTGTGGTGGTCTTACAACTCTTGAGTTGTCCAAAATATGAGCACGGCATTCTATTATCTATTCTTAAGGTTGATCAGTGGCCAAACTTGGCAAACAGTAGCAAAAATCATCTCACTTTCATGTTAGAGTTTGAAATGTGGGAGGGGGGGGGTGTTTACAACCCCCCCCCTAGATGCCTGTATATTGATTTGGCTAAGTTAAATAAAGTTAATTTAAAATTTATTCGGTTCTTAACTGTTGTTATTAATTAACGATCACTTTGTACCACTATGGCTAATTACGACGGGTTATCTACTGGTTGCCTGGTTAGCTTGGAATCGAACTGGCCACTCTAGGTTAACCATGGTAGATTAACACCAACGTCTTAATTCACATGGCTAATCTTTTAGCAGATTTCCCTTAAGGGAAATCAGCTATTGAGGTCGTACTCATGACGCGAGTTTTAAAAAATTTCCTCAAATATCCATCGATCCTACCCAGGAGATGACGAAAATGAGGTCCGTTCAAAATTATATATATATATATATATATATATATATATATATATATATGTCTGTTAAAGCTCTAGCGGTCGCAATTTTTGTTTTATCATTACCGAACTTCATATTTGAGCGTTTTATGTAAAAAGAAAGATCAGGTTCGTTAATGGCTGAAATCGGACCAGTGGGAGGGGAAAAGTTGAATTTTGAAAATTCGAAATACCTCCGTTATTGTGCGTCGGATCGAAAAATTGTATAGAATCAATCTTATTGCATATTACATTTACTATAAATATTGTTCTATACATTTATTCTGTATCTTGAATATTAACCGAGATATTTGCATTTGTATTGTGTGTGTGGTCGGCTATGTTCGGGACTATCCGCCGAGAGCTAGTGCGGCCGTTTCCGTAACTATTCGTCCCTCGTGAATAGGTCTAGAGATACCTTCCTACTACTGTTATTATTAGGCAGATTTCTCTATTGTAAAACTTCACGTGGGAAATCTGCTTAGTTAACGCATTCCCTGCGTGACGGACTTTTAAGTTTTTAACAATACTTGAGAAAAAGAATAGTCAGTTCACTTCTCTGACAGTAAGACTTTCAGTTCATTACCTCACTCCAACAATTGTGGGTCCTTCCCAACTAAAATCCTTTGCTACGCCTCTGGGATCTCTTTTGGGCGGATCATCATTGGGATGATGTAAAGGAGGATATCCATTGTCTGAAGTGTTGCTCAAGTGAAATGTGCGTGACACAAACAGAATACAGGTGTGTGCGGAAGGATGCGCTGGACGATCCAAGAATGAGTAATGGACGACCTCGTGTTTGAAAGATACATTAGCAATTGATTTGATTAGTATACTAAAACAAACTCCTCTAATTACTGAATAATGAATTTGTCCGAACCAGAATGGAGAAAAATATAGTCCCGAATTCTTATTTATGTTTAATTTCGAGCAAAATAAACTTCAAACCCTATAACCAGTACTTATAGACTTCTTTCGAGTTGTCTTCAAAATATTTAACGGTGGAGTCAGTAATAAATCGATCCTTATAATTTGATTTTCTGATAATAATGGCAAATAAAATCACAGAGACAGTCGGTAGAGGGACTAACATTCAAATTCCCCCCCCCCCCCAAGATTATATTAGAAAGTCCGTCACGCAAGGACTGCGTAAAATAAGCAGCTTTCCGTCGTGCTGGAATGACTCACTGGTCATTTCTTAATTCCCTATTTTCCAGCAGTAAGAAGCCAATGTAAACAAAATTTGAAATGTACTCAGTTATTTTTAATAAAAATATGATTATAAGTGGCGGCCTACTGAGGCTGAAAACATAAAAATGCATATAACTCTCTTAATAATCGAGAGGAATTAAAATATACTTTAACAACAGTTGTAGAAAATTAAAATTCCAGCAACATTCGTTGTATAAACTTTTCCGACAACAACTCATAGCAACCAAGATATTTCGAATTTGCAATTATCCCCCCTCTAAACCCCCTCCCCGAGTTCCATTTCAGCCATTATATAATATTCATTTTTCGATGAATCGGTGAAATAAAGAGTTTAGTGTTGAGTCAATAAAAATCACGTAGTTTATATATATATATATATATCCACGGTTTCAATAATTTATTTATTCATACAATAATCGCATTTCACAACTGAGGCGATTTAGTGACGAACCAGTTTTTTAAAGCATAATAATTCTCATATTTACATAAATATTGTTCTATACACTTATTCTTTATCTTGAATATTAACCGAAATATTTGCATTTGTATTGTGTGTGTGGTCGGCAGGAGTCGGCTATGTTCGGGACTATCCGCCGAGAGCTAGTGCGGCCGTACTATTCGTCCCTCGTTAATAGTTCTAGAGATACTCGTACCTTCCTACTACTATTATTATTAGGCAGATTTCTCTATTGTAAACCTTCACGTGGGAAATCTGCTTAGTTTACGCAGCCCCTGTGTGACGGACTTTTTGTAATGTTACGAGTGAAATCCCATATCCGGGAACTAGTGTTGTGGACGGTGGAGCTCTGCAGCATGTTACGGCTATTGAGTAGCTATTTCAATCTTAGTCATGCAATCCCAAGGCAGCGAATGCCCCAAACTAAGCTACCTACGTACAAAATTATTAGAGACGTTCTGTTATTAGTTATCTCAGTCTGGGACGGAGATATAAAAATTTAATACTTTGGGAAACTAAGACTAAGGGTGCAGTCTGAGCGGGAAATGGAAACACATTAGAAGACAAAAAGAAAAAGCGGGAGAAATCGAAACAAAGGCAGATTGTAGGAAAGAGAGGAGACACCGCCAATTCAGATGAGAAAACTTCACCGAATAAATAAGTCATGGAACTCTGCAATTCTGTCTCGATGCAAATTAGGAATTTGAATGCGCGGCTCGATTGGGGCTCCTGATTTAAATTGATTAAATCTTGAGACGGCGCAAGTACCGGAAGCACAATATTCCACCATCTTGTCTCCAGGGACAAATAACAGTTTGCGTTAAAACTCCCCCCAAGTCCTGTCATAAGAAGCAGTTGCTAAACACCTCTGAACACTTTATAGCAGCGAGTTTATTGATATCTTCCATCATATCTATCGAATAGATATTGAGTAGGAGTACTAGCGAGCCAACAGCAATCATCTTAATACTGACAGTCGGTTGCCTCTCCTCTCATTCTTTACTAGAGTCGGTTAGTGGCATATCAAATATATTGATAAATAGGAATATTTATATTCCTCGTCTCATAGAAGTGTTCATATTTTAGGAACCCTTTTTATATATTTACTAAAGATGTTAAAACATATAATAGAACTAGGGTATGAATCATTCTACTTTATACTCAATTATTGCGTGAATTTGGCTTAAAATAATATTTACATTTAAATAAGAAAATTTTCATATTTTTATTGTTTCTTATTATTTTTTTTATTTTTTAACATATAATTATTATATTTACGTAAGTATACTCATTTCTGAAGATATTTTTAGTATTGCCCTACATTATAATTTTTTGAAAATGTTGTTTTGTTTCAAGTAGTGTAATACGCGGTCTATATATGGGATACAGTCATGTAGTAATTCAGTCAAAGTGTATGGTAGGTCTATGTGAGTCCTTAAATAGCAGCCAGTAGTATATGTTTTATAGTAAGTCTACAGTTACAGTCTTGGCAGTAGGGTTCGTCTTCTCCAGTAAGTAGGTAAGTGTGAGTTAGTCGGTTTCAATAAGAAGAACTATTCCCTGAAAACTGGTTTTAGTTGTTATATCCAAAAAAAGTATCGTAGATAGCAAATACCAAGGGCCATTTTATTTTTTTGTTATTGTAATTGGTAATATTGTCTATCGGACATACGTATATTCTTGATTTGACACCGATTGACTTCCATGTGTGGGCAAACGCACAATTCAGAAGTGTACGGTTCGCCTGATTGTAACAATTCAACATTTATGTCAATAGATGAGTACTAATACTGCAATTCTGGACTGCATCTCCCATTTCCTTGGTTGGTCTATCGAGAGCTGATAATGCGTTGGTCATCTTGGCCGTGATCTCTGCATGCGCATGCAATATCCTATACCTTCCAGTATCCTGGGTCAAGGACTGTCGAATCGTATCTGTGCCCGAATCAGTTCAGCCGTAGTTGCGGTTTAGGCATTCAGCCGCAACCACAACCTTCATCTCGCTCCGAACACTGTAAGTCAGGAACGGTGAAATCCGTAGAACGGAATACTTAGAAAGTTTTCCACGCAATGCTTGGGGCCTGTTTCTATTTGTAATTCCGACAGGTGGGTCTAGGTTCTTTCCTCGTTGGAGTGGAAGGTATTCCTTTCACATTAGGAAGTAATCCTTCTTCAAAACAGCATCAAAAACTTTTTCTGGAAACGATGGAAAACTTTGATGTCCAAATTACTGATTTCTTCTGAACATCCTTCTATGATGTCACTGTCTTACTTTACGATATGGTCCATGGTGAGTCGAGACCTGAGTCCACATTGGTTTTTAGAGAGTACTTTACCCGTATTAGTTTCAAGAAACCATAAGAGCCGTTTGTTAAGTATTCTTTCGAAAATCTTTGAAAGACAGGTGGTTAGAGATATCGGTCTATAACGGTAATACTCTAAGTGGTCTATATGGAAATTGCGACCGCTAGAGCGTTAACAGCCATATATATATAGTCGTTCGAAAAAGAATTAGAAAAAAGATTTAGAAGTAAACCGGAGATCCACGAGATACTAGATATTATTTAAATAGTTCTCAACTAAACTACTGATTATAACAATTATATATTACAGATTTCACTTGAGGGAAATCAGCTACTCATGACGAGATTCGAAAAATTTCTTCAAATGTCCATCGATCCTACCCAGGAGATGACGAAAATGAGGTTATTCCGTATATATATCTATATATATATATATATATATATATATATATATATATATATATATATATTTGTCATGTATATATATATATATATATATATTTGTCTGTTAACGCTCTAGCGGTCGCAATTTACGTTGGATCGTTACCAAACTCAATATTTAAACGTTTTATGCAAAATTAAAGATCAAGTTCGTTAATGGCTGAAATCGGACCAATGGGAGGGGGGGGGTTTAGAAGGGAGGATTTTCGAAAATTCGAAATATCTCCGTTACTATACGTCGGATCGAAAAAGTATATAGAATCAATCTTATTGCAAATTAAATTTACTATAAATAATGTTATATACATGTATTCTGTTTCTTGAATATTAACCAAGATATTTGCATTTTTCTGTTTTCAGCTTCTGAGATGAGATCGGCTAACTTCGGGTCTAGTCGTGAGTTTCCGTCAAGAGCTAGTTCGGGCCGTTCCCGTAACTGTTTGACTCTCTATTCTGAAATTTCTCTATTGTAAAACTTCACTTGAGAAATCTGCTTAGTTTACGCAGCCCCTGCGAGACGGACGTTTTCAGTAATTGCTTTTCTTTCGGTGTGAGGCGGGCAGACCTGTTTGTTTACATTTCTAACGCTTCCTGTTGGCAGGCTATTGATATTGGCTGAAACATTTCTTATTTCCGTTTGTATTTGTTCACTGTGGTGTTGTGCTACCAGTATGTAGATTTATCTATTACTAAACTTCACGAGGGAAATCTGCTTAGTTTACGCACCCCCTGCGTGACGGACTTTTTTAGATATGCAATATCAGCTAAGCAGGGATCTACCCAAAAGTGAACAACAAGGCAAGTGGTGCATGTGACAAAGACATTTGGGGACCTCTGGTGTATAACTTGTTGGTTGGGATTTGTATATTTAATTGTCTTCAAGATAGGTATGATGAATTATTCCTTCCTACATTCAGGCACAACTCCACTAATCATAGATCCCGTAAAATATTTTCAAGAGAAATTCTAAACTAAACTTGCTTGCGTAAGATTATTAAGCATAGAGTAGCAAATACCATTGTTTCTTGTGATGAGGATTTGCACAGTTTCAATTATTTTTGCATTTTTCAAACGGTGAACGAATCGATAAGAAAATGTGCTGCATTATGTATTACATTTAAGGGAATAGTTTCTTTATACGTTTTGCAGTTGAGGAACTTTTTCACGTAGTTTTGAAAGAAATAGATGCTGTAAAAATATTTCCCTTAAATATTACACATTTTATAGGAATCTTCCGAATTGGACTTAATTTTGAAACCAGAATTGGGAGTGAAAATTGTTTGGGTTGAATTTTCCCTATATTGTTCCATAAGTGTTTCAAGGGACTACTTATGTTTATAGCAGATATATATTTAATCCAATATAGTTTTTTTCTCTTACTTATAATAATGACATTTGCCTTCCCTTTGGCTCATTTATATGTTTCAATTTAATTTAGTATATGTAAATCCTGTTAAGGCTTTCCTTCCTAGATAGCTTTTTCACAATCAGCGTTCAACTAGGGTACTGGTCTTTTAAGGTCTTGTAGAAACGTTTTAGGAATAGCATAGTTGGCATAAATAGCTCGTTGAATTCCAATTTTTGGAATCTTTCTTCAAGGATTGTGAGTTTTTCAGCTATTTAATTTTGGAGTTAATGCATACATTTTCGTGTAATTAATTGAACAAAAAGAAAATCGACATTATCAGTGTGCCATTCCGATAGCTTTGTTTACGCAGAACCTGCGTCACTGACATTTTCCTGTACCTAAGGATATTTAAGTATTGGTTGTTGATGCCGTGTTGGTTCTGTATATTTCTAATCAACCACAACTTTTTAACGCCTGCCCAGAGCCCACTGATCCATGAATCCTCTAGTTCATTTTCTCCAAACGGCGGTTTAAGATAACAATAGTCTGGCGGGTGGTAGACATGGTTCAATAGAAGTGAAACCGAACAACTAGTGTTTCGAAACATCAAGGTTTCAATAAAAGTCCAGTACCTCCACTACGAAACTTCCTAGATGACATTACTGTCATTACTGATGTGTTCGACAATCTGACCTATAGCCTTTGCAATTGATGTTCAATATAGTTTGACAAACTAAATAAATTCTACATAGCCAATAGCCATAGCATATCTCCACTTTCCAGTGTTTTCATGGCCGGAGTAGAAAATATGTTTTTTTCCCAAAACGAGTTTTGCTTTCACTTCCTTGTAGGAAGTAAAAGAAGAATTGGAGTTTCTAAAAATGTGGGTTTTCAGATTTCGGCGGAATTGTCCATTTTGGGTCTATTTGAATAATTTACACGAGATGTCTATTCCTATATACGTATGTCGCAGAACCCAAAACACTTGTCCTTAAAATGTCAGAATTTCATAGTTAGCCATTTTGAAATTGCTGCTGTTTAGCTGTATGTAAAAAATGCTGTCTAAGCTGTAAAAACATGCTTTCTAAAAATTATAATTTCGTAATCGGGAGAGCTTTAAATTGTTTGGACCAAATAATTTATAATTTAAATTAAAAAAGTAAAATTTGAAAAACTATTGTTCCTCTCTTCCACTGTTCAATTAGCATTCCTCTAAAATTTTATCTTTCCAGCCATTAACTAATCCCAAAGAAAACATTTTTTTACAACTCAATCAACTTAATGTATTGAAAGTAATGTTAAAGCTAAATAATCGGAAACTTTATATTGAATTTTTTTCTAATTTTAAATCCCCATATACAAATAATAATAGTATTTGTAGTCTGTTTAAACAATTAATACCTTAAACTAACATGGAGTTGACCTGTCATTTTGTATAGCAATATCCAATAAACCATACGATTTATTTCAAAAGTACTCCACCCATGGGCTGAGTAAACTAAGCAGATTTCCTTGCAGGTATATACACTATTGATTTCTGCTCAATATATATTTTTTCTATTTCTAACAAAACCCTGATGAGTAGAAGTGGGAGTATACTGAAGGCTGAAAACAAGAAAGTACTAATACCTCCCTTAATATTTAAGCTACAAAACATGTATAAAACAACAATTGTAGAGCATAAAATTTTTCGAAAGGACTCCATAGTATCGGCGATATTTTGAATTACCTACCCACCCTATTCCAGGTCCAATTTCAGCAATTAACGACTACGAGCTTTAGTAGTCAACGAAAAGGTTAACTATTGAGTATGGTATAGATCAAATAAACATTTCCGAGACAAGAACGTAAAAACGTAATTAAAGTTCAATAGAAACAATATTTGGTATTTAAGCTTCAAATAAAGTGATTCGTGGTGTAACAGCTTATTCTTACTTTGACAAGAGTAAGAGTGAGGGTACAGAAGGCTGAAATATTAAAAAGTCCGTCACGCAGGGGCTGCGTAATCTAAGCAGATTTCCCTCGGGTAGTTTAGTAATAGATAAATATACATACTGCTAACACAGCAACACCGTGAATAAATACAAACGGAAAAAAGAAATGTTTCTTCCAATTTCAATAACCTGCCGACAGGAAGCTTTAGGTTAGAAATGTATACAAACGGGTCAGCCCGGCTCACACCGGAAAGAAAAACAATTACTGAAATATATCAGAATATAACACATTATTTTGTTGAGAACTATTTACTATATTTAGTACTGTAATTAATAATGAGTCAGAATAATTGTTATCTCAATCAATAAAATTTTAGTAGTCCAAAACTTTAAGATGGGGGGGGGGGGGTCACCAGGGCATATTTGCATGTATCTCGTATAATAAAGGTCTCTTGAATACAATTTTTGGTATTTAAACTTCCAATAATGTGATTTATTATGTAGCAGAGTATTGTTTACGTAACATGAGTAGAAGTGGCGGTTTGCTGAAAACTGAAAAATGCAAATATTTCGGTTAATATTCAAGATAGAGAATAAACGTACAGAACAATGTTTATAGTAAATTTAATTTGCAATAAGATTGGTTATATACAATCTTTAGATCCGATGCATAATAACGGAGATATTCGGAATTTTCGAAAATTCCCCCCTCTAAACCCCCTCTCCTTCTGGTCCGATTTCAGCCATTAACGAAATTGATCTATCTTTTTACATAAAACGGTTAAATATCGAGTTTCGTAACGATTAAACGAAAATTGCGACCGCCAGAGCGGTAACAGACAAATATATAGATAGGTATATATACATATATAGATATATATATACAGTTTTGAACGGACCTCATTTTCGTCATCTACTAGGTAGGATCGATGGACATTTGAAGAAAAATTTCGAAAATTCCGTCATGAGTACAACCTCATTAGCTGATTTCCCTTAAGGGAAATCTGCTAACAAAAGCCCGACACGCAAGGGCTGCGTAAATAAAGCAGATTTTCCACGTGAAGGTTTACATTAGATAAATCTTCATACTGGTAACAACCAAGGTGAATATCAAATGAATAAATACAAACAGTAATGAGATATCTTTCACTCAATTTACATTTAAGTACCTCCACAACAAAAGCGTCTGAATTGTAAACAAATAAGCCAGCCTACCTCTCAGAGCTGACTAGATAGATAGAAATATTCTGGACCGGAAACAAAAACAATTACTGAAATATATCTCAATATAACATATTAATTTCATTAAATACTATTTACTATAGCTAGTGCTGTTTTTTATAATGAATCAGAATAATTTTTATCTCAATCACTCAAATTTTAGTTGCCGAAGAACAAAAGGAGGGGGGGGGGGGGATCAACAGGAACGTATTTGCTTGTATCTCACAAAGTAGAAGTTCAACGAAAACAATATTAGGTATTTAATCTTCGAATGATATAACAGATTATTATTAATACGATATGAGTAGGAGCAGAGGTTTACTTAATGCCGAAGACTATAAAATACAAATATCTCGGTTAATATTCATGATACAGAAAATATGTATAGAGCAACATTTATAGGAAATTAAATTTGCAATAAGATTAATTATGCGAACTTGGCCTTTTTTTACATATATAAAACGATTAAATATCAAGTTTTGTAACGGTCAAACAAAAATTGCGATCGCCAGAGCGATAAGAGACAAATAACTATAATATAATATGTATATATATAATTTTGAACTCACTTCGTTTTTGTCATCTACTACGTAGGATCAATGGACGTTTGAGGACATTTTTCAAAAATCGCGCCGTCAGTACAACCTCAATAGCTGATTTCTGTTAAGAGAAATCTGATCAAAGCAAATAACCCAGTTAATATTGAAGTAAGACAAAAAATGTATATAAGAAAATTTGTAGGATATTATATTTGCTATAAGATTAATTCTATTCAATTTTTCGATTAGACTTTTAATGCATAATATATAAACCTTCCCTCACTGGTTCGATTTCAATTTGATCTTTCAAGTGTCCAACATTTCTTCAATAGGGAAACTTTTTAATATTGAGATGTAAACCAAAAAATAAATAAAATAAAATAAACATGATAAATTATCGTAAAGGCTACCTAATAGTTGCGATTGGCGACTTTTCTCCCATATAAGTATATGGGTTTTCAATGGTGAAGGTGTTATCGATGCAGTGAGGACAGAGCCCCTGTGAAGAAGTACACGGTTGTTGATAGCTCTTTGTCGCGGGTTCCGTAGTACCTCCATGGACGGGTACCAAGCCTGTCCTCTCCATCTCGAACGGCGGGCCCACTACTGTTCCTCTATTCCAACTCCCCCACTACTCCACTTCCCCACCTCAAACCCATTTCTATTTGCGCTTCTCCAAGTCCTGGAAATTTTCTCACTCGAAATAAGCCGTAGAAACGGCTATTGGCATATTTACTAGCTCAGCAAAATAGCCGATTAACATCCTTCAAATTCTTTATTAAGCTTATTTTTTTTTTTTACTCTTTGGCTTTTGTATACACACAATCGCAATAATAAGCTCAGTTGTTCCTAATCTCCGTACCCCTTTTGCGTTTTAAGTAGTTACATACCAATGTTAAAGAAAAAGTCCGTCACGCAGGGGCTGCGTAAACTAAGCAAATTTCCCATGTGAAGTTTTACAATAGAGAAATCTGCATACTGGTAACACAATACCGCAGTGATTAAATACAAACGGCAATGAGAAATCTTTCAGTTAATTATAATAAATTCCCAACTGAAACGGCTTCTGAATTGTAATAATAATTTATATTTCAATAACTCAAATTTTAGTAATCCAAGAACTAAAGAAGTGGGGGGGGGCGGATTAACAGAACGTATTTGCATAAATCTCACAAAGTAACAAAGGTAAGGTAAGGTTAGGAACGACAGGTTAGAAGAAGCCTCCCACCTGAGCCGACGGAAATGTCCGATCTAACCCGATAATACCCGACCACAGACACCACATACCAAATCTAAATATCTCGGTTAATATTCAAGATAGAAAATGAATGTATATAACAATATTTATAGTAAATTTAATTTGCAATAAGATTGGTTCTATACAATTTTTCGATCCGACGCATAATAACGGAGACATTTCGAAAATCCCCCCTCTAAACCCCCCCCCCCCTCCCACTGGTCCGATTTCAGCCGTTAACGAACTTGATCTTCCTTTTTACATGAAGCGCTTAAATACCGAGTTTGGTGACGATTAAACAAAAATTGCGACCGCTAGAGTGTTAACAGACAAATATATATATATATATATATATATATATATATATATATATATATATATAGTTTTGAACGGACCTCATTTTCGTCATCTCCTCGGTAGGATCGATGGACATTTGAAGAAATTATTCGAAAATCGCGTCATGAGTACCACATCAATAGCTGATTACCCTTAAGGGAGATCTGCTAATAAAAGGATGTACACTAAGCACATTCCCACGATCTGTCTTCATACATGTTATAAGAGAGTTGTACATTAGATTCAAGAAACCGTATGAACAATCTGTTATGTATTCTTTCGAAAAGCTTTGAAAGACAGCTGGTTAGAGATATTGGTCTATAATGTTAATACCCTAAGTGGTCTATATGGACCCTCAAGGGGTCTCTGACGACCTCTGGGTATGTGGGCCAAAAAAGAATTAAAGGTGTGTGAGATGTAAATCGGGGGTCCACGATAGTCAACCATATTTTAGTTCTTAGCGATTTTAATACTAAATATTTAATTACATTTTTATGATTGAACCTAACCTAATTCATGCCAAATATTGAAAATTTATTATCAAGGAACTAGATACATCCCTCCCATTAAAATGCATGTATTCTTTTTAATTTTATGTAATACATAAGTACATAATTTCATTTTTGTATGATTTAATTTCGGTTTCAGTTATATATATAAATTAATGTGTTTCTCTTCTGCATCTCACTACAGTTAGACATGAATCAAAACTCACTTATTGTTGATGAATTTTCAAATATGCAATATTACCTAAACATGGCTCTACCCAAAACTAAAAAAGGTTCGTTACGTAGGGGCTGCCCAAACTAAGCAGATTTCCCACATGCAATTTAACAGTAGATAAAACTATGTACATACTACAGAACACCACCGTGAATATTAATTGAATAAATACAAAGGATAATGAGAAATGATTCAGTTAATATACACTTTAATAAGCTCCACAAGGACAAGCGTCTGAATTGTAAACAAACAGGTAAATAGGAAAGAAAAATAATTACCAAAATATATCTGAATATTATAATTAATTTTATTGAAAGCTATTTACTATATCTACTATTGTAATTTAGAACTCACTCTAATTATAATCCAAGAGCAAAAGGGGGGGGGGGAGAGAGGTGGTCATCAGAACCTATTTGCATTAATCTCATGTAGAAAAGATTTGTTGAACACAATATTTGGTATTACAGTTTGAAATAAGACGATCCATGATGCATTAGTTTATTCTTAACGTTGGTCCGATTTCAGACATTAACAAACTATACCTTAAGTTTTGCATGAAACTCTTATACCCAGTTTGGTAAAGATAGGACAACCATCGCGACAGATTGATAGATCTCTCCTCTCTCTCTCTCTCTCTCTCTCTCTATATATATATATATATATATATATATATATATATATATATAATTTTCAACGGACCTCATTTTCGTTATCTCCTGGGTAGATTCGATGTGCGTTTGGGGAAATGTTCCGAAAATCGCGTCATGAGTACAGCCTCAATGGCTGATTTCTCTTGAAGGAAATCTGCTAACAAATTGACGCTACTAGATAGTTAACAGCCAAAAAAATATTGTCTCTATATTATTGACAAAAATGCCTGAAGGAATCACCTACGTCGAGTTCCAAGGTTAGAACAAACCGTTTCATATAATTAACATTCATTTCCATAGTAGTTATTCCATCGAAAGAATTAATTATTTTCCAATTATATGTATATAAGAATTTGAAAGTCGAAGGCCTTTCCTCCGTTTATATAACCAGTTGAACTGCTTCTGGAAGCTATTTACTTAGGTTTAAAATGATTGAAAACGGTCTGTGCATATGTGGCGGACAAAAAGTACAGATATATGACCATATTTAAACTATTGGAAAAAGTCCGTCACGCAGGGGCTGCGTAAACTAAGCAGATGTCTCTCGTAAACCTACATACAGGTACCACAACACAACCGTCAATATTAAGTGAATAAATTCATAAGGGGAAGCATCTGAAATGTAAACAAGCAAGTCTTGTTTGATTCGAATTCGAAATATCTCCATTATTATGCATCGGATCGAAAAATTGCATAGAACCAATCTTATTGCAAATTAAATTTACTATAAATATTGTTATATACACTTATTCTCTATCTTGAATATTAACCGAGATATTTGCATTTTTATGAAGTCTGTAGTCGGGTGTTGTTCGGCCGTTTTCGTAAGTCTCGGCTCTGGCGGAAGCTTCTAACCTAACCTTCTTTACTTTGTGAGATTTATGCAATTGTTCATCCGCCCCCCCCCCTTCTTTAGTTCTTGGACTACTAAAATTTGAGTTATTAAAATATAAATTATTCTTACAATTCAGAAGCCGTTTCAGTTGGGAGTTTATTAAAATTAACTGCCAAGAACTAAAAATGTCGAAAATCCCGCCATGAGTACAACCTCAATAGGTGATTTCCCTTGAGGGAAATCTGCTAAAAATTATTATTGACTGCAAGTTAGATCTAAAAGTGAAAAAGAAAAAAATCAAGTCCACCTTTAGAAATTTTACTTCCATCACATCATTCAGGTATCAGCTTGGTATGGCTGAGCTGAAAAGGGACAGTCTTGAACTTCGCAAGCCTGCAAAAAAAAAGCCCTCCATGCAGGGGCTGCATAAACTAAACACATTTCCGAAGCGCTGGTATAACATACTCCTGACCTCATGTCTCTATTCTCATTTCTATTTATAAAAGGCCCCTTGAAATTGATGATATTTGGTATTAAGCTTAAAATATTCAATTACATTTCATATTCAAGCTTAAAATATTCAATTAAATTTCATTTCATTGCCACTCACCTTTGGACTCTATTCTAGTCATCTGTGCTTGAGGGAAGAGGTATCTTCTCTCAAGCACAGATGACTATTACTTTTTTTACCCCTTAAATTAATTCTTTTACATTATTTAACTAGATTCTAATCATATTTCCCACTAAATGCATACTGGTTGCATTCTACTCATCTTAACAAAATGGCAGGAGATATGAAATACTGGCAAAAATTAAGGGTCGAAGATCACCCCCTCCCCCCTTCATATTGGAAATTAGTACAGAGTAGATACAAAATCCATGTGTCGATAGGAAGTTGTAGGGTATTTAACAGGGAGGAAGAATGATTAGATCAAATCAAGTTTTAAATACTTGAGTTTTACTTGATCTCATCTCTTAAGTGGAGGCTCCTGTATTGAGGAAGATAATATAGAAGCTATGTTCGACTTCAGGAACCCTACAGAGGCAAGTAAGTATTGGATCAAATCCAACAATTGGCTTTATTCCTAACACCAACCAGGTCAATTGACTGGTTAACTTCTAATCCAAACTGCTAATATTTTCACATATAGAACTAAGAATTAAGTTGAGTACAGATCTGAGTGAGAAATATAATAGCCAGTCATACATACTTGCCTGTTATAATTTTAAAGGCATTAAATTTGGGTGAAATTAAGGATCACTATTTACAGATTACCAAATAGAAAGTAATTAATCAAAAATAACACATAAACATACCAAAATAAATGTCCACTAACTTAAATCTCCAACAAATTGACTGTAATTTTTAAGTAGTAAATAGTAAAAATTACAAAGACTTAAAATATAATCGCTGTTATATTTACATAGTTGTAGATTAGGTACATGAGGCTGAAGAAATATTTCTCAATTTTATTTTTTATGATAATTTGATATTCACTTTTTTATACACACATCAACATGTTTATTCAGAATCTTTAACATTCCCAATCCTCAAAGCCAGTGTAACTAACTAAGATTGTACATTTATAAAAACTTATCTTTCTCCTAACAGTAATGGAAAGAAAGATAACAGCAATTCCAATTCCGTAATTTAAAATAAAAATAATTTGAGGACTACTATTAAAGACTTGTATCAGTAATGTAACTAAAAATTTTAAAATGTAAGGAAAAGATTACTGAATATTTTACTTCACTCACTGTCTACTATTCCTTAAAAAGAAAAATTTACCTGGGGCACCACTTATGTCTAGAAAGGGTATAATAAATCAAAAATAAAAAATAGTTGTAAAAAAAATTATTTATTGTAAATAAATAACAATGTACAAAGAGTTATTTACAGTGCACATTTATATACACTCGAAAAAGAAATTAACTTACGAGCACAACTTTATAATCTTTTTTATAAATACCGATTATAAAGAGAGCTAAATGTTTCAGAAGAAAGTAATACTCTGAATCAGTCTCAATTAATCCTAAACATAAACTTTTTTTTTTTTGTACACATTAATTACAAAATTAGGAATGCGATAAGGAACTTAATCAACTTCTTCCATCCTAGAAGCATCCTCAGCACTGGCTTCAAGTGGCGGCATCTCAACATCGGGAGTCTCTTCCTGACCTGGAGCTTCTTCCTCATCGATGCCCAGACCAAGCTTAATCATCCTGTAAATCCTGGAAGCATGAACCTGTGGGTCTTCAAGTCCAAAGCCAGATGAAAGGAGGGATGTCTCGAAAAGGAGAATAACAAGATCCTTCACAGCCTTGTCATTCTTATCAGCTTCAGCCTTCTGCCTCAGGGTTTCAACGATAGCATGATCAGGATTGATTTCAAGGTGTTTCTTAGCTGCCATGTATCCCATTGTAGAGCTGTCCCTGAGAGCTTGGGCCTTCATGATCCTCTCCATATTTGCAGTCCAACCATACTGGGAAGTAACAATGCAGCAAGGAGAATCTACAAGCCTGTTGCTTACGACAACCTTCTCAACTTTCTTGTCAAGAATGTCCTTCATGATCTTGCAGAGATTTTCGAATTTGGCCTTATCCTCTTCTCGTTTCTTCTTCTCATCTTCATCCTCTGGAAGTTCCAATCCTTCCTTGGTGACAGATACAAGCTGTTTGCCATCAAATTCCTTCATCTGCTGGACAACATACTCATCAATAGGTTCAGTCATGTATACGACTTCAAACCCACGTTTCTTAACCCTTTCAACGAAGGAGGAATTGGCTACTTGATCCTTGTTTTCTCCAGTGATGAAATAGATATGTTTCTGGTTTTCTTTCATTCGAGCAACATAATCCTTCAAAGAGCAAGCCTCATCACCTGAAGCAGATGTGTGGTACCTCAGAAGTTCTGACAGTTTCTTTCTGTTCTGGCTATCCTCATGAATACCCAACTTGAGATTCTTGCTGAATTGCTCATAGAACTTCTTGTAGTTGTCCTTATCCTCAGCAAGTTCATCAAAGAGTTCCAAGCATTTCTTAACTAGATTCTTCCTGATGACCTTAAGGATTTTGTTTTGCTGAAGCATTTCTCTTGAGATGTTAAGAGGTAGATCTTCTGAATCAACAACACCCTTAATGAAATTCAGATATTCAGGGATAAGGTCTTCACAGTTGTCCATAATGAATACTCTCCTAACATACAACTTGATATTGTTCTTCTTTTTCTTATTTTCAAAAAGATCGAAAGGTGCCCTTCGGGGAACAAACAGTAGAGCCCTGAATTCCAACTGGCCTTCAACGGAGAAGTGTTTGACAGCAAGATGGTCCTCCCAATCATTAGTAAGAGACTTGTAGAATTCACCATATTCATCTTGAGTGATATCATCAGGGTTCCTGGTCCAGATAGGCTTGGTCTTGTTCAGTTCTTCATCTTCAGTGTACTTTTCCTTGACAGTCTTCTTTTTCTTCTTCTTCTTATCTTTGTCATCTTCTTCCTCATCCTCTCCTACATCTTCTACTTTTGGCTTATCTTCCTCTTCCTTCTTTTCTTCTTCTTTCTCTTCTTCAGCTTCTTCATCGCTTAGTTCCTTGTCCCTCTCCTTCTCGACGAGCAACTTGATCGGATAGCCAATAAACTGAGAATGCTTCTTCACTACCTCCTTGATCTTCCTCTCTTCGAGGTACTCAGTCTGGTCTTCTTTAATGAAAAGAGTGATTTTAGTACCCCTGCCAAGTGGCTCACCAGGATCAGACCTAACAGTAAAGCTTCCTCCAGCAGATGATTCCCAAAGGTATTGTTCATCATCGTTGTGCTTTGAGCTTACTGTGACTTTGTCGGCAACAAGGTAAGCAGAGTAGAAACCAACACCAAACTGTCCAATCATAGAGATATCAGCACCAGCTTGAAGAGCTTCCATGAAGGCCTTGGTTCCAGATTTGGCAATTGTTCCCAAGTTGTTGACCAGGTCAGCCTTTGTCATGCCAATACCCCTGAAAGAAAAAAAATCTCATTAGGAATCTAAATTATATGAATAGAATCATTTATTCTA
Organism: Riptortus pedestris; assembly: GCA_019009955.1. Taxonomy (NCBI): domain Eukaryota; kingdom Metazoa; phylum Arthropoda; class Insecta; order Hemiptera; family Alydidae; genus Riptortus; species Riptortus pedestris. The sequence goes on along the minus strand of CM032231.1, from coordinate 130,145,974 downwards.
TTTCAAAAACAGGGATATTTTAGGTGGAAGTGAGCTAAGAATAATTCTCTAGTGGTAGAGATTAAAGAACTCTATTTTTATCTTATTCTATCTAACAAAGAAAAAATAAGTAATGCTACTTAACATTCGCAGAAGGGAGCAACATATTTCTTTAAGAAATATCCATCAAATTATTTTGAGTGGTTATACTATAAAAAATAAAATTTAGCGAGATATGAACTTCCAGGGTCTTATTAAGGTAGACCTACCATGAACTCAGCCTTGCAAGACAAGACTGGTCTAACTAGCACTTATTTTATGCTAAATCCACAGAATTAATTTATTAATTCTGTGGATTAATTAATTAATCGACTTATTTAAAGAAAACTCAGGAATTTTCGATTATTTTCATTAGAATGGCATAACATTTACTAATAATTAATAGCATGCTTTAATCATTTTACCAATAAATTTAGTTGTCAAATTTCTGGTAACAGTATTAGATAGTTACTTGAATAAAGGAATAGTAAAATTTGGCATCTTGTGACAACTTATAGAGAGATAACTAAAGGCCAGGAATAAGGGCTTCGTGGGTCGTTCAGATCTACACATTTTATTTAATTTATAAGTCATTAATAAAAAGTAATAATTTCTAATAAATCTGTTCTTAAAAAATTCAAGAATGCTCAGAACCTATTGCAGTGTGGACTGAGGAAAAGTAAGACGATGGTCTTTAACCCTTTCCTTGTGCAAAGCCACTATAGTGGTTTGATTCAAGCCACTTTAGTGGCTTTGCGCAAGGAAATGGTTAAGATTAAATATAGTAAGGTACTAATCGGTTAATGGGAGGCCACTCATTATTCTTTCGTGTATTCTTTAGAGATAAAATATTTTTTGGGGTCAAAACATTGCTATTCAATGTTATTATAGCTATTCGCTTCCGCTATAGGCTGTCATACTTAACTTCATTAAATCTAAGTACTCAGATCACACAGATATATTTTTATTTCTTTTCACATCTACATGCAAATCATAAATATAATATTGATCTCGAAACTGGGCACCATACACAAAACATTAATGGACGTGAGGTTGTGCTAAATGGTGTAACAAAAGACAAAGGATTACTACCAGACACCATTTTAGATAGCTACCTTGCGGAGTTCATGTGGCATAGGATGGTTAGGAATGACCGCTATATGCCACTTCTGTTCTGCTCAAGAGACATTGTCTAGTTCTGGGCTATCGCTACTTCATAACAATATATAATTCTGGAATTTTTTTAAAATAAGAATTTCCTTTCTATTATGATTAATAATACTCATCTTTTAATGAATGGCCTCCCATTAAGATAAATACCTAAAATAGTGAAACTTCCCTTCATAAGACATTACTGGATTGTTGATAGTTATACTGCTACAGCTGCATTTAGGTACAAATTTATTTTAATTTAAAAGAAAAAAGTAAAATTTATAAAGAGAAGTTTCACAATTAAAAGAGCAAAAAAAAAAACAAGCTATTAGGAGTTAATACTTACGTATCAATGATAGTAAGGGTCCTGTCATTCTTGTTAGGGATGATCTTGATGTAAAGTTCCTTTCCACTTTCCAACTTGGATGGATCAGTGAGAGATTCATACCGGATCTTGTCCAGAGCCTAAAGAACAAAAATGAAATATATAAGAAAAATGCAATTATTTTGTAAAATGACTTAAGAGATACGTATATCTACAAGCCAATTTACAGAGATAGATAGGAATTATTCCAACCAAAAAGTAAATTGTAATTATGTTATGCTATTTATTAATCCACTAAATGGAACTATGACTAATTGGGACATGTCTACAGGTTACCACCCTTTTCTGGATGGGACAATATATTTCACACTAAAAAAATTCCTAAAAAAAAAAAGATCAGAGAGAGAATCTGATCTATTTAAGACAAAATATAGTCCACTAATCGAAAATTTCCATACGTACTGTTACTGTATGTTAACAATTAAAATGCAAATAAGAAGGGAGGAACACTTATCTTCACATGAGAAAAACAAATACAAAATTTTGAATTTTACTATATTCATTCTTATCGAGATATAAGAAAACTTAATATAACAATCTATCCCTACACTAGCCTTCAATGTGAAATCTTTCAAAATATAAAATTAAACTTCAAAAAACTAAGTTTATACAAGAATACTTACATCTGAAGAGTTGGAGATCAATTCTCGAAGGAAGATTTCCTTGTTGGAATAGAATGTGTTGATGATGAGGGACATCAACTGGGCGATCTCCGCCTGGAAAGCGAAGGTCTCAACCTCACCACCACTCATTTCAACGTCTTCTGGCATCTGTAACATAATAATAGAATTTAGTACATAAGATCTACAAAAATTAGACCACATACAGAATACAAAATTCAAATAAAGGTACTGAATACACAATTTAAATGTAAAGTAATACAAAGGGTAAAGTTTTCTTTTTTTGTTCTCAGGTAAGGAAATACACCTTGTATTTATATTCCCTAATGGGCCATATCTGTTGAGAAAATTTTATTTTGTCTAGAAAATAGTTCTCTGAACTACTAATAACATTTAAAATATATCTAGGCTCTATTCTTAACATTATAGTTATGTTAAAACTATAAATATATATTTTTTTTAATACTAGTTCAATTTGGAAATTAAAAGCAATATTCTTACAAATCCAGATACCTAACACAATGTTGTTTTTCTCAACCCCAAAAATATTAAATGGCCAAGATCTAACACCACATTAACAGGATTTTAGGAAATTATATATAAAAAAAAAAATGTAATTCATTATTGTTGAGCAATTTTCTCAGTAGTGAATCAATAAGAGCTATAGCAAATAAGGATTGCAATTTTCTTTGAAGTAAAAAGTTGACTATTGAACAAACAACTACTTGTTAAAAAATAATCTCATTTGTTTAAAAAATAAAATTAAATTGTTTCTGGCTCAAAAATATAGAAAGGTTTACAAAGATGAAATTAATTTATCTGACATAGAAACCACAACCACTAAGAGAGATTTTCAATGATATGGATTTAGTCAAGAAATAAAATGGGGTGAATTTAAATTAAGTGTAAAATTTAAAATTGCTAAGGTAGTAGAATTAAATTACTAAAAAGCTTTAGATTCTTTACTGATGATGAATTAATTTAACATTTTTTATCAAATTAATGAATAAACAAAAATATGCTAGACTCAGATTAATGAGTACATAATTTTTAGGGATTTTCTTATAGTATGGTTTAGAGCCAGGAAATAATATGGGGTGAATTTAAATAAAGAGTAAAATTTAAAAGGTAGTAGAATTAAATTACTAAAAAGCTTTAGGAATTCTCTACTGGAGACGACTTACTTAAAAATTTTATGGAATGAAAAAAAAAAAAAATTATAATAGATTCAGATTACCAAGCACTAGAGCACATAGTCGAATTTCTCACAGTGAAAAAATCTTTGAATTAAGGATCAGAGAAATAAAGAGTAAAATTTTTAAGATAGAACTAAATGGTTAAATCATTAAGGATTGGCAGTGAAATAGTTATAAGTTTCTATGAAATGAAAATAAAATTATACTAGATTCAGATTACTGGGCACTTATTATTAATGAATTAACCCTAGAACTACCACCTCGAGCCCACAACTTTTTATGTGACCTGGGAGAGCTCGGTAATACTAGGGTTAAAGAGTTAAAATTTAGAATTAGCATGGTAAAATTAAATGGTTAAAGCTTTAAGGAGTTCTGGTGGCGAAATAGTTTCAAGTTTTTAGGAAATGAAAATAAAATTACATTAGAATCAGATAGCTGAGCACTTATTAATCAGAGAAACTAAGCATTTATCATTAAATATTTAAACAATATATTGAATTGGAAGCAAGGGAAATCCATGTTTCTTGAAGTATTGATCAAAGCAGGAAAACAAGACTTGAAGTGAAGTTGTGCAAGAGTCAACTATTATGAGTCATGAATTAATTGAACAATAGAGGAGGAGGAATAAAGGCTTACCTTGAAAAAATGTGTGAGAATGAAGCAGTAGAGAGCAAATCGCTTGAAAAATACACAGTTGTTAGCTGTGCGAGGCTCAGAATCAAACTGACTGAGGGCGGGCCGGCCGGCGGGTATTTATCCTCTCGGTGTGTCTAGAACGTTCCAGGCCAGTCTCGGCCCGGTTCTAGCTGCCCACGTGCTACCGGTTCTAGGCCCTTCCATGCTATATTCTCGCCCTCTCCAGCACGCTTTATTGATTAAACCACCATTTTTCTCTTTAAAACGGCCGGTAAATGCCTTCTCTCGGCTATAAAAAAAATTAATGCGCGCATTAACAACATTGAAAGAAATAGGAAGGTTGCCAAATACTTTCAATGTTTTTCCAAACTAACTGCAATGCACACCCGGCAAATTTTTATGTTCTTTTATTTCCTTACAATGATCTACACCTGACCTCATGGACTTTAATTTTCCAATAACATCAAATTGAGGCAGATCAGTTTACGACAAAATTTAAATTAACATGAAAATTTAATTTAAAATGAAAAACCCAAATTATATCTAAATATTAAAACCGTCATCGAATTTCAATCATTACCTCATCAAATTCACATAAATTATTTATTTTCACAGTATTTCATGCATTATTTAATAAATGTTTGAAAATATTGCGTTAACGGTAATTTAATAGTGACGAGTGGCCGGTTTTTAATGCGTTTTCAACATTTAGCGAAATGATTTCATAATTTGTTAACTACTAGTCGACAGAAAGAGGAAATTGCTAATTATGGAAAATTGGTAATATACCTTGGAATGGACTAAATGTAAATTTTGATTAGATGAGTCAGAAAATCTTTAAAACATTTACATCATCAATAATAAGAAAATATTGGTTAGTGCTATTTATTAACGTCCACTTTATGCTAATTGGGACGGTTTATCTACAGGTTACCATCCTTTTCTACGACAGGGTGGGACTAAGGATTTTATTTAATGATTTTGCCATTAAATAATTTTTTATTCCCCACGACTCTAGGCTTATAAATATAGTTTATACTTAATGTTATTTATTAACGTCCACTTTATGCTACTATGGCTAATTGGGACGGGTTATCTACAGGTTACTACCTTTTTTAGCCAGTATAGGACTACGGATTTTATTTAATGAGTTCGTCACTAAATAAATTCCTATTGCACACGATTCTAGGCTTACAAATATAGTTTTTTTACTTAATGTTATTTATTAACGTCTACTTTATGCTAATTGAGTGGGGTTATCTATGTAAAGAGGACTTGAGCCCCTTATGCTTAATGCATTTGCGAATAAAAGAATTTACAAATGGGGTTCAGGTTAAGGGGGTTGGCCTTAATATCACTTGTTAAACCTACAGTCGTGAGTTCGATTCTCACCTGGGCAATAGCAATTTATTTACTGAGGAACTCATTAAATAAATCCTTAGTTCCAACACGGCTGGAAAATGGTGGTAACCTGTAGATAACCCGCCAATTAGCCCTTAATTGCACAAATCGGGCTTTAACAAATAACATAGCAGAAATAAAAGCTGTTTTCTGTAAAAGTATTTCTAATAAGAGACTAAAATATGTTTGAAATTCTCAAATCTTTGTCTAAGTGAGGAGTTATGATGTGATGAATTCTATTGTAGGTATCATCTCCTTGAGATGTAATTTCATTGCGCCTGCATGCTTCTTATGGCGGGAAAAGACCCAAGGCCAATGATCCCGCCGTCTACTGTTACATCCAATTTACTTTAATAAGTTTAATGGAAAATACTTTGTTCACCCTGATATTTCTAAGCAAATGTCCTACACGTGTGATGTTTGACGTTTTCCAATAAAATCATAAATTACCCTGGTGTTTTTTCACCAAATTTGCCCTTGGAAAATCCGCTATTATTATTAATTCACATTCAAATTATGCTTAAAATTGTCTAATAGTGTACAATGCAGGTTACAACCCTTTTCTACCAAGTGTGGGATTAAGGATTTCATTTAATGAGTTCTTCACTAAATAAACCCTTGTAAATCTAGGTTTGCATAAAGACACGCATACAAGAAATGCTATACATCTTAACTGTTTGAAAATAACTATTTAACACTTAACTCTATAAAATGTTGCTTCGTTAAAACAATTTAATTACTAGTAAAAGAGTGAGGTTAGCGCAACCAGAACTTTCATTTATTAGTAATTTAAACTATAAACTTTCCCCATTTCTTTTTGCATAACTAAAATGAATATTGTTCATTTATAGTACCATATATATTTAGTTTGTAGAATCAAATTGATTAATAATACTCTTATGGATTAAAATGCAAAAGTGCAACATGCCGGCTTGTGTTGCAAGTTATTTGTTCCAGTAAACATTTAGCTTAGTTATGGTTGGTCATTCCAAGGAATAAATATGTCTTTAATAGTTAACTTTGTGTGTGAAATATTTGTTTTGTTTTTTTAAGATAGCATTATTTTTCCAGTTTAATTCCAAATGAATAGTCTCAACAAGGATCTGAGTACTTGCTCGCATTTTTGTAACTTAATGATAATGATATTTAGCGTCAAAGTATTCTTTTTTTAGTTAAACAATTTCTTATCAGTGCATTTTGCTAAAAGGTTGATTAGATAAAGAATTAGCGGATAGGGCAACGCCTTAACCACGTGGGACTCCATTAGCAATTTTACAGAGCCAGACCCTTCTAGAATTGTCTAGAACGTCTTTATGCCTACTTATGCAGATATAATTTCGTTAATCAATATTTTATTTTTCTGTACAGGTTATTCATTTCTTTTAGGGTAACAATGGAGTAGGTAATAATGTTGAAAAAATATATATAATTAATCTTTAAATGAAATAATTGACATTCCAGTACCTTTTATACTGATTCTCTGAACATATTCAATAATTAAGTGCATGATAACACATGATTTCATAGATTCTTGAAATTAAAAGACTAGTTTTCTGACAGGTGCCAACTCATTTCACATTTCTCAATGAATAAGGTCTATTATTTTTAATTTCCTGTCTTGTAATTTTTCTATAGGCTAAATGAAATTCATAAATCCAACTCATTTTACTTGAATGCACCTTATCCTTGCTGAGACAAATAAAAGTATTTTAAGCCATTAAAAAAAGATCAGGTTTCACCAACACTTTATTCTTTCAAAGCAAACCTTTCAACCTTCTGGACATATACAATGTTAAGTTTAAAATTATTCTCCTATGTCAATATAAAACTAAAAACCCAGCAGGGTAATACAATCTCATGAGTATAAGTCTTAACCAATGTGCTTAATAAATAAGAAAACACTGAATGTGATTTTGATACTTTGTAATATTACCTCTCAAATGAGAGGTTAAACTGAATAGGTATTTGTTCCTGATTAACTTAAACTTCATAACCAAGTACTAATTTTTTTGTGTATATTCAGTTACTCACTATAAATGTTAAGTTTCATAACACTGGGGTGCTCCGGACCTTCTCAGTACTAATTTTTCTCTAAAAATAAGAAAACAGAAAGCATTAGGTGCAACAAAAAATACATTTTACTATTTATATCTGCTTAGTATAAATATTGTTCCTGATACTTTTTGTCATAAATACAATTTAAATAGCAAATGTGTTTTGCTTGTTTAAAGAGCTGAATGCACTTATTAAATTATTGTGCTTGGGGTATGGTTTATATATCTATTAGATTAGGCATTTCATTCATTGTCTTAATAAAACCATAGTGATATTCATGAAACACATTAATGTTTCATCAGTATATCCATCTCGATAATCAATAATTATTAATTTTTCATTTCTGAGGTCTAGAACCTTCTGTCCATTGCCCTTATCAATGAATATTCCCAGGCTTGTTTTCTGATGAATGGTGTCCTTCTATAGATGCTAAACATTATTTCTAAGAGCCTTTTAATAGTTAGTTCTATAATTAATTAAAAAATGGTTTTATTAAATCCATTATATATTATATTTCTTTAATATGGGTAATTGTATAATAAACCAATTTCAGTCACATAATGGATTTATTTATTATTTTAATGTTTCAGTTCTACCGGCATAAAATGGAAAGAGGAAAACATTTTACTACCCTTCAATTTATAGAAAGATTATAGTAAATTATTATTGAAATACATTATGTGTCATTACATGTTTTTAAATTAGTTTAAAAAATAATGAAATAGATGTTAAAATCTTTTTTTTTTTATTTACTGCAAAATTTGGTATTTTTTATTTAAAGAAATTTGTTCACAAATTCTTTAGTCAATTATTTGAAATATTATCAGTATTCAGCTTGAACGAATGAGGTTGATATATTTCCATTGCTGTCTTAGTCTTTGGCATCTGTAATTTTACATTTATCATTTTTTTTTAAATTATTTATTAACGTTCACTTTTTGCTACTAAGGCTAATTGCTACTAAGCTAATCATTATTACTAAGAGGAAAGTAAAATTGCAGATCCATAAGACATGAAACATCTTAGAAAATGAAAATATCCTTCCACTGGTAACACTATTTTGACACCTTAGAAAGGTAACATGGTGTGCCAAGTCACCCCAAGGGATTATTTAATCAATAAAGGAGATTAATGTTAACACAATGATTTATTTACATTTTGACATTTATATTAAATTATTATTAATGCAATCGACAACTTAAAAAATGAAAAATAGATTGAAATTCACTACTTGAAGCAGCTGGTACACACTTACTTGCAATGCCCGCTGCTCATAGGTTTACCGCATTTCCTGCAGTCAGTTTTCACTTTTTTGTCATTTGCTCGTGTGCATAGATGTAATGTTCACGATGAATACATATTTCCAAGTTTGTAAATTGAACATTTCTTTCAACTATCCTTCTACTACTCCTACTCTTTAAGAGTATCCTTCTATTATGTCATCAACATCACTTTCTTCCTGTAGGATATCTTTTTCACCACTTGAATCATCACCAGAATCAATTGCTTTCATCCACTAGACACTCTTTCACAAATGCGACAAAATTTGGGTCATTAACATTCCAGGAATCCATTTTATGCAAATAAATGTTAAAGAAATTCGGCAACCGAGAAAGGTAACAGAGGTTACTTGTCACCCCAAGCACGTGATAAATCAAGTAAAAAGGCTCTGACATGGAGGCAAACACTCTCAATCGAAAAATCCTAACACAAAGTGAGATTAGCAAGTAACTAAGGTTTGCCCTACCTTGTCAACTCCTTTCACATTCTTACAGACCTGTGCGTCTACTTCCACCGTTTTGTCCATTCCTCGTGATTCCTGGCCAGGCTTCTCCAATTAACGGATGGCTAACCCCCTCAAGGTAATTAACCAGCCATAGCCTGGGTCAACCTCTCATACTACTTTATCCTGGAGTACCATATAGCACTTGCTGTCTATGTGCTATCTGTACTGCTCCAAATATTTTTTGTATATCTTTTCTTTCCCATGTCAACAGCCCCTTCTGTTTAGTTTTCTGAGAGTCCTTGATTATACTATCACACATGACCATGGGCCTAATCACTGGTTTTTATATCTTGAGTTACACTATTCAAGAGAGGTTCTTGAATTAAAGAGCTTTCCGCAGGGCATAGAACCAACTGGAGATCATATTAGCCATGCAAGTACAGGTGTTAATCTTAATATTACTTGGTAAACCTAGAGTCGTGAGTTTGATTCTCACTTGGGTATAGGAACTTATTTATTGACAAACTGATTAAATGAAATCCATAGTCCCACCCACTCTAGTAAAGAGGGGTATCATATAGAGAACCCACGCCTTAAGTGGACGTTAATAAATAACAAATAAGCATAGAATTTGGTACCTCTGTCAACTTCTATGTTATTACTCTCTGTTACCATTTTACTAAGGTTCTTCTATACAGTACTGAAAGACAATTCAATTAATTAAACTTAAAGCGAAAGTGGCATAAGCGAAAAATTTTGAGGTACTTAAAGTTATACTTTCAAATTTTAGTTTGGATCTTTCCAGGGCTATTAACTATTTTTTGTCTAAGGAGAGTTTAAATTAACCTGGGACATCTCTGTCCTTGTCAAATAAAAATGCAATCGCCAAAAAATATTTTTATAAGCTCATAGTTTTGAAGTCATAAAGCTCACATTCTATGATGTTCTACTAGCATACCTCTGGCTGTGCTCAAAATGAGGTTTATACCTTGAAACCACTATATTCTAATAACTTATGATTTTTTATTTGAAAGGGACTAAAACAAAATTAAGTTTTCATAATAAGCCTTAGAGTGGTAAGGTAACCCTACAGTGGTGAGTTCGGTTCCGGCCTGGGCAATAGGAATTTATTTAGTGATGGAATTCATTAAATAAAATTCCTAGTCCCACCCTGGCTAGGAAAGGGTGGCAGGTAACCTGTCCTAATTAGCCTTAGTTGCTAAAAGTGGAAGTTAATAAATAATTTAATTTTCATAATAAAAATATTCTCTTTATTTGTTCTTTAATTATTAATAACATTTAAATTCTTCCAATAGATTGTAGTCCTATAACCCAGTGTAGCAAATGAGGGTTATCCCACAAACACATGATTTAGACAGATTATAGAACAATGAGCAAAAGTAGTAAAAAATCAGTTTTACAATAAAAAGTAGTTTGTCATACCCTCGTGCTGGTATGACAAACTACTGATTTCATCTCACCACAAATTCTCAATTTCTATGTAAAAACTGATGAGACAGGTGTGGAGGTACCAAAAACAAGAAAGTACGAATAACTCGCTTAATATTTGTTACGGAAAAAATGCTTAGAACAGACCACCAATAGTTTAACAGGATTGGCTATATAACTTTTTTCAATCCCACTCATGACGAGAATATTTGGAATTTCTCTCCCCCCCCCTCTATACCCCCATTATTCCAACTCAGACTTCAGCCAATAACAAATGTGATCTTTAGTGTTGACGGAAATGGTAAAATATCGAGTTTGATATAGATAAAATAAACATTTTTGACAAAAACGTAAAATTAAAGGATTAATTGGTGGCATCATAACACAATGAACTGGTATGTATCTCATAAACTAAAAGTTTAGTGAAAACTATATTTGGTATTTAAGCTTAGAATAGAGAGGTTCATGTTATAACAGCTTGTTAACATGAAATGAGGATTGGGGGTTTACTGAGGGCTGAAAACTAAAATATGGAAATATCTGTTAATATTCAATATAAAAAAACAGATACATAACATTTTTAGAACATTACATTTGCAATAAAATTGGTTTTATACAATTTTTCATGCACAAAGTAATGCTTAATTGAATAGAATATTCCCCCCTTCCACTGGTCGGATTTCAGCCATTAACGAACTTGATCTTTAGTTTTAATTTATTTGAGTCATGAATAAGACCCCCTGGAGGGAAATCAGCTATTGACTAACTTCATCAACACCCATTCTGAATCTTCCCAGAAATTTTTATTTTAAGTATTTCTGTGGGACAAATTAGAAATGAGTGGTTCCACAGATTTATTATAAGATAAATGAGTGTACTAGATGAATTTTAATATTTTAGGGCAAAAAAGTTGACATTAAAAAATACATAAATGGAGGGTATGAAGGAAAACAAGACCTGGTTGAAATCCTATTTTAATTTAATAATTAGGTACAAATGACTATTTACAGTTAACCATTATATACACAATTATTAAGATAGGAATATACACTTCTCAAAAAATATAATTACAACAAGAGTAACTTTACAAAGTAAATCTTAAAGGGGAAGAACTAATTATAATCAGTCTCAAAAATAAAAAAATAAATTATAATTTTTTTTTATACAAATATTACAATAATTTAAGGGATGTGTGACGATAATTAAGGATTTTAATCAACTTCTTCCATCCTTGATGCATCCTCAGCACTTCCTTCAAGAGGGGGCATTTCAGAATCCGCATTCTCTTCCTCTTGACCAGTTGCTTCATCCTCATCAATGCCCAGACCAAGCTTAATCATCCTGTAAATCCTGGAAGCATGGACCTGTGGATCTTCAAGAGCAAATCCAGATGAAAGCAGTGAAGTCTCGAAAAGGAGAATAACAAGATCCTTCACAGCCTTGTCATTCTTATCAGCTTCAGCCTTCTGTCTCAGAGTTTCAACGATAGAATGATCAGGGTTGATTTCGAGATGTTTCTTAGCTGCCATGTATCCCATTGTAGAAGTGTCCCTGAGGGCTTGAGCCTTCATGATCCTTTCCATATTTGCAGTCCAACCATACTGTGAAGTAACAATGCAGCAAGGAGAATCTACAAGCCTGTTGCTTACGACAACCTTCTCAACTTTCTTGTCAAGAATGTCTTTCATGATCTTGCAGAGATTTTCGAATTTGGCCTTATCCTCTTCTCGTTTCTTCTTCTCATCTTCATCCTCTGGAAGTTCCAATCCTTCCTTGGTAACAGATACAAGCTGTTTGCCGTCAAACTCCTTCATCTGCTGGACAACATACTCATCAATAGGTTCGGTCATGTAAACAACTTCAAATCCACGTTTCTTGACCCTCTCAACAAAGGATGAATTGGCTACTTGATCCTTGTTTTCTCCAGTGATGAAGTAGATATGTTTCTGGTTTTCTTTCATTCGAGCAACATAATCCTTCAAAGAGCAAGCCTCATCACCTGAAGCAGATGTGTGGTACCTTAGAAGTTCTGACAGCTTCTTTCTGTTCTGGCTATCCTCATGAATACCCAACTTGAGATTCTTGCTGAATTGCTCATAGAACTTCTTGTAGTTGTCCTTATCCTCAGCAAGTTCATCAAAGAGTTCCAAGCATTTCTTAACTAGATTCTTCCTGATGACCTTAAGGATTTTGTTTTGCTGGAGCATTTCTCTTGAGATGTTAAGAGGAAGATCTTCTGAATCAACAACACCCTTAATGAAATTCAGATATTCAGGGATAAGGTCTTCACAGTTGTCCATAATGAATACTCTCCTGACATATAGCTTAATATTATTCTTCCTTTTCTTATTTTCAAATAGATCGAAAGGTGCCCTTCGAGGTACAAACAGTAGAGCTCTGAATTCCAACTGGCCTTCTACGGAGAAGTGTTTGACAGCAAGATGGTCCTCCCAATCATTAGTAAGAGACTTGTAGAATTCACCATATTCATCTTGAGTGATATCATCAGGGTTCCTGGTCCAGATAGGCTTGGTCTTGTTCAGTTCTTCATCTTCAGTGTACTTTTCTTTGACAGTCTTCTTTTTCTTCTTCTTCTTATCTTTGTCATCTTCTTCCTCATCCTCTCCTACATCTTCTACTTTTGGCTTATCTTCCTCTTCCTTCTTTTCTTCTTCTTTCTCTTCTTCGGCTTCTTCATCGCTAAGTTCCTTGTCCCTCTCCTTCTCGACGAGCAACTTGATCGGATAGCCAATAAACTGAGAATGCTTCTTCACTACCTCCTTGATCTTCCTCTCTTCGAGATACTCTGTCTGGTCTTCTTTAATGTAAAGAGTGATTTTAGTACCTCTGCCCAGTGGTTCACCAGGATCAGGCCTAACAGTGAAACTCCCTCCAGCAGATGATTCCCATAGGTATTGTTCATCATCATTGTGCTTTGAGCTTACTGTGACTTTATCGGCAACAAGGTAAGCAGAGTAGAAACCAACACCAAACTGTCCAATCATAGAGATATCAGCACCAGCTTGAAGAGCTTCCATGAAGGCCTTGGTTCCAGATTTGGCAATTGTTCCCAAGTTGTTCACCAGATCAGCCTTTGTCATGCCAATACCCCTGAAAGAAAAAAAAATCTCATTAGGAACGTAAATGGTATGAATAGAATCATTTATTCTAATTCAAATAAAGGGATATTTTAGGTGGAAGTGAGCTAAGAATAATTCCCTGCATTAAATTATAGGGCATAACTGAAATTGCTCCTTGTTTAAGACTTAGTACTGCCATGGGACCAGCAAATAATTCTCACTTCATTTAAAGGCTCCTCATTTAAAATAAGTGGGAATCAGGGTTACTGACTCTGGGATAGTGTATCATATTTGACTCCACAACAGATTTGGAAATTTTTTTAGTCAAGGATTTATAAAATAAAAACCAGTACTCTTCTGCAAGTCGTAAATTGACATTGTCTCCTATTTAACATAATAAATCCCACATGTCGTTATGGAAGATTGTCAAGAGAACTAAATTAGTTTGTTGATACACTGACATTAGATAAAAAGTCCCAAGGATACATTTTTTGCCCTATCTACTTGAATTATCAAGAAACGCAAATTTTGTTTAATGTTTTGAGGTTGGACATCTGCCCATTTATAATGAATAAATAGCTACTCGAATAAAGAAGTAGCGATATTTGGTCCGTAATGCCACCTTACTCAATATGACCAGGTACGTGTGCCTTGTGGTATGGCAGGTCTTGGCTCTTCAAGGAACCAAGATTTTTTTTTAAAGTAAGATAGATGAAGGAATAATTCATCAGGAAGTTGTAATTAAGGGAACTAATGGGGATATACACACTAATAAATGAATGATAAACCAAGTTTTAAATTTCAATTTTTCTTTAATACACATTTAATTTATAAACAACAACTTTATGCTACTTCAGCTTATCGAAACAGGATATTTAGAGTTACACCCTATTTTAATTAGGTATGTCTAGCTAGGTTTTTTAGTGAGTTTGTTACTAAATAAATTCCTTTTTCTCAGGAATTGAAACCACAACTCTATGTTTGCTCATTTAGAAACACTATAGCTGTCATGGTTAACCGCTATATATTAACTTTCTAACTTAACGCAACACTTACAATTTTACTTTTTAAAAATATACTTTTTTAATTATTGAGACTAATTTTCTTAAACGTTGGTTTGTTATAGTAAAACAAGTACTAAAATGATTCAATATCATATTCTTACGTATCAATGATAGTGAGGGTCCTGTCATTCTTGTTAGGGATGATCTTGATGTAAAGTTCCTTTCCGCTCTCCAGCTTTGATGGATCAGTAAGAGATTCATACCGGATCTTATCCAGAGCCTGTAAAAATGACGTATTAGCGAATGATATCCAAGTAGATGTAATAAGCATAAGTGTTATTACATTTATTTTTTTTTTAGTATTTTGGCATTTACAAATATCATCTTTAATTATAAATTCTAGAAGTGTTATTTTTTTAAATAATAAAGTGATTTCTTTTCTATTATGATTTAATTATCATCTTTAATTATAAAGTGTTGGCCTTATGATGACGAGGCGTAAATTATAAGGCTAGGAACTAGTAGGTGAAATATGCATTAAAATGGAAGAAAAAGCAGCACGTGTCCTAAAGGAGCTGACGGAAAATGACTTCCAGCACTATTTTCAACAATGGAAAATTCGCATGGTGTTGTAGGGGTAAAGAAGGAGTGTATATTAAAGTTGATAATACCTATGGATAAAATAAAAATTAAATTTTTAGCCTCATAATTTAATAGCCACACCTCATATATTGAGTAAGTTTGCTCGAAGTCCGTCATGCAGCGGCTGCGTTAATTAAGCAGATTTCCCCGCGTCATGTATTTGCATATATCTCAAAACGTAAAAGCTCAATGAGAACAATATTTGGTATTTAAGGTTCAAATAATGTGCTTCATAATACACCAGCTTATTGTTAATATGAAAGGAATAGGAGTAGGGGCTTACTAAACGCGGAAAATGCAAATATCTCGGTTAATAATCAAAATAATGAAAAACGTACATAACAACATTTATAGGTATTTTAATTTGCAATAATATTTATTCTATACAAATTTTTAATCTGGAGCATAAAGCAGATATTTCGAATTTTCGAAATCCTCTTCTAAACCCCCCCCCCCATCACTGGTCCGATTTTAGCCTTTACGAACTTGATCTTCATTTTTACATAAAACGTTTAAATATCGAGTTTGGTATGGATCAGACAAAAATTGCAGAGTTAGAGCCACCATGAGTACAACCTCAACCTAAGGGAAATCTGCTAAAACTCATTAAAGATCGTCTACACAGAGAATTCTGTCATTTGGGGAAGGTGTCAAGACAATTGAGTTAACTGATTTCATAGTTTATACTAGAAACAAAATTCCATTATTTATTTATTAAGATATACATACATCTGAAGAGTTGGAGATCAATTCTCGAAGGAAGATTTCCTTGTTGGAATAGAATGTGTTGATGATGAGGGACATCAACTGGGCGATCTCCGCCTGGAAAGCGAAGGTTTCAACCTCTCCACTCATTTCGACGTCTTCTGGCATCTGGAAAAGAAAAAAAAACATGTAAAATATTAGAAGAATTATTAAAGTTATACTTCAGATATTAAGGGGGAACAGAATAGTTATACACTATAGCTGACAAAACATATTTCTCCTCATATGACATTTACCAATTCCTGACTAATGTTTGAGATTTTAATTAAAACAGAATTTCATGATTAGCACATCTTTCTTACTTGCATAGTCTAGTATATAAAATGTATAGTTCAAGATAAAGTCAACTTTAGTGACACTGAGAATGATATTAAAATAAAAAAGCAATCTAAATGAAATAGGGAAACAACAATTCTCAATGGTATCTAAAACTCTTGCAAGTAAAGGTATTAAAAATAACATGGGAAATATGAAGTATGTGTTGACTGGAAGATTGTGATACTTTAAGAATTTGGAAAGACATATTTAAACAATTTAAATTAATGGTACAAAATGTATACACACCTTGAGTTAATGCACAGAAATAAAGAGCGCACTAAAGAGTTAGCAAGATGGTTTGATCGCAGTGACAGTTCTGAGACTAATCTGGGCGGGAGCGGGAAGCGCGGGGGTTTATATAAAGAAGGCGGGCCTAGAACGTTCCAGACCTGCCTCTGGGGCTCCAGGCCCTTCCTTGACCTACGTCACTTCCAGCCCTTTCCCGCCAAATCAATACTGCCCCTTATTGACCCGTGACCCTGCCCTGCAGATATTTAAACGCTCAAGGGCTGCGTTAACTAAGCAGATTTCCCACGCGCGTCGCGTATTTGCATTTATCTCAAAACGTAAAAGTTCAATGAGAGCAATATTTGGTATTTAGGCTTTAAATAATGTGGTTCGTTATATAACACCTTACTGTCAATGTCACATGAGTAGGAGTGGGGGTTTACTGAAGACCGAAAACTAAAAAAATGCAAATATCTCTGTTAATAATCAAGATAGTGAAAAAAGGTACGTAACAACATTTATAGAACATTACATGTGCAATAAGATTGCTTCTACACAATTTTCGATCCCACCCATAATAACGGATATATTAAGAATTTTAGAAATTCTCCCCCTCTAACCCCTCCCCCTCCTACAGGTCCGATTTTAGCCGTTAACGAACTTGTTCTTCATTTTTACATAAAACTTTAAATACCGAGATAGACAACGATCAAACAAAAATTGAGACCTAAAGAGCGTTTATTTATATCCAGTTTTGAAAGGACCTCATTTTCGTCATCTCCTGGGTAAGATCGATGGGCGTTTATGGAAAATTTTCGAAAATCGCATCACGAGTACGACGTCAAAAGCTGAATTCCCTTGTGGGAAATCTAACATTTCTTCGTAATGGACAAAAAAAATCTCTCAACTCGCCACTTTTAGGGTTCGCACTTAACAAAAAGCAAATTTTTCATGAAATGTATTCCAAGCTGAAATACCAAACATTATTACAACAGGAATAGTATGTGGGGGGGGGGGGGTTAGAGGGAGGGAAATTTGAAAATTCAATTTATTTTCATTATTATGAGTCTGATTGAAAAATGTTATAGAACAAATCTTGTTAAACTATTGATGCTCTATAATTGTCATTCTATACATTTTCCCGCAACTAAAGTATTAAGCGAGTTATTCGTATTTTCATGTTTTCAGTAACCCCCCTCCCTTCTATCCAACAGATTATTACTTAAAAACAGAAAATATATGTTGAGTCGAGGTCACTGGTGCGTGGGAAATCTGCTTAGTATATGCCAGATAAGTACAGAAGTCACGCCGAAACTAATATCATAGATACATGGTGGATCAAAACCAATAATTCCATTCACATCTGAAAAACAAAAATTTTGCAATTAAAATACTTCTAAAAATCTTTTAAGGGAGAAAAAAAAAAACAGTCGACAATTTTCTAGATTCACTCTCACTAAAGCATGTCATTGTTATGCTGAAATTATTTTTCAAGGTCTTTCGGATAATGTGCAGGGGTCAGCAAACTAACAATATATGCCATCTTAATATAGAATATTAAAACCAATTGCTATTATTTACAAATCAGCGGTATTAAGACTGATTAATATAATTTTATTAATTTATTTCCTACTTTATATTTTTGAAGAAATCATTGAACTGACTTAGCAATAAAATTACACAGGAAGGAGAAATATGTGAACCAAAGCTTAGTTCTGTAAGACACGAAGATTGTTTTTTTGTTAATGGCTAAAATCGGATCAGTGGGAGGGGGATTTAGAGGGGAGGATTTTCGGAAAATCGAAATATCTCCGTTACTATATGTAGGATCGGAAAATGATATAAAACCAATCTTATTATAAATTTAATTTACTATAAATAATGTTATATACATTTATTCTGTATCTTGAATATTAACCGAGATATTTTCATTTTTCTGTTTTCAGTTTCCGAGATGAGATCGGCTAACTTCGGTCTAGTCCGTCAAGAGCTAGTTCGGGCCGTTCCCATAATTGTTTGACTCTCTATTCTGAAATTTCTCTATTCTAAAACTCCACGTGGGAAATCTGCTTAGTTTACGCAGCCCCTGCGTGACTGACTTTTTACATATATACAGACAATATATGGTGAGATGAGATCATTAGTGAGTGTGTCATACCAGAACGTGGCAAATCTGCTTAGTTTACGCACTTCCTATGCGACGAACCTTTTACTCATAACATACTAACAATAAGCTGTGATGTTAAATACCAAATATTGTTTTCACTGGGCTTTCACTTTCTGAGATATGTGCAAATATTTTCAGATCGTTCTAAACCATATGTGGGCAACAACCGGGCCACGAGACATTTTGAATAACCCAATTAAACAAAAATATTACGATTCTTACTCCAAATGAGGAAGATGAGGAGAGACTTGTGCGTTTGGCTGCACTCATAAATACGAACTGTTCTTTTCAATGATGAAAGTTAATAAATCAAAACATCGTACAAGGCTGACTGACGATAATTTGGAAAATTCTTTACGTCTTTGTATCAGTGGAATTAATCCAAACATCGATGGATTAGTTTCCCAAAATCAAGCTCAAGTGTTTCATTGATTTCGGTGTCGCTATTTAACTTTCGTTGTTTGTAATAATTCCAAATTTTACGATTTAATTTTAATGTAATTTTTTTCATTTCATTTTTTTTATTTTAATTAATTGTGTTATAATTACATTGTTGTATAATTTTATGTCTGATATCTATCGTTAAAAATTATGAACACTCTCTATCATGAGTTATGAACTGTTAAAAGCGGCCCGTATTTGCACACTAAAGTTTGACCCACAACATGTCAAAGGTTCCCACATCTGTTCTAATCAATTATATAGATTATATTAATTATATTATATTAGGCAATGGCTGAAATTTAGGACATCATACTCTAGCGCCTGGGAAAACTGCTTAGTTTACACAGCACTGCCTGACAAGACTTTATTAGCAGATTTCCCTTAAGGGAAATCAGCTATTGAGGTTGTACTCATGACGGAATTTTCGAAATTTTTCTTCAAATGTTCATCGATCCTACCTAGTAGATGACGAAAATGAGGTCCGTTCAAAACTGTGTATGTATATATATATATATATATATATATATATATATATATATATATATATATATATATATATATATATACTAGCTCAGATACCCGGCTTCGCCCGGGAATTCATTTGAGGCTGAATGGTGATGGTACTTTTTAGTAGGCTTTACATTGCACAATATTTTGACATTTACCCGTCCCAGTGTTTAGGATTGATACCCGTCGTTGCTTTGGATTTGCTAATAATAGAATATTTGTTCGATAAGACCTCACTTTAGTGAACTTTAATTCAGGCCTTCCTTATAACCCCCTCTCGTTCGACCTAAAAATCTTAATATAACTTATAAACATGGAAGAATTAATGCTAATTGACATACCGAGCTTTGTTAAGTTCGTTAGTGCCCAATAAAATTGTTGGCTCCCGCTAAAGTTTTAACGTAAAACTCATTTATACTTAGGTATACGACAAAATTGTATATAACAAAAGTTACTTCAAATAACAAAATAAACAACTTTTGTTATGTTTATATTTGCGGAAAAACCAATAGGAAACGAAATATCACTATTTTTAATTTCTGGCCTCCCTTAAAACCCCCACTCCTGCCCGTCCCTAGAAATGTTGGTATGGCTTATTACAATGAAGGCGTTAGTGCTAATGCACATACCGAGTTTTATTTAGTTCGGTTGAGTCTTTTTTGGCAAATAATATTGTTGACTCCCGCTATAATTTTTAGCGTATAACGCATTTAAACTTCGGTATACGACAAAAGTGTATATAACAAAAGTTACTCTAAATAACAAAATAAACAACTTTTGTTATGTGCATATTTGCCGAAAAACCAATAGAAAACGAAATATCGCTATTTTTAATTTTATGCTTCCGTTATAACCCCCACTCCTGTTCGCCTCAGAGAAAATTAATATAGCCTAAAGTCTAAGTTGGGTTAGTAGTAATATACATACCAAGTTTCATAAAATTCGGTTCAGCCGTTTATGCGTGAAAAGGTAACAAACAAACAAACAAAGAAACAATCAAACAAACAAACATACACGAAAGAAACAAAATGCAGATATGGTGTCTATGACATGTGAAACGAAAAGTTATCGTGAAATTTCGCGAAAAAAATCAATGTACAGACAGAGGTTACAATTTTATATATATATAGATTTGTCTGTTACCGCTCTAGCGGTCGCAATTTTTGTTTGATCGTTACCAAACTCGATATTTAGTCGTTTTATGTAAAAAGAAAGATCAAGTTCGTTAACGGCTGAAATCGGACCAGTGGGAGGGGGGTTTAGAGGGGAGGATTGTCAAAAATTCGAAATATCTCCGTTATTATGAATCGGATCGAAAAATTGTATATAACCAATCTTATTGCAAATTAAATTTACTATAAATATTGTTATATACGTATATTCTCTATCTTGAATATTAACCGAGATATTTGCATTTTTCAGTTTTCAGCAAACCGCCACTTATACTCATGTTACGTAAATAATACTCTGCTACATAATAAATCGCATTATTGGAAGTTTAAATACCAAAAATTGTATTCAAGAGACCTTTATTATACGAGATACATGCAAATATGCCCTCGTGACTCCCCCCCCCCTCGTCTTAAAGTTTTGGACTACTAAAATTTATTGATTCAGGTAACAACTATTCTGACTCATTATTAATTACAGTACTAGATATAGTAAATAGTTCTCAATAAAATTAATGTGTTATATTCTGATATATTTCAGTAATTGTATTACTGATGTAATACATTTCTAACCTAACTCTTCCTGTCGGCAGGTTATTGAAATTGGATGAAACATTTCTTATTTCCGGTTGTATTTATTCACGGTGTTTTTGTGTTACCAGTATGTATATTTATCTATTACTGAACTTCACGAGGGAAATCTGCTTAGTTTACGCAGTCCCTGCGTGACAGAACCATTGGTTTTTAAGACGTCCACAATACTGAGGACAGTATGACAGGTTAAAGGGCCCGGGCCTAGAACGTTCTTGGTCTGTTTTGAACGTGCCCCCCTCCCCCTGCGTGGCTCTGGGTCAGGGGAGGCATGCCGATCAATAGAATCTTCCTGGAGTCCAGAACGTTCCAGGCAGTTCTCCGGCCCTCTCCCCATTCATAATACCTGAATTACTGGTTTCTTTTGTGTGCATCCAACTCTTCTGTACGTTCTACACCTCGAAACGTCTACAATTATTGTCTGCCGTCTGTCAACAATTAGTGTACATTTCCAAAAGAGATGGAATAAACCTTAATGGTTTCTCATAAAATCGGCGCATGCTCCGGGTCTAGAACATTCTACAATGGCTATCCAAGGGGAAGAAAATTTCTTTGTTGTGCTCTCTTGTTTACAAAAGGTCCGTCACGCAGGGGCTGCGTTAACTAAGCAGATTTCCCAAGTGCGTCACGTATTTGCAGTTATCACAAAACGTAAAATTTCAATGAGAGCAATATTTGGTATTTAAGTTTCAAATAAAGTGCTTCATGAAATAACAGCTTATTGTTCTACTGATCTCACCTCATGATGCATTCACTATTTTTAAATAATACAAAAAAATCCAACGGGAAAAAAATCAAATTCCAGTGGGGCTGCAAAACAAGAAAGTCTGAATGGCTCCCTTAATATTTGAGTTACTAAATAATGCATAAAACAATAATTGTAGAACATCAATAGTTTAACAAAATTGGTTCTATAACGGTTTTTTTTGATCAGACTCATGTTTTTGACACCCCCCCCCCCACCTATACGGGACAGAGTTCAGCCTTTGACGAATATGGTCCTTTAGTGTTGAATGAAACGGGTAAATATCCAGGTATGGGACAGATAAAATAAACATATTACATATTCCCTTAAGTTACACCATCAATTGCGGTTGTATTCGAGATACATTTTGGACCCAACTCATAATCTAGGGAATATTTCGTTTTTTTTTTATTATTTTAGTCCTCTTAAACCCATTATCGTGTTTGATTCCGCCGCTATCAAGTTTACAAAAAGCTCTTCAATGTTTTCTAAAAGTGGAGTGGTGAAAGGCGAAAATTATAAATGAAAATATTTTGGTGAATATTCGACAAAAAAATACTACTTTTTCAAAAAAAAAATAAAAAAAGTGTACGAAAAGAAAATTGATGAGAACTTATATGTCTCAAGACGAATAGTCGCAAAGAAAAAGAAAATAATATTCAGGATAAATTTATAAAAATTTGGAATCTTTTTGAATGTTAAGACAAGAAAAAAAAATGAGCGTTATATAGTTTTGAACGGACCTCATTTTTAGCAGATTTCCCTTAAGGGAATATAGCACGATGAAATAGATTTTATGAAAACCTTTTCTATTCATTATAACGAAAAACTTCAACTTCAGCATAATATAAAAATAATAATTATATAATTGGTAATGACGAACCCAAACATTTCCAAAAATAATACTTTAGAATTATTTTCTTAGTTATAACTAGTTGTGCAATGTAGAATGTTCTAGACTCACATAAAATTCGCAGTGAAACTTCTCATATTCCGAGTGAAAAACGTACTTACAAATATATTTATTAAAATTTCTTGAATTTAAGAAAGATGAGTTTCTCCCCCGAACTCCCGTTGTTTCATTTTAATTCGTTATTATAGAACGTTCTAGAACATGCGCAAATTTTTAGCGGATTATTTCCTTCTTATTCTTGCCTCAAATTGTATATATTAATATTTTCTGAACAAGAAAATTCTATTCTTTTATTGAAATAATAATAATGTTCATTTTACACATTGTTTTAATTGGTAATTACATTTGCATTAAATGGATGAATTTCTCAATTATTTTATTTTGGTCCATGATAAACTGATTTACTATGAATTTTGCTCGTTATCCTACAATAAGTATAAATAAACAATTACATTAATTAAATATAATAGTAATAATAGACATTTTCTAAGTTAAAAATTTAAAAATATTTTATTTTGTGATAGATTGAAGAAACTGATTTTTTTTAGGTCCATAGATTTTATAAGAAATTTTTCTATTTATTACGATGAAAACCTTCAACTTCAGAATAATATAAAAATAATAATTATGTAAATGACAATAACAAAACAAAAAAATTCCAAAAATAATACTTTAGAATTATTTTCTTGGTTAGACACTACGTGTGCAATGTAGAATGTTCTAGAATCATATAAAAGCAAAACTATCCCGCGAAACTTCTCATATTCCGACTGAAATTACATTGTACATTAAAAATTTATTTTTTTATTATTAAAGTTTCTTGCATTTAAGAATGATGGGTTTTCCTCCCGAACTCTCTTTGTTTCATTTTGATTCACTACTATAGAACGTTCTAGAACCAGCGCGTGCGTAGATTTTTAACGGGTTATTTTCTTCTTATTATTGCCTAAAATTATATATATATTAATATTTTTTGAACAAGAAAATTCTATTCACTAATCAAAAAGAGTGGAAATCTAAATGATTTTTATTTATAATCCTGCAGGAGCAACCGAGAATGTTCTAGAACCAACCAGGACATGGCGTAGGCACGTCCATTCATTTTCAGCATGAATCATTTTCCTTTTCATCGAGAAAATCATATATCTCATAATGATATATCATTAATATTTCTGTGAAAATAAATCGATTTAAAACATAAGTTCGGAAACTGTTAATTATTTATTTTATTCCTTAAAGTGCCAAGTGAGAATGAGTCAGACTATAAAAGATAAAGCCGAAATTAGATTAGAAAATATTCACTATTAAAGAATACTTTTTTTTTTCTTCACTTAAAAAAACTTAACTTTAAAAAGATTCTAGAATATTCTAAATTATTCCTGAATATTGTTTTCTTCTTAATTGTGAATATATTCATTACTCTGTTCTTCTTCACATATGTAATCATAATTATTGTTGTTTATTATTATTATTATATATTAAAAAATATGTATTTATATAAGAAAAAAAAAGAAGAGAACAAATCATTTTACCAGAGTTTCCTTTAGGGAAAACAGCTATTGAGGTTGTAATTTTTGGAGAACATATTCGTTACTCTGTTCTTCGTCAGTCGTCTGTTCAAATTTATATATTTGTCAGTTACGGCTCTAATTGTTGTAATATATGTTTTATTGTTAACAAACGTTTATGATATTTAAGAATTTCATGTTAATCATCTGTAAGCGTTTCAATTTCATTAATATTTATTTTATTTTATTGTAAATAAAGGACTCTGATTGTTATAGCTCTTTTATATGTAAACTGAATCTCGAATTTAATTAGAAAAGTTTTTAAAAGATTTTCATTGAAACGTATTGTAAAATCCAATCATTTTTCATTATTTGTAAGTACATATGTACTTGAACAAGACAATTACAGTTATTTTAATATTCATTTTCCGTCATAAACGTAAAAAAAAAAATATTATAATATCTTTAGGAATTGGGAAAAATATTTTCGTACATGAGTAGATAAATGAAAATAGGTAAACAATGAACGAAAATATAATGTTATTGTGGTTCTTACTTTCGAATAATACCAAAATATTTTGTTCTTCTGTTTGATTAATCAAGTTTGTGTTAGGAAATTGCTAGGTTTAAATAGATAATCCTTCTAAAATAAGTTTTTACCCAATATAAATGTTTAAAAAAAATTGTATAGGATGGCCAGTGACGCAATATTTATTTTAGTGTACTTATATTTTATTTCACCAGTGGTTTAATGGGATTATTTAATTAATACTATCATTTGAAATTGGGAAGAATGTTTTCGTACATGAGTAGAAAGTGGTTGTAAAATGGAAATAGATAAACAATGAAAGAGAAATATGATGGGCCTTACTTTGGAATATAATGCAAAAATATTTTGATTTTTTTTTACTTACTTTTAAGGCTTAAATAGATAATTCTAAAGTAAGTTTTTATGCAATATACATGTTTAAAATTTTTTTTGAGAGCATGTTTAGAGAGGGACTATTTATTTCAGTGTACTTGCATTTTATTTTAATAATGGCTTAATAGAAATATTGAAAATAAAATATATACGGCAAATTAATATGTTTATTGCCAATTGTACAAGCATATCACAAGAAATGGCAATTATTGATGATGATGAAATCAATATGTCATCTAGAATGGTCCAGGCCTTTCATCATTTTAAGCAATATTTTAAAAGAATGGGTTTGAATGTTAGAATATAAACTTGAAACGATTAAAAATAATGCTGAGTTGTTTAAAAATAGAGATTACTGACTAAAATAGGCCGAATAAAGAATGATAAGTCAAATTTAGTGATTGACGAAAGGCCTAGACTGTTCTAGATGGAGGCGAGAAGCGACCGTAACGGTCGAGCCCCCGCGCTCAGCCAATGGGCTTCGTTGACGTCAGTCAGGAGGCGGGTCTAGAAAGTTCCCCGGCAAAATATAAGGGAGTCTTTCTGATGGACGCGCTAGTTTTATACTTGACATAAAGCGATATACTAGTTCTCAAGTGCGATTTTATAAGTGCGTTCTAGTTTATACACGACAAAATGCCTGCAGTAGGAATTGATCTTGGTACGACTTACTCGTGCGTCGGCGTTTGGCAGCATGGGAAGGTCGAGATCATCGCCAACGACCAGGGGAACAGGACGACGCCTAGCTACGTGGCCTTTTCGGACACGGAGCGGCTGATAGGAGATGCGGCCAAGAACCAGGTAGCTATGAACCCTCAGAACACAGTTTTCGACGCTAAACGGCTCATTGGTAGGAAGTATGACGACCCTAAGATACAGGAAGACATCAAGCACTGGCCCTTTAAAGTAGTCAATGACTGTTCAAAACCTAAAATCCAAGTGGAGTACAAAGGAGAAATGAAGACATTCGCCCCTGAAGAAATCAGCTCTATGGTTCTCATAAAAATGAAAGAGATAGCCGAAGCATACCTTGGTTCCAAAGTCAAAGATGCAGTTATTACAGTTCCCGCATATTTCAATGACTCACAGAGGCAAGCCACTAAAGATGCCGGTGCCATTGCTGGATTGAATGTACTCCGGATTATCAATGAGCCTACAGCTGCTGCTTTAGCATATGGTTTGGACAAAAACTTGAAAGGTGAGAGAAATGTACTCATTTTCGATCTAGGAGGCGGTACCTTTGACGTTTCCGTCCTAACCATAGACGAGGGTTCACTGTTTGAAGTCAAGTCAACGGCGGGAGATACACATTTGGGAGGAGAAGATTTCGACAATAGGCTTGTTAGCCATTTGGCTGACGAATTCAAGAGGAAGTACAAGAAGGACTTGAAGACCAACCCAAGAGCCCTCAGAAGACTTAGAACTGCAGCAGAGAGAGCCAAGAGGACACTGTCTTCCAGCACTGAAGCAAGCGTTGAAATAGATGCACTGTTCGAAGGAATTGACTTCTACACCAAGGTAACCAGAGCTAGATTTGAGGAATTGTGTTCAGACTTGTTCAGGTCGACTTTGCAACCAGTAGAGAAAGCCTTGCAGGACGCCAAACTTGACAAAGGTTCCATTCATGACGTCGTGCTTGTTGGAGGCTCGACTAGAATCCCGAAAATCCAAAATCTCTTGCAGAATTTCTTCAACGGAAAGTCTCTAAATATGTCCATCAACCCAGATGAAGCTGTTGCTTATGGTGCTGCAGTTCAAGCCGCCATTTTGAGTGGAGATCAAAGTTCCCAGATTCAGGACGTCCTCTTGGTTGACGTAGCTCCGCTTTCATTGGGCATAGAAACAGCTGGAGGAGTAATGACTAAGATCATAGAGAGGAACACCAGAATCCCGTGCAAGCAAACTCAGACTTTCACAACATATTCAGATAACCAACCTGCTGTTACCATCCAAGTGTACGAAGGTGAGAGAGTGATGACCAAAGACAACAATCTCCTTGGTACTTTCGACCTGACTGGCATTCCTCCAGCGCCCCGAGGAGTACCCAAGATTGATGTGACTTTCGACCTCGACGCCAATGGCATTCTGAATGTTTCTGCCAAGGACACTAGCTCTGGGAAAGAGAAGAACATCAGGATAGAAAACAACAAAGGCAGATTGTCTAAGGAAGAAATCGAAAGGATGGTTAACGATGCTGAGAAGTACAAGAACGAAGATGAAGTACAGAGGCAGAGGATCTCAGCAAGGAATCAATTGGAGAGCTACATATTTTCTGTGAAGCAAGCTATTGATGATGCTGGCGACAAACTGTCTGAAGATGATAAGAACACAGCCAGGGCTAAGTGTGATGAAGCGATGAAGTGGTTGGACAACAACTCTCTCGCAGAAAAGGACGAATATGAACATAAACTGCAAGAACTTCAAAAGGAATGTGTTTCATTCATGACCAAGATGCACGGTGCTGGCTCAGCTGGATGTGGTCAACAATCTGGCGCTAACTTCTCAAGACCATCAGGACCAACTGTCGAAGAAGTAGATTAAATTTCTATATTTGATTAAAATATATTAATGTGTAAAAAGAAACTGTAATATTTTAAAACTTTTGTTTACTTTATAATTTTTTATTTATTTTTTGAATAGCATAGAAATATTTAATTATTTTTTTTTTTTTAATTTTGTTCAAATAAATCTGAAAACCTCGCTGATTTAATTGTTGTATTATACAGAGACTGATGATTTATTTACACATTGTGTCATTATTGTGATATTTTAAGTATTTATTTTAAACTATTATATTATTATAAATAAATTTTTATTTTTTTACTTCTTTTGTCATTTTTTCACCCTTTATCTCCTATATTACAATGCCATAAAGACTCGTATATTGGAGGAAAAATAAGTCCAACTAAACATAAGTAAAAATAGTTATCAAATCGTATAAGACTAATATTGATAATTAGGAGATATAATTATTAAATTTAGTAATTTGTATGAACAATTATTTAACTTAAAAATATATAGGAAGTTTTAAATAAAAGGTTAACATTTTCAATTATTAAAAGTTTATTATAATTAAGTTTGAGAATAATTTTTCAAATTTTATATATTCATCTGTTTTAAATAACACATAATAATATGGTACGAGGGAACATGAAAAGAGAGACAAACTTTATTATTTTAGCATATTTCCCCTCGGCGAAATTAATTTTTGCGATTGTAGTCATGAAGATGTTTTTGAACTTAAAACTATAGGAAGAACACCTTCAGGATCATAATGCTATTGAACATTCGTGAAGGTGTAAACTAACAGTGCATTAGATTGAACATCATTGATTGTAAGGAAATATATAATATTGTTAATCTAGAACTTGCCAGGGTCATAAATTATGTGATAAAAAAGAAGCAGTTTCATAATTTCATGTCATCATGTCGGAAAATGATGACTATTTCTGATATTATATTAATGACAAAAATAAAAAGTTCGTCAGCAGAGCTATGTAAACTAAGTAGATTATACATAGGTGATCTCATCTCGCCACATTTTCTGATTGAAAACCAAAAAGTCCGTCACGAAGGGACTGAGCAGATTTTCCTCCTGAAGTTTAACAATTTATAAATCTACATACTGGCAACACAACACCACCGTGAATACATACAAACGGTAATAAGAAATCTCAGTAAATATTAATAATTTCCTGGCGGAAAGCGATTGAAATATGAACAAACAGGTCTGCCATCCTCTCACCGGTAAGACAAACAATTATTGAAATATAAGATAACAGAACTGAAATATAAATACAGAATATAACATATTAATTTTCTTTAAAACTATTTACTATATCTAGTACTGTATTTATAATGAATCGAAATAGTTTTTGTTGTTTCAATCAATCAAATTTTAGTAGTCCAAAAACTTAAGACAGGGGGGGGGGGTCAGGTCACCAGACCATATTTGCATGTATCACGTAGTAATAAAGGTCTTTTGAAAACAATATTTGGTATTTAAGCTTCGAATAAAGTAGTTTATTATATAACAGAGTATTGTTTATGTAACATGAGTAGAAGAGGATGTTTGCTGAATGCTAAAAACTGAAAAAATGCAAATATCTCGGTTAATATCCAAAGTAGAGAATAAATATATATAACAATATTTATAGTACATTTAATTTGCAATAAGATTGGTTCCATACAAGTTTTCAATCCGACGTATAGTAAAGGAGATATTTCGAAAATCCCCCTCCCACTGGCCCTATTTATCATTAACGAACTTTATCTTTCTTTTTGCATAAAACGAGTAAATAATATATATATATATATATATATATATATATATATATATATATAGAATTAATTTTGAACGAACCTCATTTTCGTCATCTGCTGGGTAGGATTGGTGGAAATTTGAAGACATTTTTCGAAAATCGCGTCATGAGTACGACCTCAATAGCTGATTTTATGACCTCAATACTGGTTGGTTTATTGACTGATTAGAATTGTGATACAAATATTATGGTTGCATGTGATAATCTGTGGCACAAATTATTCTTCTAATTAGAATTGATTAAATATATTTAAAAAATGAGATTAAATTATTTGTTGTAAGGAAATGTAATTCTTCAACGACGATGTAAATCGTCCCCTCCACTGTTGAAAATAAACTTCAAAGGAGTATTAACCCGTATATGAAAATTGTAGCTTGAGAAATTATTAAAAAAAAAATCTGCTAATTGAGAGGAAATGATTTTGATTTTAGAGAATCCTGTTTATTCGGTTTAGAGAATAATATAATACCGTATCTAAGAACTGATCTATCTATACCTGATTCTCCACGACAAATTAAACTTTTTATAAGATTATAGTTTAGTTACTTTTTCTTAAATATAGACATCATAGCATTTGTTTTGTGTTAACGTATTTCATTAATTGAAAGTTTGAAGGTTGGCATTTCTGAAACAATAACCTTCTTCAGTGTAACCTCCGATCTTTGCTCGGAGGTTTTGGTATTTTATTTGTAAATTTCATAATACTTTGAAAGATGTACGAATTAGATGAAGGTACTTCCAGTATTCTTTGATTCATATTAAACTCTGAATTACATGATTCGTATAATATAAACACCTTTTGTCCTAATTTATGAGCTTGTTTTGTTCAAGAATATTGCAGCTTCTGTTTATGGTTTCTATACACCTATTTTTTCTGATTTAAATTTATTACTTATGCCTCTTCTTAATTAAAAAAAAGTCCTAATTAGCCATAGCTCTATAAAGTGGGCAATAATATGTAATTAAGGATTATAATCTGTTTGAGACAGGAAGAAATTAAACCTATTTCTTTGTTTTGCTTTCGCTTGACAGTTATTCATCAATCATTCTGCTGAAATATAAAACAAAAGCATCATTCTCAGCCAATATTTCAGATTTAGATGGAAATTTATTTGTCAGTTTCCCCTTCAGAAATAAATGATCATATCAAATTCTATGTACTACCTCGGTTTCCATTTTAAACATTTTGAAGTCTTCATTAAGATTGACTGTTTGATGGCGCAAATTGAAATTTGCTGCTTATTTTTAAAATCAATTATAGTTATTTTTTTTTTGCTTTAAATGTTAAATATTCTCAATTTGTCAGACAATATCAAAACTTCAAATGTCATAGATAGCTACTTGGAGATACCAAAACTATGGTGTGGCTCATTATATCAATATGGAGCATAATTTTAAAATAGTTCTAAGATTGTCGTTATTTTCATGTCTTTTCTGATTGTGCAAATAACTCCCAAGCATTATGAGACTTTTTTTTTTTTTGTATATCCTAGGAGTGGTATTGAAGTATACATTTTCGGCATATGCTAAGTGACATCTATGCTGTGGGGGAACATTCTTTAAAAAGACAAAACAAACTGATTGTTACTGTCCAATCTACCTGTAAAGTTTTTTTTAGATACAACAGTTTACTTATCTATTATTTTAAGTCTACATATTCTTATGTCATAAGAGTGTAGTGTTATTAGTTATTGCTAACTTTGTTTTATTGAGGTTAATGAGGATGGAATATCTACAGACTCCCGCCCTTTTCTAGACAAGAAAAAACTTAATGATTTTATTTTATGCTATTTGTTATGTTAAGTATGTTTGCTTATTCCCACCCTGTCTAGAAATGGGTGGTAACCTGTACTGTCCCAATTAGCCATTGTAGCAAAAAATGGGCGTTAATAAAATAATAAGTATGCTTGCATTAAGTATATATATTCATTCATTTTAGAGCAATATGAGGATGATGAGGCAGAAGAAATTTCGAGCGAGCTGTGGCAAGAAGCTTGTTGGATTGTTATCAACGCCTATTTTGATGAAAAAGGTCTTGTCAGACAGCAGTTGGATTCATTTGATGAATTCATTCAGATGTCAGTCCAGAGGATTGTTGAAGATTCCCCACAGATAGATCTTCAAGCTGAGGCACAGCACACATCTGGTGAAGTCGAAACACCTGTAAGTAGAAATATTTTAGGATTTTAGTAAATATATCTGTATTATATTTTTGAAATTTTGCTTTTAGTATTTTCAGTACTTAATTGAATTGTAAATAGATACATAATTTTTATTTCCTAATTTTTAGAATGACTAGTTGTGTATATCCTAAGTTAAAATATTATTTTTAAAGTAAATAATTGCTTATGTAGGATATCGACAGTGTTGATCAGCAACCTCGTGTGCCAAAAAAATTATAAATTCTGATTTTTTCATGTCTACATTAATTGTACTGTTATTGATGTTCTGTTTCAAGGGTATATTAAAATTTATTTTATATTATTCACCAGTACTTTGAAAGAAATATATCAGTGTTTTCATTTACTGAATGATTTAATTAGTTTTTAAGCCTCCTGTAAAAGTATTTTTTTTTGACATTCGAGGTTGCTGATCAACACTGTCGATATTGTGTATGAATTTTCTCTTTATAAATGTATTAAAGCTATTTTAAATTAGTTTTTACTAAGAATTTCATGTCTGACTTAAAATCTAGCTTTCAAGAAATTGTTAAAAGAAAGAAACTCAATTAGAGTTGAATCATATTTACATCCTTGCACGAATTATCCATTTTGACCCTCTCTGAATCTATTTTGACTAGTTTTGGTGTTAAATCTTTATGTATCTCACATAATTCAAAAATGGCTAGCCTTAGAATGTTGAAATTTCATATTTAGTATTGTTGCATATTTCATTTTTGTACCTCCCATTTTAATCAAATTCTATGAAGTGGGAGGAGGGGGGGGGGTTAGAACGGGAATAGAAATAAAACATTTCCAATTTCTCCGTTCACATTTGAGATACAGTATATTTGTGTAGGAAGGTTTTCGTTTGTCATGAAAAATCTATAAATTATGTTCTATGACATTTTTCGATCGATTGATTTGGAATAGAGATATCACTTTTAAATGAAATAATTTTAAATGAAGCGCAAATTTGATTGGATTTTTTGTCTAACGAAATCTACTCTTTGTAAATGTAATTCTATTTATATAATTAATTTTATCTATTGAAACATATTTGTTTTCCTTTTTTCAGCCTAGGTATTTACTAAAATTTGAGCAAATTTATTTATCAAAGCCCACTCACTGGGAGAAAGATGGTTCACCATCACCCATGATGCCAAACGAAGCTCGTTTGAGAAATCTTACTTATTCTGCGCCTTTGTATGTTGACATCACTAAAACGATTATTAGGGAAGGAGAAGAACCAATTGAATCTCAGCATCAGAAATCATTTATTGGTAATTTTCCATGCATTCTTATTAGCAGTTAATTAACTTTTTTATTTTGGTAAATGCAATGTATTGGGCCAAATAAATAAATTCCTTCCTTCCTTTTCCCCATGTATTAATTTTTTAAAATTAAATTAATGGTTGGGCAATGGTTTATCAAGTGTTATTGTAATTACCTCTTAATGTAAAATGAAGCTGAAATAGAATAGAAATAGGAAGAATTTTTGATTGGTTGGTGACATTGTTCTGATGAAGAATTGTTCAGCCCATGTACAATTAGAGAAATTTACAGCCACATAGTTCTTTGATAATTTACATAATGCTTTGAAAGAAACACACGACTAAAACAGCATAACATAAGTTTGAATAACAATTGATAAAACTATAATAGTTTAGTATTTACTTATTTTTTATAAAAGAGAAAAATCAAATAATATCACAAGTATTAAAGAAAAAAAAATTTAATGCCATATTTAATTAAATATTTATTATGATGAATATTCCAAACAATTTTGTAAATGTTGTATTTCAATATGAAAAACATGTTTTTTATTAGTAATTTATAAATGAGACATTATTAGTTATGAGAAATTAAAATCCTGAATTTTGTCATCGATTACTATAACTACTTATTTGTCATATTTAATTTAGTTACCTCCCATATATATGCAAATAAATTTAATATTTTTGTGGTATTTATTTCGTTTTGTTTTTAGGTAAAATTCCCATCATGTTGAGGTCAACCTACTGTCTTTTAAATGGACTAACTGATCGTGATCTTACTGAGTTGAATGAATGTCCACTTGATCCTGGTGGTTACTTCATAATTAACGGATCAGAAAAGGTATTGTGGTAACTACACTTTATGATTTTGTAATACCCAGATAGTTTTAGTTCTAGGACTTTATATAGAAAGGATGATCCTAATGGGCAAATAGTGAATGGGGCTTGGATGATGGTCAGAGAATTGTGGTGAGATCAAGTATATTTGTAGACTCTCATGGTAGACCTCCAACAAAGTTTAAGTAAGCCTTGCCCTGGAAGTAGGTAGCAGTCGGAGAAAAGCTTTAAAAAATTACTGTTTTAGTTATTTTATAATTAGCTGATTTTTGCATAACATTAAAAGCAATTACCAGTGTGTTCAATAGAACTTGTTAGGGATAAAAGGTCATCAGACAGAGGAAATAGTTAGAATTCAATTGCGATAACTGACGATTGGTTTGGATACTAGTTTTCATGAAAGCTAGACTATCTTGCAGTCTATACGAAGGAGGGCCCGGAGTGCTATAAGACAGCATGTGTTTTATGAGAGAGCAAATGATTTTATGTATGGCAAATAAGAAAGGTTTATAATCACTTCTGTTAGAAAGTACAACAGTCATGTGCTCTTCTATGACAGATTTGTCCTAACAGCTAAGGAATGACTAATTATCAAAGTATGTGGTTTTTTTAACCATATTTTTTAAAAATATAAGTTAACTAAAACTCCTATCAAAAGTTGTACTAACTATCTTCCAGCTCCTGGCATCCTTGAAGAAACTAGGCTTTTGCAATCATTCAATATAGTCAGCAGTTGGTGACTCTAATGGCAAGTTCTCTAACTGATTGCTTCATCTTAAATCCCAATTATTTTTTCATTTCTTTTTAATTACATAATCATAGAAAACTCTGTAATAATGGTCCCAATTAGTGACCAAATAGGGAAAGAAATATCTGAATTTTTTATTCAGACCTCCTTTATAACTCCCACCCCCGTTCGAACCTAAAAAATTTAATATAGCTTATAATTATGAAAGAATCAATGCTAATTTATATATAGAGTTTTGTTAAGTTCGGTTTAATCGTTAGTGTCCAATAAAATTGTTGGCTTCCACTTTAATTTTTTAGTGTATATCTCTTGTTTATACTTTGTTATACGACAAAAGTGAGTATAACAAAAGTTACTCTAAATAACAAAATAAACAACTTTTATCCTGTGTATTTTTGACGAAAAACCAATAGGAAACGAAGTATCGCTATTTTTAATTTTAGGCCTCCCTTACAACTCCCACTCCCTGCTCCTTCTGCCAGGCTGATTTGTGTATCTAAACTATTCCAGTGTAGGGCGTCACCCAACACACATACTAAAATATTCATTCAAATCGGTCCAGCCGTTTAGGAGGAGCTCAGTGACATACACACGTACAGTAGAATTATATATATATAAAGATACTCTTATTTTAAATATTTTTCCAACATTTGAATTAATTTGAATAGATAATTATTTTTGTATATAAATTTGATCAGTTGATTTTAATTCATTGAAAATGTTTATATATGTATTTGCATTGGTATAATAAGAGTTTTAAATAAATGTTGTTGTTATAAATTGTATACCTTTGTTGATATATTTCTCTAAAGACGTGTTTCTCGTTTTTTAGGTGCTTATAGCCCAGGAGAAGATGGCAACTAATACTGTATACGTTTTCAGTATGAAGGACGGAAAATTTGCCTACAAGGCTGAAATTCGATCTTGCCTTGAACACTCTTCTAGGCCTACTTCGACTCTTTGGGTTAACATGATGGCCAGAGGTGGACAAGTATGTATACATAGTTAGGCTCATTACAATATTTTTCCATAGATTTAAAGGAAAATGTAAATTAGCAATGACTACTTTAAATTTTTTAATAGAGTATTTCTTATTTTTCTAGAGTATCAAAAAATCTGCTATTGGACAACGTATTATTGCTATTCTTCCTTATATAAAGCAGGAAATTCCCATTATGATCGTGTTTCGTGCTCTTGGTTTCGTAGCTGACAGAGATATTCTGGAACATATCATTTACGATTTCGACGACCCAGAAATGATGGAAATGGTATTTATTTTTGTTATTACAAATAGTATTTCCATTTATATTTAAAATAAGCTATTATTGATTGTTATCTTGATCTATGTCTCCTACTAATACAATTTTGGTCTTATAAATATCCAGGAAATTTAATTAGTATTATAATTTGTAGGTTAAACCATCTCTTGATGAAGCTTTTG
Organism: Riptortus pedestris; assembly: GCA_019009955.1. Classification (NCBI taxonomy): domain Eukaryota; kingdom Metazoa; phylum Arthropoda; class Insecta; order Hemiptera; family Alydidae; genus Riptortus; species Riptortus pedestris. The sequence goes on along the minus strand of CM032231.1, from coordinate 130,109,549 downwards.
TAATTCAAGAACAAAACGTTGCTCTCAACTTTATTGGAGCCAGAGGAGCTCGGCCTGGAGTAACAAAAGAGAAAAGAATAAAATACGCTAGAGAAATTTTACAAAAGGAAATGTTGCCTCATGTGGGTGTCTCTGATTTCTGTGAAACAAAGAAAGCCTACTTCTTAGGGTAATTTTCTTTCATGGATTTTAAGTTGGAATAATACATTAGCAGATTTTCCGCAATGTTCCTCAAAAACTCAAAATATTTCTTTTATTATAAGTTTGATCAAAAACTTGTATGCAACCAGTTTTATTGCAAAGTTAATTTCTATAAATGCTATATACATTATTTCTCTATCATAAATATTCCATTTTCAGCCTTCAGCAAACTCCCACTTTTAGTTACCGCATGTCAACAACAATCCAATGTATCATTAAACATATTATTCCAAGCCTAAATACTAAATATTGTTTTCAGCAGACCTTTATTATGTGAGATTCATGCAAATAGGTTGTGTGTTTATATCATCAATTATGATTTTGGGTAGTCATTACTTGAAAGTGTTTATTTGATCTACACCATACTCAGTATTTAACCATTTCATTCAGCACTAAACTATATAGTGGTCAATGGCTGAAATTGATCCAGGAATAGGTAGGGGGGGGGATTAGAGGGGAGAATTAGAAAATTTCAAATATCTCCGTTGTTATTGGTCGGATCGAAAAATGCTATAGAATAAATTTTATTAAACTATTGATCCACCACGATTGTTGTTCTTTACATATTTTTGTAACTCAAATATTGAAAGTGTTATTCATAATTTCTTGTTTTCAGCTTTCAGTAAACCCCCACTTTTATTCATTGGAATTTTACTTAAAAATAGAAAATATATGGCGAGAGGATAATATTTATGTGACATACCAGTTTGTAGAAAATGTGCTTTGTTTAATGAGCCTCTGTGTGGTGGATTTTCTTTTCAAATTTCTTAATCTTTAGGAGTGTTGCTAAGTATTTTCTTCACAATAACTGATTTCCCATAATGGGCACCTAAAAGTTTTCTACATGACGACTATCATGACAGTTCTCTTGGAGAGACACATACTCTTAGTGCTTGCTAAAATCTACATCTGTAATTCTAATTATGAGAATTTAGGAATTTTAAAAATTTGCTAATACAGATTCATAATTTGGATGGGCTTATTAGTTATTTAAAATAAAATCCTTAGTCCCACCGCTGGCTAGAAAAGAGTTGTAACCTGTAGATAACTTGTCCCAATAAGCCTAAGTTGCAAAAAGTGGACGCTCATAAATAATTTAGTTTTTTTATTAGTTATTTATGTATATATTTCCTTATATTATTATATTAAAATCTGTTTCCTTTACTTCTTTTTTGCAGTTATATGGTGCATAGATTACTATTGGCTGCCCTTGGTAGGAGAGAGTTAGATGACAGAGATCACTACGGTAACAAGAGATTAGATCTTGCTGGTCCTCTTCTTGCATTTTTATTCAGAGGGTATGGTGCTCCCCCTTTTTAAATATTTTATTATCCTGCACTTTTAATTATTATTATTACTCTATTATTCACCTTATTTAATCATAAATTTTAATTTCAGATTGTTTAAGAACTTAATGAAAGAAGTACGAATGTATGCTCAAAAATTCATTGACAGGGGAAAAGATTTCAATTTAGAGCTGGCCATTAAGACGAAGATAATTACAGATGGGCTTAGGTATTCTCTTGCTACAGGCAATTGGGGCGATCAGAAAAAAGCCCATCAGGCCAGGGCCGGTGTGTCTCAGGTAAGCAAGAATTTATTATTTTGAATTCTAAATATATCACATTTATTATTTCATTTAATTTACTTAGAGCTTTTTGTTTTAAAGAAAAATTTTATTTCAAGTCAACTTTTATGGTTCTTTCATTGTTCTGAAAATTGTTTTAGGGATTACTATGGGGTTTGGTGGTATCTTATTCATCTCTATACACTTAGAAATAGGAAGCTCATAAATAGTAGCAATGGGTACAAAATTCGTTTATTATGAGTCTTTGATACATTATTTACATATACAAGGGGAGGTCAAAAAGTTCCCGGCCTGACCCATAGGGAAATGAAATAAAAACACAAAATGTGCATTATTTTTCAATATCCTTTGTTATTTATACATTTATTACATCTATTTATTAATTTTTCTAAACCCCCCAAATAATAATTTTCTTCTTTGGATTCAAAATGAGCATCAATAGCCTGTTTGAGTTCAATGTCGTCTAAAAATCTTCTTCCCCTTAGGTCCTTTTTGAGATTTGGGAACAGAAAGTAGTCACTGGGAGCCAGATCCGGGCTGTAGGGTGGATGGCCGATCAAATCAAAGCCCAAGGTGTCAAGCGTAGCCATCACTTTACGAGAGGTGTGCACGGGAGCATTGTCATGAAGCAGCATGATTCCTCGGCTCAGCTTCCCCCTCCTCTTCTCCTTGATTGATTCTCTAAGACGGGTCAGAACATTACAATAGTACTCTCCCGTGATTGTTTCACCTTTGTCTTTGTAATCAATCAACAGGATTCCTTCTGAATCCCAAAAAATTGTGGCCATAATCTTGCCTGCCAAGGGTGTGACCTTGAACTTGACAGGTGGCTTGTCGCCTTTTCTACGCCACTGCATTGACTCCTGTTTAGACTCCGGATCATAGTGGTGGACCCAGGTCTCGTCCCCAGTCACTATTTGTGTCAAAAGATTCATGGGATTTGAACCACAAAGCGACAAAAATTCTTTGCAGCAATCGATTCTCACTTTCCTTTGAGCTGACGAGAGGTTTCTGGGAACCCATCGTGCACTAACCTTTGACATGCCGAGGTGGGTGTATAGAATGTTTAGCACAGTAGTTTCCGATACACCAACCATCCTCGCGATCTGCTTCTTCTTCAGACGGCCATCATTGAGCAGCAAGTCCTCTATGCGGTTGATGATGTCTGGGGTGGTTGCTTCCACAGGCCTTCCTGGTCGCGAGTCGTCTTCTAAGGATTCTCGCCCCATTTTGAATAAACTACACCAACATTTCACAGTACTATAGTTAGGGGACAAGTCCCCATACACGTTCCTAAGGCGTTCAAAAATTTCTGAAAGCCTTATGCCTTCTTTGACTAAGAATTTCATCACATCTCTGTATTCAATGTTGCTCATTTTAAAGACAAGTGCAAACTGATGATAATAAAAGTATTATATATACAATAGGATTATAAAAATTTGTGTGAGTATTACTATGGATTAGGTAAACATGACAAGCTCAAAGTCCTTTATCTTAATTGCCTCCTTCATAGTTATGCCGGGAACTTTTTGACCTCCCCTTGTATTATGCACCAAAACTCTTTCAGTTTGGTGACTTTGGAACTGAGTATAATAAGAGATAGAAAAAAACATGTAATTTTTAAATGGCTATGACTTTAACCGTTCCTTATAGTTCTGAGCTATACTCTTCTAATTTTGGATGCTAGCTTCGAAGGGTTCTCCACCAAGTCAAGATTGTGCATTGTGTACTGTCTCTGTCTTCTAGGGGTTACCAAATAGTGCAAGATTGAAGATTGAATTAATTGCACTTGTACAGTCAATGCAGGCTGCCCATTTTAATAGCACAGATGTCTTGTGTATAGATGTCGTAAAATTGTTTTAGCTTGGCATTGATTTTGATCCTCCATCTTTAGTACTCTTGTTGTATAGTTGGTTCTGAATTCTTATTTACCTTTTCTCCCAGAACATCAAAGCTTAACTTCTTTCTCCTTGTTTTACAACTTTCTCCTCCATGCTTCAAGTATTCAGTTTATCTTCTGCTGTACCATTGACTTAGTTGAAGTTAGGTGTATACAAAACATTTTGCTGTACTTCATTTAAAATTCTTTCATTTGGTGCTATCTTCCTTCAATCTAATGGATCAGATTGAAAAATTCCAGGAAATAATTTATACATCTTTTTATGATAAACGTAAAAAGTCCTTGCATATCTTCTGTATCTTTAATAGTTTAACAGAATTTTGAAATTATTTATTCGAGTCCTCTAAACCCCTCCCTCACCCCCACCATAATTGATTTTGATCAAAAGATGAGGTGCATAACTTAAAGTTAAGTCAATCCAAAATATGAAATTTCAAAATTTGAAGGCTTATCGTTTTTGAGTTGTATATGCAAGTTATGTGTATATATTGTATATAGATTCAGGGTGGGTCAAAATGTATAATTCCATCGTAATCTGTGAATCAAAATTTTTTACAATTACAATGCATCCTTTACTTTGTACAAGGAAGTTAAAATACAGTTCTGTATAATACCTGGGGCGCAGGTTAGCCATGTGAGTTGACCTTAATCTCACATGGTAAACTTAGAGTGGCGAGTTCGATTTCCATTTGGGCAATAGGAATTTATTTTGTGACGTAATTCATTAAATAAAATCCTTAGTTCCACTCTGGCTAGAAAAGTGTGGTAACTTGTAGGTAACTTGTCCCAATTGACCTTAGTTGCAAAAAATGGACGTTAATAAATAATATATATATATATATATATATATATATATATATATATATATAATACTAATTTTATAAATCATTTACCTCACTAATGACATTAAAACTATATTTGTATTAATCAATCAATAGTATTGTTAGCCGTTATTATAATAATTCAGAGTAGTAGGTAATAGTTGGGTTTCGGCTAATAAAGTTTTCTAGATTCTTCTTTTAGAGGATTTTTTAATATAATAATTGATGTGATAATGTAGTCTCCACTGTATGCAGTTCGTGCTCTCTGCTCTTCCCCCATATTAAATAGCTGCTCTGAAGAAGGGAACCAACGGTTGCCCGAAACTGTCAGCAAATAAAAAATCCTCTAAAAGAAGAATCTAGAAAACTTTATTAGCCGAAACCCAACTATTACCTACTACTCTGTATATTTGTATTAATTGATTACAGTATTGATATATTGCAGGTGTAACTTCTTCTATTTTTGTTCATACTATAGTATTATTAAATTATTTCTTATGATTTCAGGTATTGAACAGACTTACTTTTGCTTCTACACTTTCTCATTTGAGGCGTGTAAACTCTCCTATTGGAAGGGATGGTAAACTAGCTAAGCCTAGGCAGCTGCACAATACACTGTGGGGTTAGTACTTATTTTAAAGTTTTTAAGGAAAATACATATTATTATTTGATGCACTTTCTCTTTTAAAGCTCCAAAAATTGGTAATTATTTTGTATAAATAATACTTAACTATTTGGCATTCATCATTGAATATCCTAAATCTTATTGCTTTCTATTTAAAATCTTTTTGAAATTGATTTATTGGTCTTCATGTATATTGAATCAATCTTTGTTCTGCAGATTTTACTGAGGGAGTTTTTTCATACTTTTAAAATAGTTAATAATAGAATTAAAACTCATATTATTCATTGCTGAAAATCTGATTGTTATTTAAAAATTAAATTAATTTTACAATGTCATGATCCACAGGAATGATATGCCCTGCTGAGACCCCGGAAGGAGCTGCTGTAGGCCTCGTAAAAAATCTTGCTCTAATGGCTTATATATCCGTCGGTTCTCAGCCATCTCCAATTCTTGAGTTCTTGGAGGAGTGGTCGATGGAAAATCTTGAGGAAATAGCCCCATCTGCTATTGCTGATGCTACCAAAATTTTCGTAAATGGATGTTGGGTAAGACAAGTTCTTATGTAAGATATTTTCAACCTGAGTTCTATAGAAGCTACCTTACTAAATGACAGAAGAATGTGTGAGATTTATTTTCTCTTTTTTAGCAGATTTCCCTTAAGGGGTGCTGCCAGGACATGGGGACTTTGATGAGTATGACAGCAGACCACCAGACTAAACACAAACTCAATACACACCATCAAACTTACTATACAAAGACATAGTGAGACATATACGATACCCCTAGACAAATGGCAATCAGAATGGATAAAAGTAAACAACTACCTCTGCAATCTCAAAAGTACAATTAAAGAGTGACCATAGGAGTACTAGACGGGAGAAAGTTGTTCTTGCAAGATTCAGGTTCGGCCACACATACCTTACACTTAGACATACTGACAAGGACAAACAGCCCTATATGCAAATACTGTAACAAGCACCTAACAATAAAACACATACTAATAGACTTCATGCAATGCATACATACTCCAGATATGGGTGAGCTACTAACTGACAGAACCCAATATATTACACACATACTAACACATCTAAAACATAAATATTTACCAAAACATATATAATTAAAAAACAATAGGTCTATAACATACTTACGAAGAGTTGCAAAGTTTTATTATATTTTAATAGGCATAGTACGGATATGAGAAAACTTGATATTTAAGGGATTTTTTCCATAATGTATAAATAAAATATCTGGTTTTACATGATGGAGTAAATAGAATACTCTAAATAGAGATTCGATGTCACTTAACCTCATCCATTCACCCAAGATGTGGGGTATAAAACAAATAAATGAATAATCATTGTCGACCTCTATTAGGGAACAGCAATTATACTTATACTTTTGAACAATTAGATAGAAGGCCTAAATGAATTTTTTTAGTGATGGTTGTTTGTTCCGGCACAAATAAATCCTTTTCCACCCCTTTTATGCTATCTGTAGGTAAGGCCTTGGAAATACCCATTTTTAAGAAGCAGCATTGAGTTTTACTCATGACATCATTTTCAAACATTTTGGAATAGTGGGGGTTTAGAGAGGAGTGATTCGAAAATTCTAAATATTTCCATTATTATGAGTTGCATTGCAAACTAGATCCAATCTTGTTAAACTATTGATGTTCTTCAATTATTGTTATATGCATAATTTTGTATCTAAAATATAATGATTGTTCTTCGTACTTTCTTGTATTGAGGTCTTCATTAACCCCCTCTGATGAGATCACAAGCATTCTATAGCAGCGCATGAGAAATCTGCTCCGTTTACGCAGTACTTTCATACTGAATGGGAGGACTAAAAATTCTATTCTAAACGTTGACGTTCAACTGACTATATTAAATGTAATTTGGGCATAATAGAAACTCTGAAATAAAGCATTTTGAAATCAAATAAATGAATAGATATGTATGTATAATTTACAGCTGTTTTTAATTGAAAAGTGAGTGTAAATGATTTCAACTTATTCTTACTGGAAGAATAGGAAAAATGATGCATCAATAGTGAGAGAGCCTGGGGGCATCACCACTCCTTTATCCAATCTTTATTGCTATCTGATGACGTCATGCTATGTGTTAGCAAAATAGCAAAATTAAAATGATTCCTATAACTAAATTGAATGTTACAATTTTAAAATTTCAGGTTGGCATTCATCGTGATCCTGAACAGTTGATGGGAACTTTGAGGAAACTAAGACGTCAGATGGACATCATTGTATCTGAAGTATCTATTATTCGTGACATCAGGGATCGTGAAATCAGGATTTATACAGATGCAGGAAGGATTTGTAGACCACTGCTCATCGTTGAAAGTGGACAACTTTTACTCAAAAAGAGACACATTGAGAGTTTAAAAGAAAGAGACTATAACAATTATGGGTAATTTGTTGTTGCAATTTTATATTTACCTTGTGGTTTTTGCAAACATTTTGTCTCAAGTAATTGCATTATTCAAATATAAGTAAAATAACTACATCAGCAGATTACCATCAGAAGAGGTAAAAAGGAAATACTACTAAGGTGTTCATATTTAGGACGTAATGGATAAAGTAGCCTTCATGTATACTTTTAATGTACTTATATACTGATTTGGATCTCGGATCATATTCCATTACAATATTTCCTCTTTTTAAAATAGCACAAATTGGGCACTATTTCATTTGACAATTTATAACCTAACAAGCGAAAAAGAAAGATGATATATCCTGAAAACAAACTGGTATTTGTGATTGAATCCAATGGCTTTCTTGAAAATTCTCAAATCTAAGCAAAATAAATATAGGAAGAAAGAGGCGGTTTATAAACATATAAAAGTGATGTACAGATAAGTACACTGGCAAAACTATAAAGGCGCTTGTTAGAGACAATGGACCCTAATGAATTGAGATTTTAGATAATATTTCTGTATAAAAAATATGATATTCAGATTCAGAATGTAAATATGTTGTTGAAAATGAAAAATACTGAAATATTTGATAGGAAGAAAAAAGGAGAAGAAAATTAAGCTAGAAGCACAAATCTGACAATTTTAATGCCCCCCCCGGTTTTGTACTGCTTCCATTTTTTTAAAAATAAGTGGTTTATTTATTACTTGCCATGCTACTCGGCTTGGCGGGTTGTAATAGAAATGGTTTCCAATGGGAAGTTTAGGTTGAATGGACGAAATCATATATATGGGTATTCATCAATAACACAAATGCTCTGTAACATGAGTAGTAAATGAGGAGTCATTCATATGGTATATCTGAGATATAAGCACCTAGAAGAATTAATGTAATAAGTAAATGCATTGATATAATAATGGTTTCCTGTCGAAATATAAGTATTGAATTTTATCCATTTATTGTCATAAATTTATAGTTATATTATAGTTTTAAATATGAAGCATGGGATTCTTATTGGACTAATATTGATGTATTTATTGTCATTCATGGTATCGAATAAATCTAGTTTCCCATCAAAATAAAATGATTGTATCATCTTAGCATTCAGAGGAAAAAATGATAAAATTTTGTTCAGGCATTTTGCTGTACCACCATAGAATAATGTATGAATGAATTTAAAAAAAAACAAAAAAAACAAAAAAAAACACAAAATTTACTGTTTTATTTATATAGATTATGAACCAAGGATTTAAAAATGAGATTTTTATTTAATCATTTAAAATTACAAATGGTATTCTTTACCATTGTAAGTTTAATAACTGATTCATTTCTTTGACAGTTGGCAAGTATTAGTATCAAGTGGTGTAGTGGAGTATATTGACACTCTTGAAGAAGAAACGACAATGATTGCTATTTCTCCCGAGGATTTAAGGCAAGACAAAGAATATGCTTACTGTACAACTTATACACATTGTGAAATCCACCCGGCTATGATCCTAGGAGTTTGTGCGTCTATTATTCCATTCCCTGATCACAACCAGAGTCCCAGGAACACTTACCAAGTATGTAAAGAAATTATTTTCTTTATTACTATTAGTTTTAATTATTTGTTTAGGAATATAATAGTTAGGTTTTCGTCGTTTTCAGGAACACAGTTTGCAGCTTGCTGTTTCCATGTTCTCAAATCCTTTTTTTTTTCCAGCTCAAATCACTCTTGAAACTGATATCCCCAGAAGATGAAAAGGATTTATTTCCACTTAATGTTGATAAAATAATAAAATACACAAAATTACTTTAAGTGAGCTAAAAGTAAGTTAAGACATTAAGGAGTCTTATATCCCAGGCCTGGACGTACATCCATAACATGAGCCTATACATTGTATACCTTAGGCCGTGTTGCCAACCTGCCTGGAAAGAGAATATGTTAATGATGCACTGTTGAATGTATAAATATAATATGCTAAGCATAAGACAGTACTCAATTGAAGTAACGTATTTCTACCCCAAAAGTATAACAGTTTTAATATAACTGTCTTTGATGTCGGATTTCTATCCAATCCCTTAGTACTACTCAGCATTGAGATACTTGGGTAGCAACTTTATTAAGTGGTAATGAACTTTTGTCTCTAATACCACATACAAGAGAGCAAGTGTTTTATGAGCACATTCGCCAAAAGTCAAGTAGTAGAAAGAACTAGGTAAGACTTATTTAGATTCCTGGACTTAGTGGAATGGAGGGAAACAAGGAGGTGGATTCATTGGCTAAGGAGAGTATGATGAGTAATGTGGCCCTGAACCAGTTGTAACGCCAAGTAGATCGTTAATCAGGAATGTAGAATAGAAAATAAAAAATTAAATAACGGATTGGTAAAGGATGATGGCTGAATGTAACTAAACTCCTTTTAGATTATGTTAGAGGTGAAAAGATCAAATTTGATATAGTAAGATGAAAGATACTGTGATTCAGCTGAGCTATATGATGGCATATAGTTTGGTGCATGGTGTGTTATGGCTTCATAGGTTTGGAAGGGTGAAACGAAGCAGCTATCGTGGAGAAAATTTTCTGGTTCTTGCCTGAGACTTTGTTAGTAGTTAGTTTAGAAGAATTCTTATTTTAAAAGAAAATTGATCTAAAGGAAAAGTATTATTTATAAAAGTAAAATTGCATCAGTGCATATCATATCCACTTTATAGAAAATTCATATTAATTTAATTTTACTTGGATTGGGGGGTTAAATACTTCCTATAGATATACCACTACTTTCAATGTAGAATATTAAATACATTAGACACTTTTAAGTGCATGGACAAAATTACTCTTGCAATAAATATTTTGTTAAATAAATGACTAGAATGTTATTGCATTAAGAATTTGAAATAAAAGTATTATTGAAAAATAATGATTGATTTGGTATTTTTAATTTTAATCCTATGAATTGTGTTAAGCACTTTATTTATAAGTAAAGGGGTGTTTTAATTGTCACACAGAGCGCTATGGGTAAACAAGCTATGGGAGTATACATTACTAACTTTCACGTACGGATGGACACTCTAGCCCATGTACTCTACTATCCACACAAGCCTCTCGTTACTACCCGATCTATGGAGTACTTGCGTTTCAGAGAACTACCAGCAGGTGATAACATCTATTTAATAGTTATTTTAATGATTTAAATGGATATATAAGTTATTCTATAAAAGATGGTGTGATGTTTTGAAATTTATAAAAAATATAATCATATTTTGTAAATATGTTTTTTAAAAATTGTATTTGTTTTAGGTATTAATTCAATTGTCGCTATTGCATGCTACACTGGTTATAATCAGGAGGATTCTGTCATTCTAAATGCATCAGCTGTAGAAAGAGGATTTTTCAGGTAAAGTATTAAAAGTATTCTTTATTTATTTGTCTAAATTTCATAATAATTGCATTGCTGAAGAGGAGGGCTTGATTAAGAGGTTTAGGATATTGAGGTCTATGGAGTTTTTCCATTCAATAGTATATTATTTTAATTAGATGAGAATCATTGAATCGGATGTTGGGTAATACTTCAATATATAATTATCATCATAGTTCAGGCGAATACTTATTTGTTTAAATGAAGTAGGGTGATTGAATTAAGTACAGTTCCAGAGACAGATTGAGAAAATATGATGTTGAGTGAATGAAATAAAAGATATAGTAATATCAGGTGAGAGTATAATTTTTGTGAGTTTTCAATTATGGGCACAAGAATATTGACTGTAAGTAAATAATGAAGGTCTATATCAGAGTATAGATATGAACAGCCCTTACTATTGGAAAGTTGGAAATCCAGTAATTCTGCTGTGGGTGAGATGAGGAACAGAATAAGAAACCAGATTGTATACTGTTGTAGCAATTGGTCAGTGGACGATACACAATGAGAGAGACGTGCACCTGGGGCTTATGGCAAGAGATATAAATTGATCATTTAAGTTGCAGGTAGTTCACAGTTATATAACACAGATTTCAAATGAACATTTGGAGCTAAGGTTGGCCATGTGAGTTAAAGCGCTGGCCTTAATCTCGCATGGTAAATCTAGAGTGGTGAGTTCAATTCCCGCCTGGGCAATATGAATTTATTTACTGACAAACTCATTAAATAAAATTCTTAGTCCTGCTCTGGTGAGAAAAAGGTGATAACCTCTAGATAACCCGTCTCAATTAACCATAGTTGCTCTAAGTGGATGTAAATAAATAATGAAATGAACATTAAACACAACTCTTAAATGAGTTGCCCAAAGCATGATTAAATAAGGATATTATCTAATTTTTGAATATTTGTTTATTATTTAAAAGTAATTCATTCATTATTACAGATCCGTTTTCTTCCGGTCTTACAAGGATGCTGAATCTAAGAGAGTTGGGGATCAGGAAGAGCAGTTTGAAAAACCGATGCGACAAACTTGCCAGGTAAATTTAATAATATAGTGTAATATTGTCTTAACATGGTTATAATTTATGATATGAATAAGATATATGAAAAAAATACACTTGCATTTTACAACTTTATTTATGCTTAATACATTTTTTTGGGAGGCTCAGGTTAGCCATTGGATTAATAATGTATTGGTCTTAATATACTTAATAAATCTAGAGTTATGGGTTTTATTCCTGTTTGGGTTGTAGGAATTTAGTTTTAAAAGCCTAAGCACCACCTTGGCTAGAAATGAGTTGTAACCTGTAAACAATATGTACTCATTTGTCGTAGCAGCATAGAGTGGCCATTAATAAGCAAAATTATACATTTAACAGTGGAAATTACTTCACATCTTAGCTTGCAAGGTAATGAAATAGCGGATTTGGATGCTCGTAGTATAGATAAAACTGCTACAACAGAAACCTACGTGCCTCCAGACAATTTGAAGCTAGAATTTAAAAAAAAACTCATGTATATAAAAGGCAGAAGTCTGACTGGTCCAAGAAAATGGAGAATAAACTGTGACAAATTAAAGAATCTTCTGCGCCCTGAAATTCTGCAAGCAGAAAAGTCCAAAAGAGGAGGTTTTTCTGGGTCATATTCGAATTGGAGGCACCAAATTAATCCATAGTTATGTATTGAAAGGCCTCTTCATCTGTGACTGCTGTAACTGTTTCACGCCCTCTTCTAACTTGTGAAAAATAGGATTGTCCAAGAAAAGTGATGAACCTTAAATCAGAATTAAAAGATTACATAAAAAAGCTAATGACTCTCTTAAAGGAAAATCATTTGCTCCAGGAATATAGATGCAACTTCTGCCAATGACTTAATAGTAGATGCAGTATAAAGTAATTAATAAATAAATAATGGAAGTTAGAAATCTGAAAACTCAATCTCTCTGAAAAGCCTCAAAAAGTATTTGGTCCTCCTTCGGCTCTCATGAGCTGTTGAGGCATAAATTTCAAATGGCACAAATGAGTATACTTATAAAAATACATGTATGCTTATTTGGAGTTTGGATTATTTTGAGTTATTAAATTACATGTACCTTATATATAATTTACATGAGTTGTTTCAATTTTACAAATTGAGTAAAAATTCTTGCTGCCTGAGATTCTCTTAGGTGGTACTTCCATTTTCTCCATTCCGTTTGTTATATGAGTGTTAATTTTTCTATTGTTTTCTTCCAGGGAATGCGTAATGCTATTTATGATAAGTTAGATGATGATGGTATAATTGCCCCAGGGCTCAGAGTTTCTGGAGATGACGTAGTTATTGGAAAAACAATAACATTGCCTGAAAATGATGACGAGGTAATTTATTTAGAGTTAGTCTACTGAGTAAAACTATTTCAGTATTTTTAGTAAACTGTAATTAATACTTTTACTGTTATTAATATTTTTTTAGCTCGAAGGGACAACTAAGAAATTCACAAAAAGAGATGCATCAACCTTCCTGAGGAACTCCGAAACTGGTATCGTTGACCAAGTGATGTTGACTTTAAATGCTGAAGGTTATAAGTTCTGTAAAATAAGAGTAAGATCAGTCAGAATCCCACAGATTGGAGACAAATTTGCTTCTAGGCATGGGCAGAAAGGAACGTGTGGTATACAGTACAGACAAGAGGTTGGTAATATTCTTTACTAATTTACTTAAACATTTCTTAACAATTATGTTTTTAGGGGAGAATTTCATTTCATTGTCTTTATTAGATTTATTTATCTAATATATACTCTATTTAAAATATTTAATTTTCCATACATTTCACAAATTATATAGCCTAAAACATTATTTAAGTTTTACTTATTTGATTGAGAAAATGAGTATATAGCATTTAAATTTAATAACAAAAATACACTAGAGCATTTTTTTTAAGTAAACATAGTATTGACAATTAATTATTATAAGCTTTCTAAAATTGCAAAAAAATTATTCAAACATAAGTTGTTTATTTATTTTTTATTTTCTAGGATATGCCTTTTACTTGTGAAGGACTTGCTCCAGATATTATCATTAATCCTCATGCTATCCCTTCTCGTATGACAATTGGTCACTTGATCGAGTGCCTTCAAGGGAAGGTAAGTCTAGATTTTTCCTGCTAATTGTTGATAGGAGCTTCATTTCTATTCAATGATAATTTTAGATCTATGGTGACCCCCCCCCCCCTTCCATACAATTTACCCAACAGTATCGGATTTCTGAAACTACTATCCCTATTTGAGACAAAGGTGTGATTTTTTTATGAAATGAAAATGAATCTCAAAGTACATTGGAGTTGTTATTTAAGTTTTCTGAGGGGGTGGTAGTGGCCAATGGAGATAGAGGGGAGTGAATGATATTAATTAATTAAAATAACTGCATATGTGATTGATCAATATTAAACATTTCATGTGAAACTAAAGATCAAGTTTCTTAATGGCTGAAATCGGACCAGGGGGAGGGGGGATTAGTGGGAGAGAAAATCAAAAATTCAAAATATCTCTGTTACTATGAGTCTGATCGAAAAAATCATATATGACTAATTTTGTTGCACATCTAGCTTTCTATAAATACTGTTCTACACACCTTTTCCCGACCATGAATATTAACCGAGATTTTTACATTTTTTAATTTTCAGCCTTTAGTAAATTCCCACTTTAACAATAGGTGAATGTACCATGACATGACTTATTTCAAGCTTAAATACCAAATATTGTTTTCAACGTATCTTTACTAGATGAGACACATGCAAATATATTGTGTGATGAAGTCATGAATTAAGATTTTATTTCTTGACTCGAGGATATATATTTGTTCTTGTTGGAATTGCTTTCTAATTATATAAAAATATGTAGGTACCAATAAGAGTATCGATTGTGTGTGTCTCTTCCTTCCTGCATTGTACTTGTGGTTGTAGATTTTGTTCCACAATCAAAGGTGTCAGCCAAGTGCTTTTAGTTTCTTATAAAATGTGTTAAAAACCTTATTTCCAAGAGTTCTATACCATACTGAATATTTAACCGTTTCATTGAACAATAATGGCTGAAATCGGACCAGGGAGTCAGGGGGAAGGGGAATTCTGAGATTCAAAGTATTTCTTTTATTATGAGTTAGATTGAAATATTTTATGGAACCAACCTTTTAAACTATTGATAGTCTTGTTAACTATAATATTGTTTGCATTTTTTTCTTAATTCAAATATTACATCAGATATTTGTATTTGATTGTTTTTAGCCTTTAGTAAATCCCCACTTCTACACATCAGATTTTTATTTAGAAATAAGAGAATATATAGTGAGATAAGATTAGTAGGGTATCATAACATCACATGGGAAATCTGCTTAGTGTAGGCCCTATGTGGCAAACTTTTTATTATACCTTAATACTATTATTAACTTATTATTATAACCGCACACTCGGTTTACAGTTTATCCTGTTAAAAATAATTCCCTATTCAGGTTTCAGCAAATAAAGGTGAGATTGGTGATGCTACCCCATTCAACGATGCTGTAAATGTGCAAAAAATTTCGACTCTACTTCAGGAGTATGGTTACCAACTAAGAGGCAATGAGGTTTGTTTAATGGATCACTTATTTTTTTTTTTCCATCCTACTAATAAAAATATTTTGTTTAACTTATCAGTCAAAATATTTTCCATGCCTTTAGGTAATGTACAATGGTCACACAGGAAGAAAAATCAATGCCCAAATTTTCCTTGGGCCAACCTACTATCAAAGATTGAAGCACATGGTGGATGATAAAATTCACTCTCGAGCAAGAGGTCCGGTCCAGATTCTTGTGAGGCAGCCTATGGAAGGAAGGGCTAGGTAATGTACTATTTAATAATTTTATTTCCAAAAATTATGTCTTGTGTACATTTATTAATAGTTAAACATTTTTAAAGTAATCTTAATGCAGCTCTGTAATGTCAAGTAGAACAGGCTGGGGCTTCTTACAGAATTTCCCATCCCAGATTGTTTTGTATTTTAAGAAATCAGAACAATTTTTCATTATTAATATTTAATATTACTCACTATATTGATTTCCTTTAGCTGTGAAGAAAAGTATTATAAAAGCTTACTAACAGTTTGTTCGTATGTGTGTTGTTTTACAGCAAAATATTAGAAAAATTGTTTTTGTTTTAACCAATACGAGTATATTGCTTGTATGGTTTTCCATATTTTCTCATATTGATCATTCTCTCATGGATTATATTGTTTTACCTAATTTCCTTTTAGGGGAAAGAACTATTGAGGTATTCATGGCACAATTTTTGAACAGTTTCTTCAAATGTCGCATCAATTGTACATAGGAGTTGATGAAAATGAGATAGATAAAAAAAGATTGTATAGAAACAGTCGTCTTGAAAAATTAGTTTTTTATAAATGTTTTTGATACATTTTTTTTATGTTGAATATTAAGTGAGATATATACATTTTTTTAGTTTTCAGTCTTCAGTAAATCTCCACTCATCTTATTTATATTAACAATATAACTACTGCTGATAAATCATGAAACGCATTATTCCTTGCTTAAATATCAAATATGGTTTCCAACAACCTTTACTATTAATTTCATCAATTAGAATTTTTTGCTCCTGGCTTGAAAAAGTTTATTTGATCAATACGATGTTGTAACTGTTTCTTCCAACACTGATGGTTAAATTCACTGAATTCAAAATATCTCAGTCATCAGAAGTCGGGTAGGAAATGATATATTCAGTAAATCTCTACTTTACTCATCGAATATTTACTTGTGAGTTACTGAGTCACTTAATATCTCATGCCTAACTTAATTTGAATTCCTGTTTCTATAGGGTTCTTACTATTGGAGCAATAGAGAATAGATGGTGAGGTAAGATCACCATTGTGTCATCCCAACTCGTGAGAGATCTGCTTGGTTTACGTAGCTCCTGTATTACAGACGTTTTTAATGAATATATTTACGATTAGTCCAGATAGCTTGCTTAAATAAGTATTTTATCTGATACATCAAATCAAGGGGCGTAAATAAATAACCAACAAGAACATTTTTTTTTTAAACATTAATTATATTTATAGAGATGGTGGTCTTCGATTTGGTGAAATGGAACGTGATTGTCAGATATCACATGGTGCTGCCCAGTTTCTCAGAGAGAGATTGTTTGAAGTTTCCGATCCTTATAGGATACACGTTTGTAACCTCTGCGGCCTCATTGCTATTGCCAACCTCAGGAATAACACATTTGAATGCAAGGGCTGTAAAAATAAAACTCAGGTATGTATTATGTTCCTATTACTTGTTCATAATTATTTGATTTGCATAGGGAGAAAAAACATTGTAAAAATGAAAAAAAAAAACAGTGTAAAAACATAAATTGAAGTTTGGTGCAAAAGGTCAACAT
Organism: Riptortus pedestris; assembly: GCA_019009955.1. Classification (NCBI taxonomy): domain Eukaryota; kingdom Metazoa; phylum Arthropoda; class Insecta; order Hemiptera; family Alydidae; genus Riptortus; species Riptortus pedestris. Next base: position 130,092,175 of record CM032231.1, on the reverse strand, counting down.
AATACAAACACTCAAATGTTCTTGGTAGTTTTCTTGGCTCTAAAGGTTTCGTGTCTTAGAAAACCTCTTTAGAAGCACTAGTATTTGTAGTTGAACATTATGGGGGCCAAGTCATGCCAGTAGGTCGTCTCTATGATGTAATTTCATGTTCAATTGTAAGCAAGTTGTGCTGTTGAAAAGACATCCTAAGACGTGAAACATATAGTGCAAATAACACAAGAAAATCTATAAAGGGACAAAGATAAGTTCCAATAATGCCTTAACTGGATATAGTTACTTCACACTGTGACTTGACCCAGTTTGACTAAAGCAGTGTTAGTGTGTTTTAGCTACATTGAGATTGAAAAATTAGATATATTGTTTAAAAATGTAGTAATCTTAAACCAGGTCCAGACTACAAGCAATATTGCTAAACAATATTGAATTTTGTACAAAAAAAATCTATAAACAGTTGTGAAACATTGTTTTACAACAGCCTACATACCTTATAAGGGTATGTTGCTTTGTGTAATACCCAGGCCTACAACAGTGATTATGTACTGTAAACATTTTGCAGAAATGGCAAACCAATTTCACTTCTTTAGTGAACTACAACTTTTTTTTTTACTTGTATGAACTAAACGAATTATCAGGAAAATTGTTGATCTTTATTTTAAAACAGAATTATCTGTTTTCTCTCCTTTTGACTTGGTTCAGCATTCGTCTGTACATATCTTGTGTACCTCTCAAAAGCTAGTCTTAGAATCTTTAATTTTCCCTCCCCCCCCCCCACCCTTTGATTCATATCGACTTAGGAGAGGAGGAGGAGGAGGAAGGGGAGGGTTAGAGAAGCGAAAATAAAAAAAAAATTAAATTTCTCTGTATCTATAAGTGATCAGAAAAATCATTATAGGACCTTTTTTTGTATATCATGAGAAGATCTATAAATTATGTTCTATGACATTTTTTGATTTGATTTATTGGAATGGCTATTCAATCCTTGAAGGATGTAACCTGGAAGTGTCATTGACCATTTTGTGCTTTCAGCAGCTAAGTTTCTCTAATTGTATGACTTGAGCCTCCATTTGTCATTTAAGTAATTGAGCAACTTTCTGCCTGGGCTTGTCCTAGTTCTGTCCTTTCAATATGACGCAATCATAGCTCGCTGGTCTTCTGTTTCTGCTGCAATTTCACAGACATTTTATTAACAGAAATTGGGATGGATGTGGGCTCCCGTATTAGTGAACTGCTGCAGCTCTCTCTCTCTCTTTTCCAATTAAACCTAAGACCTTCGAGCTAACTATCAGTCAGTATTCTAAGGTGTAACTACTCTCCCTGTTAGAATAGACTAAGACATATGTTTATATAACCTTGATGATTCTGGTTCCAAGAGTCTTCAAACCTTGTTCTCTGTTAGAAATCACACATGAGTTGATGACTTGCCAAGTGTCATGTCCATATTTCATAGATTTACTCTATATACTTGGAATACAACCCCCCTCCCCCCCAAAAAAACTACATAATAATGACATGAAGCAGTAATAATAATGATACTATATTATATTCATAGATACTAAATAATATAATACATTTCTTACATGCGTCTTAAAAAAAAATAAAAATAAAAAATAATGAATTATTTATTATGATTTAAAGGGCTCAGGTTAGCCATGTGAGTTAAAGCATTGATTGACCTTTATCTCACATGGTAAATCTAGAGTGGCGAGTTCGATTCCCGTCTGAGCAAAGGACATTATTTATTGATGGAATTAATTAAATAACATTCTAAGTCCCACCCCACTAGAAAAGGCTGGCAACCTGTAGTTAACCTGTCCCAATTAGCCTTAGTTGCAAAAAGTGGATGTTAATAAATAATAATAATAATCCAACAGATTTAACAATGGAATTAATATTGAATTAGAATATCTGTATAACCTAAGCTTCTTAAAGTGTATACCAAAGTAACAAGAGGTGGATAATAAAACCAAAAATAAATTGAAAACTATGAAAAATTTGTTTAAATTGATGATGAGACATGTTTTACTCAAAACTACTGAATCACAATCACACATTTGTTAGCTGCAGGTTGCTGGCTATAAAGGTGAAGGGGTTCCTCGCCCTGAGGCTCCCCTACTTTTCTTTGTGGGTGGGTGCCCACATTATACTGCCATGTGTAATTGTCAGTCTAATAACCATTTTATTAATTATAAATGAATTAGGTTTTTAGGAAACCTATTCACATTCATTAAAATTTAACTTCTATATTATCATGGTCTGAATGCCACACTTTGTAGTTGCAATGATTGGTTCTCTCGGAAGCTGCTCATTTCATATTACTTTTCCCACCAAAATCCAAATGTGTTTGATGCTCTCAAAAAATGACTTTCTAGGCTTCCCTTTTCCTCTAAGCTCAATAACCTTATCTTCAAATATATTGGTGATGAAATCATTCTGCCTCTTGTATGCCCAAGAAATGTCACACTCCTTTTTTCGACAAACTTGAAAAGATTGTTACTATCATTTACCTCATTTAGAATTTCCATGTTGGATACTTCACTGTACTATACTTCCTTGTACTACTTCTAAAAATTATGCAATACAATATAACCAGTAACATATAATTTTCCTTAACTCTTAGATGCCCTCTTATAGAAGGTACATAAGTTTTTTTTTTTTTGTAGGTGAGTTGGTTAACTTAATTTTTTTGGAGTAAATCACTGAAACCTTAATCTTATGTTTCCAAATTTGTTTATTTATTTCTTACAGAAGTTATTACTAAATGGATTATTTTTTTAAATTTTATTTTCTTATTCAACAGTAATATTAATAATAAAAATATATATTTTTTACATTTGGGCTAATAATTTTTGATGTTTATTAGCAGTTTTCTTTAGAAAAAATAGCTATTGAGGTTGCTTTCATGGCAAAATTATACAAAAATGCCTTCAAATCTTCACAAATGATAGTATGTTTATTTCTTTTATTATTTACCCACTTTAAATGAAATAAATATATTTTTATTTTATTATAGAGGCTATGTTATATTAGAGAGAATGAGAAGAGAGTTGTTAGAGGGAGAGGGTGAGCTGCTTGAAATACCGTAGGAGATTGGGTAACCACCCTGTTAACCCCTCACAATTGACTGTAATTGACTTCCTGATTTAGGTTCACCTTTCCACTTCCTCCCCCTCTCTCCGTTTTCAACATCTTCTTATTTAAGCCTCGCCGCCCACAATCAGAATCACCTCATCACTTACAAATACTTCCCTACATTCTTTCATTCATACGCCACTCCAAAGTGGGTAATAACATTCTTCCATGAATTCTGTCATGTTGGCCAATGACCATTTGCATATTCTATTGAAGAGACTCTTTCTCTAACAATTGAGAATAATTGAGGGCTTTGTGATATACGCTACAGGGAAATAATTGTCATAGTTCAAGTCTGAAAAGAATTTAAGGTATAAATACTAAGTTTCCATTAAATAACAACCATTATATTTTTAAAGATGAGCCCATTCAAAAAGTATAGAAGAGATGGCACTATTTATTTTTATACAGTACCTTCTTTATCCTTATTTTAAACTTCAGCATAGGAAAGGTGTAGTCTTCCTACATAATACTTAGTTATCAGTACTGGTTTCATTACATTAGTTTATAATCCGCATGCGTATTTTTAAAACGAAAGCTAAATGATATACGCTAGAGAATGGCTTAGTAATATGTTAGCTGCACAGCCCTGTCGACCTTCTTTAAACTCCATTTTTCTTTTTACTTTTTAATGGTATTAATTTCAATTTTATATTATAATAATACTTAAACACATATGTATGTGCCATGAAAAACACCTACTTTCATCATACTCTAGATTCACTTTTCTGTTAAGAAATGTTTTAACCTACTATATATTTTCTGAATAACATTATACTATATTTATATATCCTCTGAAGTGTATGTTATCATCATGAAAATTTAAAGGACCATTATAATCACTGGACTTAATCAGAAACTGCTCTTTTCATATTACAAGAGTCATTGAAATTCATAAAAAAGTTCCTTTCCTTTCCCTTCTTCTTTTCCCAAGAATCTTGCCCTCAAATACATTTTTGATAAAATTATGCGTTAGTATATGCTCAATGAACCATCCTAGGGGCGAGTTTGGGTCCTGTCTGGGCAATAGGAGATTATTTAGGTGTGAACTCATTACAATAAAATCCTTAGTCCCATCCTGGCTAGAAAAGGATAACCCATCCTAATTAGCACAGTGGCACAAAGTGAATATATATAAATAACATTTAAACAATTCTGCTTTTAACGTTCTTTCACTTGCTTCACTAAGGGGACTTCCTTGTTTGATTTGTTCTTCCACTTTATCTGGTAGCTCTCCATGAAATCCATTTTTCAATTATTTTTGATCAATTATGCTCTCTTTTTTAAAGATTCTGACTTTATAAACAAATATACCTCGAACGAATAAATGACTTATCAAATGCTTCCCAATTAGCCATAGTTGCAAAAAGTGGACATTAATAAATAATAATTAATCAAATGCTCTATCACACTTATATGTTTGTGAATTATGGATTGGAAGACCTTGTTTGTATTGGAAGACAACAAAACTGCTTCACGTTTTTAATTTTGGTAATTGAAATTTCTATATAAATGTTTACAATGCTTTGTTTTTTTACTAAAATCTATATATATATATATATATATATATATATATATATATATATAAACACATTTTTAAAATGTATATATTATGAATTTGACATTACAGAATTAATAAAACCTTCATAATGATGCTAAGAAATGTTAGGCCATGGCATTGATTGCTACGGCCTAACATTTCTAAGCATCATTACTGTCTCACATCATTTATACAATATAATAGTAAGACTCATCTAAAATGTGCTAAATACTAAATGTGTCATTGAGTAATCTGAATTTCATGCAAACAACTATGCTAATGTTGTTATCTACCCACATCATTTCCATTTTTGTGAGGCTGTCCTTGTTATTATAGAGTTTGGCAAATAATTCCTACTTGCTAGCAGATCCTAGGCTGTGTTAAAATTGTGTGTATTACAGGACTGGAGTTTATCCCACCTGACATGATTAATATTTAGTACAGTTTGAATGAATTTTCTTATTATATTTTTTTAACTAGACCAGGCAGAATTTATTCACCATGTTTTGTTTCAATCAGATATAATTTCACTGTCAGTGTTATCAAACTTCTTTTTTTTTTAATATATACTTCTAAAATTCTAAATTAGTGACATATATTCAAATTTATCATTTATTAAATCAATTTCATCCAGCGTGTAGTTATTAATTGTAAAGCGAACTTTACCTTAATGTGTGTTGTGTTTCACCCTCTTTTTTGGTGCATTATTTTAATGTTAAACAAGTTTTTTTAAGTAGTCATTTAAAATATTGGTTACTTGGCAAATACTTATTTATAGAAAATATATGTTTTACTTATTTTTTTCAATTGCAAACCTATTTTTGGCATTGAAAAATTGAGTGAAAGGCCTCTTGGATATTCATTTAAGAAGTATAGATTAACTTTAATGTTTTGGGTTATTTTTGTGTTTCAGATTTCCCAAGTGAGGTTGCCATATGCTGCAAAACTCCTATTCCAAGAACTGATGTCCATGAATATTGCCCCACGACTCATGGTTGTTTAAGACCTACGTACATGTGTTTGTCTTTACTTGTATATTATTTATTTTATCATTAAGATATATATATATGTTGTATTCGCGGATATTTGAATTTCAAGAACATAAAAGGAAAATGTCATAATTTTTCCTTTGATAATATAGTTGTTTGAGAAAATAGTTGTATTATTGAAATGTGATATAAAATTCTTTGTTATACTTAATATTATTTTCGTATATTCTTATGGCAATTTTTTTAATGTATTATAATAAAGTAATTAGTTTTAATAGAATAGTGTCTTAATTTCTTCCTACTCTAATTTGAATAACACTGAGTCTAGATAGTGAATTTTGAAATATGATTTTGTTTGGTTTAGTCATGAGTAGTAAAAATTATGTGGTTTCACAGTGTCCCTCGCTTGAATGTTCTTCTTTCTGAATGTTTGGATAGGTTGAAGGAAGGGGTCTAAATGACCCCGGACTTCCACCTATCTGGAACGACAGTGGTGATGTATAGCTCCATAAAGGTAGCTGTAGGCCAGAAAAGTCTAAAAAAAAATGGTATAGCTCCTGTACTGAAATTTTTGATACTTTTGGTAATTAATAACTCTAGTTGAGAAGATATGAAAGCACCTAGGAATTAATAGTTCTCTATTGGAGCTCCTTACATTTGTCTAAGAGCTGAGGATAACGATTTAAAACCAAAAGTAACAGTAACTAAGAACCAATTTCAGTGTGGAATCATCATATGAATAATGTTTTAGCAGATTTCCCTTAAGGGAAATCAGCTATTGAGGTCGTACTCATGACACGATTTTCGAAAAATTTCTTCGAATGTCCATCGATCCTACCCAGGAGATGACGAAAAACGAAAATGAGGTCCGTTCAAAATTATTTATATATATATTTGTCTGTTAACGCTCTAGCGGTCGCAATTTTTGTTTGATCGTTAGGAAACTCGATATTTAACCATTTATGTAAAAAGACAGATCAAGTTCGTTAATGGCTGAAATCGGACCAGAGGGAGGGGGGTGTTTTCGAAAATTCAAAATATCTCCGTTATTATACATCGGATCAAAACATTGTATAGAACCACTCTTATTGCAAATTAAATTTACTATAAATATTGTTATATACATTTATTCTGTATCTTGAATATTAACCGAGATATTTGCATTTTTATGAAGTCTGTGGGACACATGGTCAGGTATAGTTCGGATTAGGTCAGCCGTTTTCGTAACTCCTCGGCTCAGGTGGAGGCTTCTTCTAACCTTACCTTATCTTTGTGAGACTTATGCAAATACGTTCTGTTCATCCGCCATCCCCCTTCTTTAGTTTTTGGACTACTAAAATTTGAGTTATTAAAATATAAATTATTCTTACAATTCAGAAGCTGTTTCAGTTGGGAATTTATTTTAATTAACTGAAAGATTTCTCATTACCGTTTGTATTTAATCAGGGTGGTGTGTTACCAGTATGCGGATTTCTCTATTGTAAAACTTCACATGGGAAATCTGCTTAGTTTACGCAGCCCCTGTGTAACGGATTTCTATTCATATGATTTCTTGTTCGTTACTTTTTTAGTAAAATACTTTTATGGCCCAGCCATTCTCTTCTGTTTTTGCATTGAACCTCCCCAATTTTAATTCTTTATTCTTGTTAGCTACTAGTATTTGATCAGAGATTTGATAAAAAAAAAATTCCTTAATTTTTTATTTAATTTCTTTAGCATGTAAATGAAGAAGAACCTAAATTAGTTAGGTATTTGTCAAACTCAAGAAACCTAGGACCTCCGGTACGAAAGGTCAGTTCTTTAGCCTATTACATCACCCTCCCCCTCCCCCTGGTTTAATGGTGTAATTAGTTACTTTATTATAATCCAAGACACCATTAGTTAAACCAAATTAATAAGGGGTACTGTTCTAAGAAGCATATATAGTAGCTCTTTTATACTTTGTACATCCTCTTTTCTGGCAGGTAAACTAAATGAGTCTTTCTGTTCACAAATATTAATCCAATGATATCGATTGTCGCTATATCAGACAGTGATCTAAGATCCTATTGTTTCCATTTGATATGAGTAACTTATTTTCAGATTTTGGAGAACCTCATTTCTAACTTAACTTTACAAAATAATTAAGTCCTTCTCTTTTCTTTCTTGATTTTAGTTCCTTGGGCAGCAAAAGATGGATGTTAGCTGCAGTTGATAAGGTAACAAGATCATATCCAATATTTCTGAACCAACATTACACATAGGTGCTTTACCCTTGCTGTAGTAAGTTAGCTACTTCAAGATGATATGCCTTTGCATCTTCCTGGAAGTCTCTTGATGAAATACAATGTACAGTGAACAAAATATTATCATGGTGGCGACTAAAACAACCCAGAAAAAAATTAACTATAAACTCGCTTTACCCACAGTAGACACCTCGTATTTACCTATACACAAATAGAAATATTTCACTAAAACAAATGTATTATACTACTGCATAAGACTCTTATCTTTCACATACTCATTTATAGATGCCTTGCCTGATTTGGCACCAGTAGCATAATCTTAGACATATTTCAAACTCTCTAAATCCTACAAATGACTGTAGGTGCACCAGGGAGGAATCAGCAGGTCAACAGAAAACCAAATAGAGAGACTAAGTTAATAACATCACAAGGAGAAGCTAAATCAGTTAGAACCCTTCGAAGGAGCTCCAGATTATAGACTAGGCTAGCAGGCATGACTAATTAAGATTTATGTGTTAGGTCATTTTGTTGTAATTAGCTATTTATGGAAATTGTATGCTTTAAATAATGTTGTTTTGGTCCAAAATAAGAATACTTTTTTTGTATCTTCACATCTTGTGTAGCTCATTTCTTTACTTATTTTTCAAATTTATATTATCAAAACTTTTATCTTTTTAAAGACTATTTATCTGCAGGAGGCACATTATTTTAGCTCTTTGATTACTCAGGAAGTGTAAGCACAGTTATATATCTTTGTTTACTAATCTCCATTATACTTAAAATAATTTTCTTTTTCTCACTTTCATAGCTCGTATTTTTTTTAAAAGTAAATTTATATTTGCCAGGTGTCATCATCATGATTGATCATACCAAAGGTCTGGCATATTTGTATATACTTCTTGTAACACTTGCTTGCTAATTATTAAGCTTTTTAATCAGAAAAGTCTCTTTTAATTCTTGAGCGGGCATGGTTTGAAAGCTACTTGAATGAGTGCGAGGACCTCAGAGGCCTGCTGATTCTGCCTGGGAGAAGACGAAAATGCGGTCTATCCAAAATTATATATATATATATTACAGATATTTGTTAATGGCTGAAATTTGACCTGTAACAGGGGTATTTTGATAGGAATTAAAAAAAAAAAAAAAATTCTCCGTTATGAGTTGGATAAAAAAAAAATGTTATACAACCAATCTTGTTAAACTATTGATGCTCTACAATTGTAGTTCTATACATTTTTTTATAACTCAAATATTAAACGAGTTGTTCCTACTTTATTGTTTTCAGACTTCAGTAAACCTTAACTTCTACTTGTCGGATTTTAACTTAGAAATATAGAATGTATGATGAGATGAGGTCATCAGTATGTCATGGCAGCATGTGGGAAATCTACTTTGTTTTTGCTGCCCTACATGACAGGCTTATTTAGCAATGTGGGACTAAAGATTTTATTTTGTGAGTTTGTCACTAAATGAATTCCTATTGATTCTTGCAAACCAAACCCATGAATCTAGGTTTACCAGGTACATTGCAACTCCATGTCCAACCCGTACATCCAACAGCTGCTGGAGCAGTAGAAAAAATCAATAAAATATAGTGCTTACAATACTTAGGAGTAACCTACTTTGGGATGTTACTTGACAATTATTGTTCCTCTTCAATATATTGTTCAGTGGCAATGTGTTGGTGGTTTTGGTTTGAGAGAAAGATTTTTTGAACAGATTGGAAAGCATGCCTGTAGCTCAAATGGTATAATACCGGACTAGAAATTCAGGATCCCTGGGTTTAACTGCCACCAATTATGAACAATCCTTCTCTCAAAAAAATTAAATTAATAAATTCAAAAGATTTTGAAAAAAATAAATTCATAAAATATCAGTAAAGTTCTCTTATCTTCAGTGTTCTTTATGAGAATATCTAAAATATTAACAGAATAGCATTCAAATAAATTAACAAATACAGGAAAATACATTAAAAATCATATGCAAATAATAAATATAGACTAAATTTTCTTCATACAATCAATATTAAAAATTGTTTAAGTTAATATTAAAAAATTACAATTTATTACTGTAAATAATCTTTCAATATATTGAAATTCTGTACTTGTTAATATAATTAGATCGTAAGGTCACTTAAATTTGTAAATTTTTAAAATAATTGTAATATTCACTAAGTTGCAATATGACAGCCACTTCTAGTCAATTGCATTTATAAGCAATCTTCTACTTAAATAAGAAATTTTATTTTTATGTTTCTTTCTGTAATATTGAGTGGTCGAAAGGAACACTATAAATTATTTTTTAAATTTCTTGTAATAACTCAATATATATATATATATATATATACTTTAAGAATGGTATACTTCATCATTTAATAATTTATGATTGTTTTCTTTGGTTACTTCTGTGGTTATTTCTTTCTCCAATTAAATACTTCTACTTTTACTTAACTGAATTAAAACTTCCATATTTAATTTAGTTTGATATTTGAAGAGTACATTTATCTTTTGTGGAGTACAATTTTCAGTCTCATAAAGCTGTTGAGAAGTTTTAGAATTTTCCAACAAAGTCACCAAATATTTTTTTAGTACCTACATACATTTTTAGAAGAGTACATTTTAGCAGATTCCCACTTGAGGGGAAATGTCCATGCAAGAAATTTAAAATTTCCATACAAATTATAAGATAACTTCATTAATATCCAAAATCTGACCAGGAATGTGGGACACCACACTCAAAATTTAACTGTTTCATGGAAAACTGAATATTATACTAGGTAAGGGCTAAAATCAGCCTTGGGGGAGGAGGAACTATTGAAAATTCGAAAATATATACTATAAGTTGAATAAAAAAAAATATACAACCAATGTCGTTGGAATTTTAACTTTCTGCAACTATTATTTTATGCATGCTTTCTCTTGCTCGAATATTATTGCTATGATTTCAGCTTTTGTAAACCCCCATTTCAACTCATCTGATATTCACTTTAAATACTTCATTCACTGAAAATCTCTAGCCCACCTAACATTTGAATTCCTGTTTACATAGGCATCTTATTTTGGTGAAAATAGAGAATAGATGTTGAGATGAGATCATCAACATATATTCCAGTGCAAGGGAAATCTGCTTAGTTTACGAAACACCTGGGTGATTGGCTTTTATTACTTAAGCATAGTAGCTTTCAGTAGTTCACCATTTTCAGAGTCTAGCTATCAGGAAAATTTTCAACAGTAATATTTCTTAGATCAGGTGCTGAAAACATCAGTAAATAGATTCAAATTTAAACTTCTAGTTGCTGTGCAGACTAAAATTTAAGTAATTGTAGTTTTCGTTTAGAAACTCATTTAGAAGGTTAAATCTAATCAAAATTAGTAAATGTTTCACCTTGATACGCCAATTTACTTACCACATCAACTTATTTCTTCCTCGCCGGTATTTGAATTGACTTTTAAACCAAAGATAATTGGAATGAAACTTTTCTAGGTTGAGTTATGAATTAAAAGTAGTCAGGAAGTAAAATCCAATATTCAATTGGAAATCAAATTCATAGCATACAATTCACAAAGAGTTTTTCATTGTTAAATAATTATAACACTGTAGTAATAATAACATGCATCAACACACAGAGTCCACCAACTTTGGGAGACAAGACCTTAATTATTAGAGAACTGGCGAAAAAAAAAAAAAAAATTCTTATATATTCAGTTTTAAGAAAAAAAGCGTGAAATTTAAAATTGCAGCCTGTATTTTAGTCTAACAAGTCTTTTTCACAAGTTTTTAGTCTAATTTTTTAATGTACATAATTGTTATACATAATATTATTAAACTAGCTTTTTTTTTCTACCTGTACAATCAAAACGGAAAGTGTGCACCAATGTAGTATCCCATTTCAATTAGCCTCAGTTACATACAATGTATGTAATACAAAATAGATTCATAATATTAAATACAAAGCTATAACTCACATAACTATGAATATTATAAAATAATCATTACAATACATATCTATTGCTAGAACAGTACAAATTATAGGTTAAGTACAATATACATTATTTTGTTGTTTGAAAGACTTCTTTTGCTGAACGTTGTTTGAGATGGTTGTCATGTTAAGCACTTGAACAGCAGGAGGACAAGAACTCCTGCGGCACTAGTACTTAGAATGTTACCATCTCTTTCCATCATTTTTCTGCTATTTTAGCATCATTCTTCCCCAATATAGCTGAAAACATTTTAATACTAATAATTAAAAAAATAAGATGTTATAATTATAAAAAGAAATTTGGAATACTTACAATTAGAAGGTTGGAGAGAATGCCGTGATTGCCATTTACCTACAGTCCTTTTAGAACCTGAGTCATACTATTGTTATTTATTAATGCTCACAGTGCTACTAAGGCTAATTGGGACACATTATCTACAGGTTACCACTCTTTTCTAACCAGTGTGGAGCTAAGGATTTTATTTAATGAGTTCCTCACTACATAAATTCCTATTGCCCAGGTGAAAATTGAACTCACAACTCTAGGTTTACTAAGTGAGATTAAGGCCAACTCCTTAAGTCATGCGACTAACCTGACCCCCAAACACAACATACCTAACCTGAGTCTCATTAAAGTATGTTTAATTTACCATGATTATAAATAGTACAAAAACTTCACGAAAATTTTTTGAATTAATATAAAACGTTCTAAAGTAATTTAATAAAAAACATATGAAGCAGGACATACAATGTGGTAATAGTTCATTAGGTGAATAATCATACAAACATTGGTCTTAAAGTGTAAAACAAGAAGCCACTAGTTTTACAATAACGTTCAATAGGACTTATATTTTTTTATCAACATGTCAGTTATTAGAAATGAAAGCATACAAAAACATTACATAAGTTATGTTTATTATATACTCATTCACAAAATTTATTGAACGCTAAGCATTTTTATTACCTCCCACTTCCATTTTCACTTACTGTCTTTCCTATTAGCAGATTTCCCTTAAGGTAAATCAGGTATTAAGATTGTACACATAACATGATTTTCAAACAATTTCTTCAAATATCCATCGATCCTACCCAGGAGGCGTTCAAAACTACATAACATATATACATAAATACATTATTCATCCGTAGGGGTGAATTAAAAAATTCCAAATATCTCTGTTATTATGAGTTGGTCAAAAACATTATACAACCAATCTAGATAAACTATTGTTGCTCTACAATTGTTGTTAGATACAATGTTTGTAACTCAAACATTAAGCGAGTTATTCGTACTTTCTCTTTTTTTTTTTTTTTTTTTTCGCCCCCCACACTTCTACTTATCGAATTTTTATTTACATACAGAGAATATATGGTGAGATGAGTTCACTAGTTTGTCATACTAGTAAATGGGAAATTTGCTTAGTTTACTCTGCCCTGAGTGACGGACTTTTGATAGTATCTAGGATAGTCGACAGGAAAGTAGCTCTGAAGATGTAAGCAGAAGCTTTTTTAAGTATTTAGTACTCAATAAATTGTGAAGGCTTTATTATCTATGTGCATGGTGTGCTTCACTTCCGACACACCAAATTTATTGTTTCAATAAATAAACTTAACTCTATCTTAATAATAAAAGCTATGTTACTTTGGTTTTTAGAGACAGAATTTATTATGGATTATTTATCATGTTCAGGGAAGCTCTAGGACACTAAAAAATGTCTGAATATGTTTCATTAATAACTTTATCAAAGTCTATTTCATGCTATTATGGCTAATTGGGGTGGGTTATCTACAGGCTAATAGCCCTTTCTAGCCAGAGTGGGACTAAGGATTTTATTTAATGAGTTCATAACTAAATAAATTCCTTTTCCCTTTGCAGGAAACAAACCTCCCATAAGTCTTGGCTTACTAAGTTCCATGAAAACAAAGAAACATACATGAAAGAAACAAATTGCAGATATGGTGTCTATGACATGTGAAACAAAAAAGTATCATGAAATTTTGAAAAAAAAAAAATCAATGTACAGACAGAGGTTACAATTTTATATATATATATATATATATATATATTAATAAAATCGATTTTATCAGGCAGATTTGAAAATACAAAAAATGTCTTCAAAAGTACATGGATCCTGCCTAGGAAATGACCAAAATGATTGTTAAAATTTTGTTTAGGTGTGGCTATATAGGCACACACACAAATTTGTCTGATACAGCCATAGTGGAAGCAATTTTTGTTTAATCAATAACAAACTAAATATATAAGATTTTCATGTAAAACCAAATGTCAAGTTCATTAACAGCTAAAATCGGGCTGGGAGAATATCAAAAATATCTCCATCATTATGAGTTGGATAAAAAAAATCAATTATAATAAATCATGTTGTAAATTTAATTTTCTACAAAATTTGTTTTATACACTTTTTTGCTATCTCGAATATTAAGCGGGATCATTGCATTTTTAATTTTTAGCCTTCAGTAAATCCCCACTTTTAGTAGCAAGTCAACAGTAAGTCAATATATCATTAGACATCTTTTTCTAAGCTTAAATACCAAATATTATTTTTAAAGGATCTTTACTATGTGAGATTTCTAGCATAAATTATTCCTACCCATTTGGCTACTATAGCACTTATTTTTCTGAAGTGTGTTATGACACTGTCTATAATTTCAGATGTCAATTTGGTAATTGGATTTTTAAAATGTGTTATTGTTGAAATATAACTTTCATTTTAGCAAATGGAGGACAAATAAACTAGACTTTGAGGAAGTAAATTACTCCATTTATTATTCTAATGAAGAAAAAAATTATATGACCAAAACTGAATGCACTTTCTGCAATAAAATCAGACAAATTTAGAGTTAGTGGCAAAATAGCTAGCTGACAAAAAATGGAGGAAACAAGTCAAATTCAAAGTTTGTCTTATATGCTCTTTTAATTACAGTGCGAAATTTTTAGAATCTGTCTGGATAAATGACTTCTTGAGTGTTATTTATGAATACAGGTATTACTTTTTTGTAGGCATTTTATGAGTAATTGTTAAATTATGTTAAAAATGGCCGTGGACTTACAACTCTATGAATGCCAATTTTTTTTTTTTTTAAATACAATTAACAAGTTAGTAAAACCAAAAATTATTTTAATAAAACTCTTTAATAGTGGAGAATAAAAAAAATGTTCATTTAATTACTTTTTTACCTGACTGAAAGTATAGTATTATCACTAAAATTATTTCCATTGAAAAATAAATTTCTTAACACCCACTTTATGCCACTATGGCTAATTGTAATGGATTATCTATGGGATAGCACAGTTTTTTTTTTGTAACTTTGTAAGGCATAATTTTGTAACTTATAGGAAATATTTTATTTAAATTTCTTTATACTGGTTGACCTGGCGATGCAGACATCAGGATTTTTATGTTTATCTCGTTAGTGATCTGAAATTTTTATAATCATTTTCTTCTGTTTCAACTTAAGTAAATAAAGAAGAAGAAATTGCAACTTTCAGAGATAATCTTGGAAAAATTAAATTTGAACATAAAAGAACAAAAAAAGAGGCGAGCAAAAAAGATGGAGGTGAATATGACGTTGATTTTACTATGAATGATGGTAGAGGACAGTCTAAGAAAATATGTTGAAAAGTTACCTTAGTAATTTTTATTGTAACAGTAATTTTAAATAGAGAAAGAATAGGTCTCTATTTGGGACTGGAAAGACTAGACCAGTAATGCTCAACAATGGGATTTAGAGGATCTGCTCCAACCAAATGTACAATAATTTAAAATTAAATTATATGGGTAACGACTTGTAATAATATGTGGATAGAGAGCTCAATATCTCCTTGCAAGGATGCCTGATTTGGGGCACAGTTTCAGCAGGGACAAGTTGGCATCTGTACCACTGTCTACTTTGAGAACTAGTAAAAAAAACAAAAAAAAAGAATATTGTTACAACTCATGAAGGCAAAAAAGGTCTGCCATATGGCTTCGGTGGCACTACAGGCTAAAGGAGATTACTGCTTGCTTATTCATGCAGCCACTTAACTCCCTCGCAGTATTGAGGATGTACCTGGGGAATGGATAGATGACCTAGCTCAGACTTCTTAATGCAGCAGAGCTGTACAAAATTTAGAATGCGATCCCAGGGTTAGATATTGGCACAACATAACAACCTAGTGCTATTCCACTGAGTCATCATTAGAACTTGCAAACATTTCATAATTAAACAAGCCAATCATGCAGAGGCTGCGTTAACTAAGCGGATTTCCCAATTGTCTCACGTATTTTCATTTATCTCAAAATGAAAAAAAATCCATAAGAAAAATATTTGGTATTTAGTTTTCAAATAATGTGCTTCATATTAAAAAAGATTATAGTTAATATGACATTTGTAGGAGTAGGGGTTTACTGAAGGCCGAAAACTAAAAAAATGCAAATATCTCGGTTAATATCTAAGATACTGAAAAAAAATATAGAACATTACATTTGCAATAAGATTGGTTCTATACAATTTTTTTGATCCGATGCTAATAATGGAGATATTAAGAATTTTCAAAATCCACCACCTCTAACCCCCCCCCCCACTTGTCGGATTTCAGCCATGATTTGATTAATCTTTAGTTTTACATAAAACATTTAAATATTGAGTTTGGTAATCATCAAATAAATATTGCAACAGCTAGAGCATCATGAGACATATAATTGTAGTATTGAACGTACGTTATTTTCCTCCCCTGGGTAAAATTGGTGGACATTTGAGGAAATGTTTCAAAAATCACATCATGGGTATAACCTCAATAGCTGATTTCCATTGAGGGAAACCTGCTAAAAAGTATTAAAAATTTACTTAAAATGCTTGTTGTAATAACTATTTAAAATAAAATAATTGAAAAAATGGTCTTTTCAAAGTTTGTTTATTGTTATTTAATTTAATAAATAAGTATTCATATAAAAGACAGTAAATTGTGTCAATTAAAAAAAAAAAAAATTCATCCAACAGAGGAATTTTCCTTTGGTTTATCAAAATGAAAACAATGTCTAACTTTTAATATATATAACTACATGTATAAATAATAAATAAAAATTTACAATAAATATTTTTTCCAACAGAGGAATTTTTCTTTGGTTTATCAAAATGAAAATCATTACTAACTTTTAACATATGTAACTACATGTAAAAAATAATAAATAAAAATTTACAAAAAATACTTCATCCAACAGAGCAATTTTTCTTTGGTTTATCAAAATGAAAAGAATGACTAACTTTTAATATATATAACTACATGTAAAAGATAATAAATAAAAATATACAAAAAATTGGGAAAATATCAAAACTTCTTCTAGTAAGAAATAGAAATCAAGTACCACTCAGACCTTACTTTCATAGAGCAACATGCGTATATAGTATATACAAATGAAAGTTCATTCCTTCACAGATTGTTTAGTAGTTTTTCCAAATTAATAATTACTTCATAATAAATATATTTTATATTTAATTTATAACATATATCAAATACATTTAAGTTCAAACAAGTTATGAGAGATTAATAAATAAAATTAGATCCCTGGAGAAATTTGTTTTTTCTTTTAACTTAAAGAAACACACTTCTAATTATCTATAAACACTTGTTTCAACAATTAAAATATTTTTGTTTCATTTTTGTAAAGTATGGTATTAAACTGAAGGCTTAGTTTTCTTAGGATTATTTAAAAATAATTTAATAAATAAATATATTAAACTAATATAGTTTATACCAGGTTTAATTCTTTGAAAAGAAAATAAGTGCTCTTCAACTCGTATATCTTCTTTAATGATAACAGTCAATAAAACTCGGGCAATTTTCTTATTCCACCGAAAATCTCATTGAAGAGCAAAATACGAACTCTAGTTTACATCACAGAATTCATAAATGCTCCATCGGTTTTTGAGAAGAGTTCATTTTCAAAGGAACAGATAATTTTTAAAAAAATGCGGTATCACAAGATCACAATAGCTCACTGCAAGAGCCAATTAATTAACATGGGTTTACTTGTCCCATGTTCGTTTGTAGCAGTCATATAAAATGTTCGTGAACCATTTCCACTAGAAGTGTTAATTTCAGCTTCATCGAGTATGAACTTTTGAATATAACATTTAGTTTCTGGGCCATTATATACTATTTTTCTACCAGAAGGGTGTACATTTTTTCTAACAGCTAACTCGACAGAAAACTGCATTAGACTGGATTCTGCTGGTAGAACCTCCCATGATATACACGCTCCACCTGCACTATCTCTGAATATCTTAATGGAGTTACTTGCTATTTGCACTAATTTTCTGCTCTCTGTATTTTTAGTCCCATCCGTACTTCCAATAGAATTCCTAGAGGTCGCAGTATCTGTGCTTCTAAGGTGGCTAAACGGTTTTTGAAAAATATTATCTTTATTGAAAATTGAATTCTGATCAGGAAGAAGCATACAAGAACTTTCTGCCTGTACTGATGACACAGATCGAATAATATCCTTCGAATAATTTCCTGCAGGTTGTAACTGTATATAACTTAAGCCACCTTCACATTCTTTACTAACTTGGGAAGAACTAGAGTTGCATGGTTTTAAACTGAAGTCAACTGGTGGTTGATTTTCATTTTGGGAAAGCATATGACCTTCAGTATGGCTGTAATCAATCCTTGATGATTTGGGCAGCGGCTCATAACATTTCATTGCTTCACTCAGGGGACCTATCACATTTTGTAGAGCTTGCTGATTTGTATTTTGGATCATAAGACTAATGCTATCAGAAACGCCTTGATCCACTTTAGTATTCAAATCACCTTGAGCATAAGCTTTACCTAATAAATGATTGTTTGAGGTAACTAATTTTATTTTGTTTTCTTTTTTAACTGTGACTAATTTAATAGCAGGTTTATTAACGATAACTGCATTTTTGCACAGTACCTGATTTGCATGTTGGCCTACTGGCAAAACATTGAAGGATTTAACGGGTTGTGGATTTTTCAAGTTGTTAATTGCTGTACCATCAAGTCTAACCAAAGTCCGTAAAGGAACAGGCTTCATGTTTTGAACTTTAGGAACAGTGAAAAGAGTTTGTTGTCCATCCTGACCAGTTTTAATAAGTACTTGCTGGCAATTTTGCATTAGTGGCCTCTGAAGCAGGATGTGAGGTTTTGGAGCAGGTGGCCTCATATACCCAATAGAAGGCATTAATGATCTTTGTTGGATTTGAGGCAAGTTAGGCTGTGGAATCAATAAAGGTTGGGACTGAGGTTTATTTTGATTTTCAGGATTAGTACCTTTTTCAGGTGCTTGTTTTTGCTCAGCTTCAGATGTTTTTTGAAAATTTGAAATTTTCTGAATACCAGTTAATGGCACTGACTTGCCAGAGTGCCACAATGGGTCGTAACGCTGTATTTGAAGAAAATAAGCTTCAGCTGATTCGACTGGCATCCAATTTAATTCGAGACACTTAGGTTCCCCTTTAATAAGATTAGGTCGCCCGACGATAGAAGGTGGATTTAACTCGAGATACCAAAAGTCATTGCAACAGACTTGATTATTCCAAGCCTTGCGATAGCCATCACGACCAGACCAGATATAAATTCTTCTATTGAGTCCAACTGCACAATGCCCTGCCCTGGCTTTAGGCATTTCCTCAGGTCTGTTGCTGGTAAGAATATCCCACTCCAAAGACACTAAATCAAGGCAAGCAAGTTGATTAGTTACTTTCCATTCTTTTTCATGAGTTGTAACTTTTGAGTCGTCTGGTGAGAGAGGAACCCAACCACCAAATACATACATCTTATCGTCTATGAGAGTAGCCGTGTGGAGTGACCTGGGGTATGGTGGAGGGCCTGTAGTATCAACTTGCTCCCAGGTCAAAGAACTTATGTGCAAGACCCACAGATCACCAAGGCGAGAACCAGACATGCCACCATAAATGAACAGCCTATAGTGGCCATCTGAACCTTGATAAGCAACAGCTGAATGTGATTCTCTACAAGGAGGTGGTATACCAAATGTGACTGGCATATCCCAACTGACTGTATTATTAGAAGAAATATCCAATGTATACAGATCATTAAGATAGCGTGGAAATGATGTAACTTTATCAGCCATAAATGAATCCATTGCAAGTCCACCAAAAAGAAATACCTTTTGGCCAATCAATGTAAACGAATGCCCTAAACTAGGTAATGGCATCGGTTTATCTCGTGGTGGTATAGGTCTTAACTTTTTCCATTCCCAACGGCTAGCCTGCAGTTCAAAAAGCTCATTGGAATATAGTCCAAATTCTACCATCCCTCCATAAATTAATATGCGTGTTTTATCAACAACGATTCCATAAGCAGCTCGGCCACTTGGGATTTCCCCTTTCACTGCAGGGTTGAACCAATGATTTTTTTCAGTGTTAAAAACATATAGTTCTTCCAACATTCCACAGTTCCCACCACCAAATACAACAATCAATTCCTTAATTACAACAGCTCGGTGACCATGTCGAGGTTTAGGATGAGTACCAGATGAATTAGAGATTTTCTTCCACCTTGGAGACATAACTCTTGTTCCTTTTTTTTCTTCAATAAGAAAGTATGGGCTGGATTCAGAACTTTTCCATGAAGTATCACCTGTAAAATTAAAAGTGAATAAGGTCCGAATCCTCAAAACAGTAGTAATAATAAAAACAGAAAAGTATATGTCAAAACTATTAACTTGTCGCTTTAATGTTATATTGGAAATTATTCAAGTGTCAGGACATCCAAAGCTCCTTTAGAATAGACAAATACTATATTTTAACAATATAAGAGAAATGGAGAGGTAAAAAAAAAAAAATAGAATTTAATACCTATACAAAGGAATTATGGTTACGGGATGGAAGGATACTGTCCACAAAGAAAAAAAAACTGCTAATAAATTAACAAATGTTAATTTAATGAGACAAAACGTATCCAGAAAGGATTCGACATTATTTGAACGTTTTCTAAAGACTGGTAACCAGCTCTTCTTGAGGAAGTGAGAAGTTAACAAGATAATGGAGACTTTTCATTAGCAGGTTATTAACCTCCGCCAAATGTATATTAGTTATTTCGTCTACTTATTGAAGAAACATCTTCAATTCTGAGACAACAGAATTAATTATGAGCTGGAATAACTCTTGTTTTTTTTTATTATTTACGGTTATAATTTCAAAAATCTACTGATAATAAAATTGAAACGTATAAATTTAAAATCCACAGCCTAGCAAGATAATGTGGCACCCTTTGGATATATTGAATTTCCTTACTAGAAGTCAAAAAGTATCTTTTTTGAGCAAATACAAATAAGTTATTAGATTGAATACTTTTTTCATTCTAGTAAGGCAACCTTTCCCCCCGATTTTCTCATAATAAGAGCCAACTAGAATGTCTTAGAGAGGGGGGGGGGCGATGCTGCTGATAGCCCTCACTGAAATATTTTAAAAGATAGATTTAAAACCGCTCAAGTATTGCTGAATAACAATTTTATTATTTACCAAACATGATAATTGAGGTTTATGGAGAAAATTTAACAAACATCGAACCTTATTAATATTTGCTTAAGTTCACACTGTATAAAATAGACACATATATTCTCTGGCTGTCACAATTTTTGTGTAAAAAGAGAGATCAAGTTCGTTAATGGCTGAAATCAGACCAGTGGGGGGGGGGGTTGAAGGAAGGATTTTCGAAAAGTCGAAATATCTACATACATTACACAACTTCGAAAAATTACATAGTATCATATTATTACAAATTAAATGTAATATAAATATTGTTATATTCATGAATTTTCTATCTTGGATATTAACTGAGATATTTGCCTTTTTCAGTTTACCGCCTTCAGCAAACCTCCACTCCTACTCATGCCACATGAACAATACTGTGGTATTTAATAGATCACTTTATTTGAAGCTTAAACACGAAATATTGTTTTAAAATGACCTTTATTATACGACACATGCAAATATATTCTGTTGATCCCCCCCCCCCCTACCCCGTCTTATGTTTTTGAATTACTAACATTTTTGTGATTGAAATCAAAATTATTCTGATTCATTAAAGATTACAGTACTAGATATAGTAAATAGTGTTCAACATTCGAAAATTCGGTGAAAGTGCATTTTAGTTCCCCCCTTGATGGCGCACGATGATGACGGCGGACATCTTGTTTTTCTAACACCAAGGGTGGGGGTTGTGTTTTTCTTACTTTATCTTTTTTAATACTTTAAAATTTCCAAAATACGCCATGGCGGTTAAAACGAGGGGGGAGGGGGGGGGGGAATTTTAACTTAAATTTTGTTAACTCACCTAATTTGTTGGATCTTTAGACTGCGGAGGATAGACTTTCGTATGTAGGCGATAAGAATTCCACTTTTATACACCATTCAATAAAGGAACGCTTTCCCTGCACTTCCAATTGTGTAAAACACTTAGTTGTCCACTCACTTTGAGCCATAGCTAAAACGGATACGGTATTAATAGTAAACACTAGCAAAAACAATATGTTGGACGGTAGCAAGAAACAAGATGTCGGACAGTGACGTAACAAGATGGCGGCTAGGGTGGAACTAAAATGCACTTTAGCCGAAAATTCGAAATATCTTTGTTACGTCGGATCGAAAAATTCCATAGAAACCCTCTTATTGCAAATTAAATTTACTATAAATATTGTTATATACATTTATTCTCTATCTTGAATATTAACCGAGATATTTGCATTTTAGCAGATTTCCCTTAAGGGAAATCAGCTATTGAGGTCGTACTCATGATGCGAGTTTCGAAAAATTTCTTCAAATGTCCATCGATCCTACCCAGGAGATGACGAAAATGAGGTCCGTTCAAAATTATATATATATATATATGTATATATATATATATATATATATATATATATATATATATATATATATATATATATTTGTCTGTTAACGCTCTAACGGTCGCAATTTTTGTTTGATCTTTACCAAACTCGGAAGGTAATCGTTTAATGTAAAAAGGAAGATCAAGTTCGTTAATGACTGAAATCAGACCAGTGGGAGGGGGGGGGGTTTAGGGGGGATTTTTGAAAATTCAAAATATCTCCGTTATTATGCGTCGGATCGAAAAATTGTATAGAACCAATCTTATTGCAATTAAATTTACTATAAATATTGTTCTATACATTTATTCTGTATCTTGAATATTAACCGAGATATTTGCATTTGTATTCTGCGTGTGGTCACCAGTTGGTTATGTTCGGACTTTCCGCCGAGAGCTCTGGCGGCCGTTTCTATAACTATTCGTCCCCCGTGAATAGGTTTAGAGGTTAGGTTAACTGTTTTTTTGGGGCTAGAAACTACTGGGTTATTACGCCCTAAATAATGTTTTAGGTTTAGAGGTTTCTTACTACTACAGTTGTTATTAGGCAGATTTCTCTATTGTAAAACTTCTCGTGGGAAATCTGCTTAGTTTACGTAGCCCCTGCGTGACGGACTTTTTTTAAGTGTGCCGATGACGGACGAGATGAGATCGTATAAAGTCGGTTCTATTCATTTTCGCCGATAGTTCGACCGTTTCCGTAACTGTTCGGCTCTCGTGTGGAGATTTCTCTATTGTATAACTTCACACTGGGAAATCTGCTTAGTTTACGCAGCCCTTGCGTGATGGACTTTCCCTCCTAGACTATTTTCCTGAAAACCTGGGAGCCTACAGTATAGAACAGGGGGAGCAGTTTCACTAGGATGCCTGTGATATTGACAGAAGGTAACATGGAAGATGGGATGACACTATGTTTGCAGACTACTGTTGGATGCTTAGGGGGAAATTAAAGCTGGAATTCAGAAAAAGACTCCGCGAAGTATCAAGCTAAGCAGATTTCACACATGCACCACGTATTTGCATTAGTTTAAAACGTAAAAGTTCAATGAGAACAATATTTGTTATTTAAGATTTAAACAATAGACTTCAATATATAACAGCTTATTGTTAATATGTTGAAGGCTAAAAACTGAAAAATGGAAATATCTCGGTTAATATTCAAGATAGAGAAAATGTATATAACAATAATTATAGTAAATGTAATTTTCAATAAAATTGATTCTATACACATTTTCAATCTGGCGTATAGTAACAGAGCATTAACAGATTTGTATGTGTCTGTAAATACATACATATGTATATATACATATATATATATATATATATATATATATATATATATATATATATATATATATATATATATACATACATACATACATACATACATACACAAATTTTTGAACGGACCTCATTTTCATCTGCTACCCATGGACATTTGAAGAAATTTTCTGCAAATCCTATCATGAGTACAACCTCAGAAAGTGTCCTTAAGGGAAATCTGCTAAAAATTACGAACAGCACTGTCGAGCATTGAGTTAGAGAAAAGTGTATGAAATTAAGATTGTAGGAAATTACTTTAAGAACAAGATCAATTAAATAACATTTTTCAGGAATAATAAGTAAAATGGGAGGCATAATAATGGAGGTATATAAGAATTCATATTTTATTTCCACTTCATTATAAGCCCCCATAAATTTAACGATTTTCCAATCTGCAGAAATGTTACAAATGTGACCCAGATGAGATTAGCATTTATGATCAGTTGCAGGACAACAGAGATACTTAAGAATCTACATTTTAGCTTTCTCTGAATCCCCATACCTCTTAAACACAACATTTTAGTAATGAGTTTGGAAGTGATCAAACAAAAATTGATCCTGCTAGAACGTATATATACAAATAAATAAATCATCTACTGTGTCGAAGCTTTGAAGACATTTGTCATAGATGTAACATGTGTATAACTCAATAGGTGATCTCCCTCATCAGGCATGCTTATTTTCTAGTTTTAGCTTATTCCCTTCAGGGAATTCAGGTTGTTCCTCAAATGTCCATCGATCCTACCTAGTAGATGATGAAAATGATGTCAGTTCACAATTATATATATATATATATATATATATATATATATATATATAAATATTAACTTGTCTCTTAACGCTCTAGAGGTCACAATTTGATTGTAACATAACTCGATATACAAGTGTTGCATGCAAAACTACTGGTCATGGTTCATTAATAGCTGAATGAGAGGGGGGATTTAGAGGGAGGAATTTGGAAAATCGAAATATTTCTGTTATTATAGTCGGATCAAAAAATTGAATACATAGAAACAACTGTGTTGAAAATAAAATATACAACAAATATTGTTATTGTTCAGATTGGTAATACTTTTAATCTCTATCTCTAATATTAATGGAGAGATTTGCATTTTGTAGTTTTTAGCCTTTACTAAATCCCCACTCCAACTAATACCATATTAGCAATAACCTGTCATTTCATGAACAACTTTATTCCAGGCTTGAATAACAAAATTTTTTTTCGTGGAACGTTTACTGTGTGAGGTCTTGTTAAGCAATTGATGTTCTACACTTGTTGTTCTCTTCTCTTTTTCATAACTCAAGTACTAAGTGAGTTATTTGTACTTACTTGTTTTCAGCCTTAAGTAATCCCCCCCCCCCTGCAACCCTTGTATTCATCGTTTTTTTTTTCTTTTTTTTTTTTTTTTACATAGAAATAGAGAATATGTGGTGAGATGAGATCAAAAGTCCGAAATCTCCTTAGTTTCGCAGCTCCTGTGTAACAAACTTTTCAGTCTTCAGTAAACACCTACTGTTTTTCTTGCAATTTCCACATTAAGCTATAGTGTCACCAATTATCTCATGCCTGGGTAAAATCTCAAACCTTCTTTAAATTATGTTTTTACTAAGGGAGAAATATAGAATACAGATGACTCATCTTTTTGCAATTCCAAGGAAATATACTTGGTGGGCTTTATTTATTATATGAAGTATGTTTTCTTTTTTATTTTTTTCCAATTAAACGCAAATGAATTTCTTATTTGGGACTCAGTTTAGCCATGTGAGTTAAAGTGTTGGCCTTAATCTCACATGATACTTATAAGTAGGTTGACGAGTTCGATTCCTGCCTGCATAATAGGAATTTATTTAGTTATTAACTCATTAAATAAAATCCTTAGTCCCTTCCTTTGCTAGAAATGGGCCATAACCTGTAGATATCTTGTTTCAATTGCCCATAGTAACAAAAAGTGGATGCTAATAAATAATAATAATGATTTTTTGTCAGGCTTTAATAAACTTAAACGTAATTAATGAAGGATTTAAGGGGGGGAAAAAAACCCCAAATTTGTTTGAAAGTAACTTCTTTATTACATGGCTTAAAACAGTAATTATCATTCTAAAATCATGGCACATTTTATTATAAAATTAATAATATAAACATTAATTCCTTATCTGAGATGATAGAATTTTTGCTATTAAAATAACAATATAATGTACAAAAATATTAAATAATGAGCTTTTCTTATGAATACAAATATAATGCACAACTTATATAATATTATTTCCATACAAATTTAAGATACAACTTATACACTCAGCATATATTTACAATACATCAAAGCAAATTAACTAAATACACAGCTTATATACTGAGTAATAAATATGGAATATATACACATATATACATATGGAATATATATAAACAATTTAATTTCAACATCTAAGAACATGTTATTTAATAGAAAATTATGTTTATAAAACAGTAGTGATGACTTAATATTTCGCATAGAAACAAAAAATCGTTTTATATATAAAACTTAGAATGCAAGTTGTTTGTTTTGTAAAAACCATGTTCAGCACATAAATAATACCAGTATGTTATTTACCTCTTAAGCTGATCCAATTATATTCTGGAAAAGCATTTATATTGTAAACCTCTAAAGGGTAACACAGCTATTTAAACATCAATCTGAGTCTTCATAATTTGCAACAAGAAATAATCTTCTTCAACTGGATTCCATTTTAATTGTAAGCAAGTCAACCCTGTATTAAATAAAATTGGACATCCTGGAGCAGAAGGCTTATTTAGGTCGATGTAACCAAAAACATTATAGCATCTCTGCTGGCGATTATAAGGATCTATCCGAGTTCGACCTGACCAGATATAAATTTTTTTATTCAGCTCCACAGCACAGTGCCCCGCTCTGGGTTGAGGCGGAACTTTAAAATTTTTGTTTGCAAAGACTTTCCACGTAAAAGTAACTAAATCGAGACATGCGAGTTGACTCGTTGTTTTAACATTTACTGGACTATTTTCAGAATTCAAGCTACGAGGAACACATCCTCCAAATACATACATTTTGTCATCTATGAGAGTAGCACTGTGAAGGGACCTGGGCAATGGTCGAGGCCCACTAGTAACAATCTCAATCCAAGTCATACTCCTGTTATTAATTAGGAGCATCCAGACATCGTTTAGTCTGCTACCATTCATACCACCATATATAATTAGTCTGTGAAGCCCTTCGGGACCAACATGTGCAACGGCAGAATGTGATTCTCTTTCTGGTGGAGGCCTGCCAATTGTAATGGGAACATCCCAAAACTCTGAATCTTCAGAAGAAATGTCTAAAGTATATAAATCATTCAGATAGGAGAATGTTGAATCGAGGATACCAGACTGGTTAAATGATGTCAGACCCCCAAACATAAAAATTTGTTTTTCAATAATTGTGAACGAGTGACCCATCCTACCCAGTTTAACAGTTGCATTCTGAGGAAGCCTAGGGTTTAACTTTTTCCAACACCAGCTAGAAATTTCTAATTCATAAACTTTATCAGAAAAGTACCAGTGCTCCTTTAAACCTCCGTGGATAAGAACACGATTATTGTCGACTACAATTCCAAATGCAGCCCGGCCTTCAGGGATTTGCCCTTTCATTTTAGGATGGAAAAAATGATTTTTTTGAGTATCATATACACACACTTCTTGTACAATCCCATTGTTTCCACCAAAAAAGAAAATTATTAGTTCATCAACGGCCACACCACGGTGGCCATGGCGTGCCATAGGTGGAGTGCCAGTTGACTGAGTGATTTTTACCCACTTTAGCATTGCTGATGTAATTGTAGCATCAACTTAAATTCAAATTTTCTATATTCAGTTAACCCTGAAAACAAAGAATTTATACATTTAGAAAGAAAGAAAGGAAATCAGAGTCAACATTGGAATATTTTTTTATTTCTAAGTTAAGGAAAATTGGGCATTGCTGCAGTTTTAGGTCTAGGACTTATAAAAAAAGTGTAATGCTTAAAAATAAAATGTATCTTAAATATTTCTAAATTAATTTAATATTTCTTCTTTTAACCAAAAATCATTTTGTTAGCCCCCGGATGAATATGATTTTCTGAATTTTAGGTAACTTGCCCCATAAAATACAAAAATGATAAATAAAAGATACAACAATCAAGTTAGAGTTTGAAAAAAAGAAACAGGCTGAGGTAATGTCACAAGAAGTTGATATGGACACTAAATTGGTGTAAAAAAGGTATACCATAAGGTTCAAATCTTTTCAGCTTGATTTGAAATATTGGACTCATAAAAATAAAAAATCGAAATATGCTTCATATGTCACCATTGGAAAGTGTATATAGAGAAACTATACAATAAGTTCATTATTACTGATAAAGAATTACTGCAGAAAATATCTGATGTAGAAGAATATGATTTAGAAACTTCGATTCAGCTGGAGGAGTATACCATGGTTTTGTGAGTTGGAGAGATAAAAGAACAACAATTGAAAATATGAAGGAGCTTTTTTTAGAAGTAATAAAAAGCTGCTGTAAGACTAGATGTACCCCTGCTGAGTTTAGTAAACGTTTAACAATTTCTCTATCTAAAAATAAGAACACAATCAAATGTAGTAATTAGAGAGCAACTTTTCTTCAGTCTCATACCTCTAGAGTACTATTATTTATGACAAAAAAAAATAAAAAATGAATTTACTGCATAAGATTTGCAGGTAATAATATAATGGTGGTGAGGTCAGATATAAAAAATATGCTGAAAATCCTAAAGGATGCCTTAGAGCTAACTGCACATAAAACTAAATTTTTATAGTAAAGAAGAAAGAAAGCAAGGAAATCAAAATACAAAAATCACAAACAGCATTATTGAGAAAGTGAAGCATTTTTATTTAAAATGTATCATCACTGGTGGACTGAAAAGAAATAAAAATGGAAGTTCTAAATGAGGTAAGTGAAAGACTTACTAAGGATTAGAACAAATGGTGGATGAAGCTTATTTGATATTAATTTATGGACAATAGTTTTATCACAAATGTACTTGAAGGTAAGATTATCAAACACAGGGGAGTAGGAATGACCATAATGTCTTTTTCGTAGACGCCTTATGGTTACAATTAAAAGGGGGAGCCTTTAGATTTTAATGATAAGGAATTTTATAAGATGAGGCTATTGTATGCTCCGGGGCTTTTGGCTATCACATTTCTACTACTGTTTAGTGGGTAGACATATATAAATGAAATTATATGAGAATTCGTTGAAGCAAATATAAGGGTGTCCCATGTACTCAAATGGCTCTCTGTTTCAAGGAATTATTCAGGAGTGCAGAACTGATGACTCTTTAAGCATCATCAGGCCAATTCTAATGTATGCTCTCACTAAGAAGAAAAAGGAGGTTCAATTCAGTATTTAGATTGAAATCTTGATGTATGCCTATATTCTCCGGCAAACAGTCCGATTTAATTACAAACAATAATAGTTGAGACGTAGTGAATAAGAATTAGGAAATTTGGAATTAAACAGCTCAATAGGCTAGCCTGCAGGATATCGGTAGTGTTATGAAAATATTCTGAATGCTATTTCTTTATTCTACCACTTTTCTTACTATTCTCAACTGACATACTTGGAAATCAAGCCATTTGGACTATTATTTTGAGAAATTTTGCTTCGTAAAACTGACGGAGCTTAAATCTGAATTTCAGGATGCATTGACTACGGTAATTCCTGAGGTTCCAAAATGTTTAACAATAAAAACAAAGATTTTCCCTAACTTACACCTTTAAGTTTCAAGCTAAGAACCTATCTGCCTATTAGGGATTGGCACATTTTTCACACACCATTTTCAGAGGGACTTTTTATGCAATAAAAATTGAAATTGTATTGGTTCTTACTTAAATAGAAACTTTATGATTCAAGGTACATGCTGGAGAAACTGTAATTAACTTAATGTTATTTTTCAATGCTATGTGTCTGTATACCTTACTAAACAATATTTAGTTTCATTAAACAGAAAAAATAATAGGCTTACCTTCTTTTTTTTATTCTTCACAAAATCCTGTGTGAAAAACACTTTAACTTTTCTTCATAATCGTTCATGCATTGAGATTATAACATCCATATAGTAAGAGAAAATAGCAGGAAAATCGAAGTGAAAGTGTTTTAGGACTGGGACAAGAAGAGGAGGCGTGAACGTTTAAGCCCCGCCTACTTGAAGTGCGCATGCTCGCCCGTGAAAAGAATTCCGCACGTCTACATGTTTAAATGATATATAGAAACATTTTAGAGAAAGAATCTAATTTTCGTTCTTGGAATGGAGCTGAAACTTAAATAATTTAATTATTTGTGATCACACAAATAAATATGTATTTAAAAAGCTATTGATTTTGAAGGAGGTACATGAAACCTCATTCTCGAGAGAGAATCAACACTTGGTTATTGTGTACCGCCCTAAAATATCTCAGTCTAGAGAGTTTTGGTGTATCCAAATGGAGAGAAAAGTTCATATGTAGCAACATGCTTTTTAACGCACTTGTGGTCGATTTTTGGCAGATTTGCCTAAGGGCTGAAATCGTGCCAGTGGGAGTGGGGGTTAGAGCGGGAATTTCAAAAATTCGAAATATCTCCGTTTTTATCCATTGGATTGAAAAAGTGTATAGAACCAATCTCATTGAAAATTAAGTGTTCTATAAATGTTGTTATATATAGTTTTATACAATCTTGGGTATTAGCATATATTTGCATATTTTAGTTTTCGTCCATCAGTAAACCCCCACTCCAACTCATGTCATATTAATAATAAACTGTTATGTCACGAACCACTTTATTGGAAGCTTAAATACTAAATATTGTCTTCATTGAACTTTTTCTCTGTGAGATACATTCAAATACGCAGTATGATGATTTTATGAATTAAGACTTCCCGGTCTTGAGTCAAAAATAATTATTTTTTATACCATACTCAGTATTTAACAGTTTAATTCAACTATAATGGTCATATTCATTAATGGCTGAAATAGTGGGGGAGGGTTAATATTTACAAATACTTCCTTTGTTATGAGTTGGATCGAAAATTATATAGAACTAGTCTTGTTAAGCTGTTGATGTTATAGAAATGTTGCTGTATACATTTTTTTAACAGATTTCCTCTAAGGGGAATCAGCTATTGAAATCATACTCTTGACGCAATTTTCGAAATTTTTCTTCAAGTGTCCATCGATCCTACCAAGTAGATGAAGTGCTAAATGAGGTCCTTTCAAAACTGTATCTATCTATCTATCTATCCATCGATCTATCTATTTATATATATATATATATATAAATATATATATATATATATATATATATATATATATTTGTCTGTTACCGCTCTAGCGGTTGTAAGTTTTCTTTGATCGTTGCCAAACTCGATATTTAGTCTTTTTATGCCATTAGAAAGATCAAGTTCGTTAACGGCAGAAATCGGACAGGGGAGGGGAATTTAGAGGGGGCGAAATTTAAAATATCTCCGTTACTATAAGTCGGATCGAAAAAGTGTATAAAATAAATCTTTTTGCAAATTAAATTTACTATAAATATTACTATATACATTTATTCTCTATCTTAAATATTACCGGAGATATTTGCATTTTTCAGTTTTCAGCCTTCAGTAAACCACCTCTTCTACTCGTGTTACATAAGCAATAAAATGAATATGTTATATTCAGATATATTTCAGTTACGGTCTTTCTTTTCGGTGAGCGTTGGCAAATCTGTTTGTTTGAGACGCTTCCCGCCGGGAAGGGAAAGATTTCTTATTACCGTTTGTATTTATTCACTTAATATTCAGCAGTATGTTGGTTTATCTATTATTAATCTTCACGAAGGAAATCTGTTTAGTTTACACAGCCCCTGCGTGACGTACTTTTCTTAGCTCATATATTAAGTGAGTTATTTGTGCTTTCAT
Source organism: Riptortus pedestris (assembly GCA_019009955.1). Taxonomy (NCBI): domain Eukaryota; kingdom Metazoa; phylum Arthropoda; class Insecta; order Hemiptera; family Alydidae; genus Riptortus; species Riptortus pedestris. The sequence continues at coordinate 130,060,172 of CM032231.1, read as the reverse complement.
ATTTTCAGCCTTCTTTAAACCCACACTTTTACTCATCGGGTTTTTATTAAAAAAAATAAAGTCCGTCACGCAGGGGCTGCGTAAACTAAGCAGATTTCCCACGTGAAGATTTACAATAGAGAAATCTGCCTAATAACAACTGTAGTAATAAGAAACCTCTAAACCTAAAACA